>CM057821.1:51937148-52369648 GCA_030067965.1 Latrodectus elegans
CAAAGTGAATATTAAGTCGATATTTTTCATCTGTGCTGAAAAGATATTGTTCAAATTTTAATAAATTTTTATAAATTTAAGCTGTGATGAGGAAATTCTTTTAATATGGATTAAAAATTATGTTAAACTCATTTTAATGAATATTTTGTTTAATAATTTTTGAATATTTATTTCAGGAAATTTATAAATTTGTTTTGATAGCGAATTTTCAATTATTATGTACTCGGAAAAAAAATAAGAAATGTAAATATATAATTACAATTTTCACGTAGAGAAAAAATAGTTTTTAGTTAAATATTTTATTATGAAGGTGACTAAGTGCTTACATTAAAAATATTGATTATAAGTAGTATTTCATTTATGAATTATTATTAATCCTCTAATTTCAATTTATACGAAAAAGTATGTGATACAAAATTCTTTTTTGAAAATTTCAATAATTAACGAATGTTTCCTTGTTAACATAGAATGCATGACATATCTCGTGTAATTTATATAAAAAACCTCAATTATTTAATAAATTTTACTGAAATGTGAATTCTTTAGAGACTTCAAAATGTTTTTAAAAAAAAGATATGCTTTAGATAATAGGGTTTTTTTATTAAAATATCTCTTTTCGAAGTGGATCAGAATGTCATTTTAAATACCATTGTATATTGCCTCTATTTAAAATAAAATATTTTGTGGTAATCACAATAGTCTAGTTTTCCCATGGTATATAATAAAAATTTTAATTGCACACTAGGAAAAAAATTTCAATGTGAAATGACAGCTAATTTTTATTCATAATTAAACCATGGGAACTTTTCTAATTATTCATTTTTAATGAAAACTATATATATTATTAATGTAATTTGTCTCGTTTTAATGTGCTTTTTTTAAAGTATCTGCAAGTAATCATGATTATTAACTAAGACGAATTTTATTATTGTGAGTATTTGAGTACAATAAATATATTAACTTATTTTAGTCAGTAAATATATTAGATTAATAAAAGTAATTTTTTTTTTAACTGTTCAAAATTTGCATTAGATATGATAGCTCATGCATGAAGGAATCAAAGACTTTTTATTATAATTTTTTTCAAATTTCATTATAAGTTTATGAAAAAATTGTAAAATATTTAAGGCATTGAAACCGATTATATAATAGTTTCTTAAACACACATTATGTATTCATGTACTTCTAAACATACGAACAAAGTATTATGTAACAGAATATTTTAATAAAAGCAATTTTCTGTGATGAAATATAGATAATTTTTTACAGTAAATATTAAAGCAATATACAAATGCTATAAAATATTTTAAAATAAAATTTATTTCCATGATATTTAATCCTGTTAGGAAATACCTGTTAAATATGAAGAAAACAAAGATTTTGTTTCAGTCACTTTAAATCAGTAAAACATTAAAAATTAATATTGAATGTCCGTATTAAATATTACAGACATCACATTTGAAGTAAGATGTTACAATGTACTATCTTATCATATGTATTTGGAAGTTAATTTACAACAACATCCCTGAGTATACGTGTATTTATTGCTCAGTGATTTATATTAGTTTCCTTAGTTGTTTGGTAGAAATTAATCTATACTTTCCTAATCTTAATGAATGGCCAACAAATTCCTGAGGAAAAAACTTGTAATATAAAAGAATATTCCAATTTATTTAAAGAAGATGTGAACATACTAAGTCCTAACTTTCACTATTTTTCCCGCTATTTTCATTTTCACCATATTTTACTCACATAGAAAGCTCACAATTTATCATGCGTTAAGTTCGCTGTAAAAGTGAAAATTAGTTATGAATTAAAGCAATATTGTATCTGATGTAAAATGTATTACATACCTCTCATCAACATGAATTAAGTTATTACCTTAAATGTCATTATGTATATGTGTCAAGGAATATAAATTATTAACCAAATAAATAATATTTGTACTCTCACAAATCTGTTATTTCACTTTTGTAGTTTTACCTGAACATTGGCAAGCAGAAAAGTATTGATGAAATTTTTTGACACAATTTTTCATGATTACTGTATGATTCCAAAAGTTTCGTCTAATTCTCATAGCTTTTTGTAATATGTGTTTAATCATTTGACTTTTTAAATTTGTTAAAAAATTTCCGGATTTGAACAATTGATAATATTTTTAAACAAACAAATTATTTTACCAAAAATAGAGTGGAAGCTAAATTAAAATCACGCATCGTTTTTGGTACTAATAAATTTAGAAATATAAAATGAATATCCTCATAGAATCATACAGATACAAATAATTTGAGTAATGTGACATTTTAGAAATAAAAATTGAAATAAATATGTAATGATAAATATCATGATTCTTTCATTTATTAACTTTAAAGACTACATAAAATAAAATTATCTTGAAAAAACAATCTTAAATATATATATATATATATATATATATATATATATATATATATATATATATATATATATATATATATATATATATATATATATATATATATATATATATATATATAGACAAATATAAAATTTTAATTATCTTAATTGCTTAAGAGATTGTTTCTAATTTGTAGTAAACTATTCACTTTTTCTCTTCTTCCATAATTCTTTTAAATAAATATTTATTCCTTCAAGGCCAAAATATAAGCAATAACTTGAGCGGATATTTTTAAGGTCACATGTCAAGTAATGAAAGCCACGCCCAATCATTTATTCAACTTATCAGCAGATTTCTGTTTCGTTAAGCCAAAACAGGGCATATAATTAATTTGTTAGTTATTTTGTGTAGGGAATTATAAATCAACTTGATCGCTATGTTAAAGTAGTGATTGCAAAAATACAAAAACGTTCATTGTATAAAATTTCATATGTTATAACTTAAGAACTTTGACAAGGCCCAGAGTATGATGATAAATATAGCCATAAGATTTAATGTATAGGTTAATTAAAATCATGTTCAGACTATATATGATAAAACATTATTTTAGTTACATAATTTATACTATATTTTACCTTAAATTAAATTTTTTTAAAGAAAATATATTGAAAATTTGCATTTATTAATTGTTATTTATTTTAAAATTTGGGAAGCTGTTGAAAAATCTATTTTGGGCACTCGACTAAGTATACATTATTAGAAGTATTCTATAATCAATACATTTAATTTTGTTTTCATGAAAAATTAATGATATCTCATTATTTATATATTGTATGGTATTAATCTATGTAATTTTGATTGTTAAGTAAAAGGAAAGTCTTGAACACATTGAGTAGATTATTTTTTCAAAATTTATTCATAAAATAAATTATACAGAAAATAATAAACGCTTTCGAAACTTTTTATAATTGTAATAAATATAATTTATAAATCTAATCAAGCAAGTAATGAAATAATTAAGTCAGATGACATTATGATTGATTTTTTTACATTGATTTATAATGTTAAAATACAATTGATTTTTCTTTTTTCTTGGGTGGAATCATCATGCTGCGAATTGATATCAAAATCAATATCATAACTATGAGGAAAAACAGGGTTAGTTTAAAACTTTGTTTTTAGGTTGCAAGGAATTGCTGAATGTATATTTGTAAAATTAATATGTTGTATCAAAAACTAATTTGAATTGAGACTGGAAGAATTCTAAACAAATGTTTATCATGAGAAATTTTCTGAATTATGTAAAATGAATTAGGAAATGTATTTTAGATTTATGGGTATTATGTAGGTTATTGTAAAATGCTCAACTTACAATTATAAACATTATACGTAAAAGTGTTTTTTTTCTGTAATAAATATTAAATGCTCGTGGAAAAAATAATATCTTTCCAATTGATTTAATTAAGATGCTATTTTATTTTAAAGTTTATCCTAAAATTTACTTGAGAAATGAAAGAAATGTTTCTAACATGAAGCTAATATCTTTTCCTGAAATTCAAAACACATTTCAGTTTTTCTATTCAATTTAGCAAGTGAACTTATTTTCTCTTAGAATTCATGCCATTTCTTTTGAAAGGCAGAAAAGTTAAAGTATGAAACCCCAAATTATTTTCCTCTCCAAGAAGAAATTTTCTGATTTTAAAATTTATTTCATTATGAATTAGTGTCAATTCTGCAACTCTAAACTTTTAATGACATTTTGTTAATCACATGAAAATGAGTTATACATTTCCAGAATATAAAGATTTTAGCCATATTTATGAAATAATGCTGTATCCTACCATGCTGCGTAACTTTTCCAAGGATTAGTTATTTATGTGAATACCATAAATAACGCAAAAATTCTTTAAAATTATTTTTGTACGATAAAAAAACATATTACAAAAACAGTTTTTACATTTATTTATTTGCACATTTACATTAAACTTGTTGTTGTAGGCAAGATGCATTATGAAAAAGCTTCTGAAATATTAACCCCTATAATGTATGATGTAACTATATTGAAAAAACGGAATCTATAAATAAATTGGTAACATTCATTTGGATTTACACAGCTGTCAGTAAATTGAAAATTTGTTATTATTAAATAAAATTTGTAAATATTTTCATGTTCTTGACTGAAGTCAAGATTGAAATTATAACTAAATGATCATCAAAATAAAATTTATCAAATGGGCACACTTAATTTCTTTCAGATATTGCGTCATTAGCCAATTTGACTTAGATACAATTTGTAAATATTTAATAAATTATTATATAAATCTTGATAGTTGATTAGTATGGTGTACAAATAAATTAGCTCTGTAATTATAAATGAAAAAAAACTTTTAAAACATAATATTAAACCTGGTAAGTTGTTTGATTAATTTTTTACAATAACTGGAAACATGTAAATATAAAATTTGACAGAATCATTCAAATGAACATTCTATAATTGCATTTGTAATTTCTTTACTAATTTTATTCATATTTTTCTAATTAACAGAATTTTACCCAATAATTATGTATTGCAAAAAGTGAATTATTTTTAGATTAATTTCTGCAGCTCAAAACTATCATTTTTCTAACATTTTTTTTTTTAAAAAATACTCCTTTAGCTTATGTCGCCTCAATAATTTCTCATAGTAATTAAGGACTTCAAAATTGCTGTCTAAATTTGAAAATTTTTGTGTTATGATTAAATTTTTACCCTTACACAGTTTGTGTTATGAATTATTGGCATTACTTTCCTTTTAAGTCAGTTGCCTAACGGCCATTTTAAGCCATTTGAACCTCTTCTACATGTTGACTTCCGTAACGAAAGCTTCAGATGGTGGACATAGATTCAGATAGCTTATATATGGTGGTAGAATCCTCTAAAATTCTCAAGTGTTCAATCTGATAAACGTATATGTAAAAATCAGAAATGCAACACTCATCTTCTATTATTCAATAGCATCTGCGTTCGAATCAAAGATTCTTCTTTTTGAAAAGGATTAAATAAACCCACTATAAAGCAAATATTAGTTTGCTTTCAAGATTCATTGCTATTATTTCACTTCACTTTTAACTTGCTTAAATATACAGAAGTTACATTTTGTATTTAACTGTGCCACATGTAAATTATCAATCACAAACACAGGTGTTTTTTCCGAAACGCAAATAGCGGAGTAATTTTATATATCATACATTTATGAGTTTCAATTTTTGAAATTTTATATTTTAAATGTTTTTTTCCCTCTCTAAACATAATTTAACAACATTTAATTGAAGAAAATGTAAAATGACTTTGAAGTCGTAACTGAACTTTGGTTTCTCTACTAATTCCTCTCTATTTTCATTTCCGAAAATACTTAAAAGTAAGTATCTCAGATATTTTTAGTGTTTAACAGCGAAAGAAAGTCGGGATAAATGAAAGTTTTTGTTAAAAGGATTTATTGAAATTTTAAGAATGCTTTATTTATTATAGAGTATTTAATTGTATCACTATATATATATATATAATCTAAGCTCAAAATATGCATTTATTACAAGTCTTTTAATTAAATCTGAAAATGGTATGTTCCAATATTAAGCAGAAACACAAAATACAATTAAAACAACCATTCAGATCTTTTCACTTAATTTCTTTTAATAAAGATAGTGATTTCGCAAGGCAGTAAAAACTGACTCAGGAGATAAGCAACAACTAACTTTATTAAATTCAGAAGCGTGACTATTTGATTATGGTATTTTTCCAAAATCTTAATTAATCTTTTATCTTAGTTAGCGTAAATGATGTTTATTTGCATTAAAACATAGCAAAGTAAGTTATTTGCATACATCATTACCATGAAATTATTACTCATGTTTCTACTGCTTTTACTACTTTTCATTATATTACATTCCTCATTTATATCAGTTCATTTAATTAGAGAAGAATTGTAACAATGATTCAATATGTTAATTTATTGTGTTTAAAATAGTTTCGTAAATCTAAAAGTCTCTGTGGGGAAAATTCAATATTTTCTATTATTAGCTTTAATAGATAATACATGCATTTCTAGAAGAAATATTTAAGAATCTATGTTTGAATCACATTGTTTTGATATATATATATACATAAACGATTCAAAAGAGATAATTTTGATTAAAATGAAAGTTTCTTTAATAATGTGCATGATAAAATCAAAATAAGTCGCATTATTTAAAAATGAAAATTAATTTGATATGTTTGATACCTGTAAAGATTTTACAGTAAAATTTTCAATGGTTTAAATGTTTCAAATCATTAAAAATTTGATAAGGTAAAGTGTTTTCTTATTTAATCTTGATAATGCGATTCAAAGCATAAAAAAAAATATGAAATTTGGTATGTACTTTATTTTCATTTAACAGTAATCCCTCGTTTTTCGCGGTTAATGAGGACATGAATCTTCAGCGAAGCTGAAAAACCCGAAGTAGGATTTGCCCGCTAGGAATATTCGGGTATACGGATACACAAATGTCTTAAATATGTAAACAGTGTTTATACTTTACATATTTAAGACAAAAAATACAACAGTATACGCATTTACTTAAACCTGTCATTGCTAATTAATAAGGTTAATTACAAAACCTTATACAGTAATAAACCTTAATCAACACTGCTTTCTGAGAGAGGCGAAGTGTCTTGTCTTGGTGGCAGAAGAAAGGCTCTCACTTGACTCGTAGATGCCTTAAGCTCACTCGGGGAGACTTCTGAAAGAGACCCTGATGATAGAGCCGAGGGCTTTACCTTGGAGAGAAACATGGTGATGGGTAATTGTTGTTGTGTTTTTCCTTTTCCTTCAAAATTCCTCTGTATAAGAAATTTACCCCATCAACGTGATTGCTGAACTCGACAGCTTGAACCATGTCAGTATCTTGAGCAAATTGTTGCATAGCTCTTGCCATATTGCACAATTATTGCAGATTCTTCAGGTCTAGCTTTTCAGTTTCTACCTCGTCTTCCTCTTCATTTTCTTACTCACTTGCAGACCTTGTCATCTCAAGAGGTCTTCATCAGTCAGTGAGACCCAGTAGCAATTGATAAGGGATCTGATGTCTTTTTTTTATCCTGTTGACAAATCCTTCATTCCTTATGATGTGCGACAGCCTCACCGTAATTTCAAACGTTGAAACCAAACACCCACCATTATGGGAGCCCGTAGTATGTACTCTGAGTCAACTCCTCTCTTTAGTTGACACGCATATATCATTCTCTCTCTTGCTTCAACATGAAACAACGCTCTTTTCCGCAATGTGATTGCCAACATGGTTGTATTTTTTCATTTTTATTTTTTTAATATTTTAGAAAATTCCGTGAAGCACTGAAGCTGCAAAACATGAAGTGCTAAGTGGGGAGGCAACACTATATTGTAAAATAAATTACTTAATCTCCTAGAGAAAGGTATTTAAGAACGTTAAGTGGGCAGTTAAAATTATACGAAATTTCTTTCATTTGTTTCAAAAATTTTGATTTTGTAAAATAATTTCAGCGAGTTATTTTTCCTTCTCTTATTTTTATAGAATAAAAATATTATTATATTTTGTATTTAAATTTATAATTAAATCAAGTCTGGAACAAACGGTATTATTCTGTTGATATTTTCAAAGCTGTGTGAGAAATAACTTAAAAATTATTAGGTAATTATTAAAAGTAACAATTATAAGTACATCAACATTCATTAAGAGTCGTAGTGCTAACTTTTAAAGGTCAAATCATTTCAGAAGAGATGGGGATATTTTCACACATTTGAAAACATTTCCTCATATTCCGTCCTTAATTTCCTTGATATCATTAATTTCTGTGCTTAAAAAACATTTTAGCATATAATATTTAAGAAATTATATGTAATAAAAAGATTAAATAAACTGATAATTAAATAAAGAATATAATCTTAAATTAAAAACTGAAATAATAAAAATTAAGTTTAACTAACGTCATCTATGCATAGAGTTCTAAACTCTAATTTAGAAAAGTAAGATGAAGTGATGTATTGATAATTTATGATGTTGTAAGCAGTGGGTATATATATATATATATATATATATATATATATATATATATATATATATATATATATATATATGTATATAGCTGCTTTTGCGCTGGCTAGATTTCCTATTATATTGTATTTTCTGAATTGTATTTTTTATATGTATTTATATTTAAATTTTTTTTTCTTTATGATTATATATATATATATATATATATATATATATATATATATATATATATATATATATATGTGTGTGTGTGTGTGTGTGTGTATAATCAACCTACCTACCTGTATAATTCATATTAAAGACAATTTTAAATACATATTTTTTTTTGTGTCTTAATATTGGTTTATTTTATAAACCAATATTAAGACACAATATATATATATATATATATATATATATATATATATATATATATATATATATATATATATATATATATATATGTATGTATATATATATATGTGTGTGTGTGTGTGTATAATCAACCTACTTACCTGTATAAATCATATTAAAGACAATTTTAAATACATATTTTTGTGTCTTAATATTGGTTTATTTTATAAACCAATATTAAGACACAAATATATATATATATATATATATATATATATATATATATATATATATATATATATATATATATATATATATATATATATATATATATATATATATATATGTATGTATATATATATATGTGTGTGTGTGTGTATAATCAACCTACTTACCTGTATAAATCATATTAAAGACAATTTTAAATACATATTTTTATTTTTTTTGTGTCTTAATATTGGTTTATTTTATAACAAATGTGAAAGTAAATTTAGAGCATGCAGTGTTATTTTGTGGTACTAAGAACAGTTAAGTAAGTACAACAATATTTGAAAAAATATAATGAGCTTTTTATTTAATGACATGAATCGGTTTTACTCCAGACAAACAACAGTGCAGATGAGGATCACTTGAGCTCATTAAAAGTCCAGGAACCGAGGATAAAATGTCAGACGGGTCGTTCTTCCATCGCCAGCCTCAAAGGCATGTCACACTCTGCTTCTGAAAATTCGAAGGACTCACCTGGACTGGGAGAAGTTTCTGCGTCACTAATGTAGTAAACTGTCTCTTCAGTTTCTTCACTTTGTAAATCATTTCTTCTGAAAGAGAAGAGACAGATAAGATTTATCATCATTAATAAAACCTAATGTTCCCTTCCTTGAATTATATATGTACATGAAAGTTAAATATATTTTACATATTATTCATTGAATTAAAAAATTTTGTAAAGGAACGCGTAATATTATATTAAGATACATATATTGATTGATACTCTATTAACCATTTATTGTGACAGAGAAGTTTTCAAAAAATAAAAAGACGTATTTAATACATATTTTAAAATAACTTCATTAGAAACAATTAAATAAATGCACTAATACTTCATAAAGTGAATGCCATGAGATTTGAGGACTATTAAAATATATGCAATTTGTGATTATGAGTTTCATCACCAAAATGAATATAAACATATTTTGAACATTTGTTTTACGTTGACTTCTTATGATTTGAGAAAAAGTTTAGAAATATTCTTTTTTATTTTATGTTCTATATTTATTTTGATCAATTGCAAGATTAGAAAGTAATGTCTGAATTAATTGTTAAGAAGAAAATATTTTCTTAGAAGGACGTAAAAACCGTTGTGAATTTTTTTCTTAAATATATACAACAAATTTTACCCATTTGCATATGATATTCATATAAAAACTACAAGTTCTTGCAATATATTTGTAGAAAGGAAAAAAATTTGGACAAATATATGTATTTTTAAAATATCCTGTAAGTTTGATCAAATTCGTCATGAGATTGAACAAATCATAATATTCTATATAATGTTTGTTATTGAAAAAAATCTGTCCCCAATCTGAGCCTTGTCTGTCCAATAATAGTGATAAGAAGGGATGTCAACAAAAATTTCGCTAGGATAAAGACTCGTATAAACGTACATGATATCATTTCGCTGAAAGTAAATGTTTGTAACTCTGTATAAAAAAAGGCAAAGAAATAAGTGCTTCCACTGAATAATATAACGTCATAAATACTAATGCTTCTTCTAAGTAGGAATCAAGATACTTGATTACAGACTTGATTCCTTATTTTTTAAAATCTTATAGGCAATATTATCGTGTAAACAGTACACATGAAATCTTTGATAAGGCCCTTCTTAGGCGGTCTCAACTCAAATTAAATCCCCGATTCCATATATAATATTAAAAGAATGTATGATATGATTGACAAGCTCATGGTTGGTTTTGTTTTATAAAAATTTCACATTATTATGCATTTTACGTTGATTCCATATGATAGCAAAAAGTAGCTGTATTTTGTATCCCTTACGAATGTATATTCATATTGCTAATAAGTGGTTATGAGCTTTTGGATGAGCCTTCTGGTTATGAAATTATTAAATATAATCAAAAATATTCCTTATTGTAATAAAATTCTATTTGATAAAGAGAAGAGTTAATTTCTATTAGAGAAGAGTTAAAATCCATTAATTTCTATTAGGCCAAAATATTTGATGTTTGTTTTTGATGAAATAAAACCTAATTTCAAAGCATTGATCTCTCTCTTTCAGTGTTACCTATAAAGAAATTAAGTAACCAAAAATACTTTGTAATAATATTTATTTGAAATCAACTGTTTTTTTAAGCATATAGTTTATAAAATAATGCTATTTTTTAAAACAAGTTTGATTTCACTTATCAATATGTGTATCTAATACAATTTATGAATCATATTTTAATCATATTTATGATTAAAATTAGTTTCTAATTTATTTTAAAGTTCCATTAGCGTCTTTCAAATAAATTCTTACAGCTGCCTCGAAGAATTATTTCAGAATATGTATACATTTTTTTCAATTTTCTTGTTCCTTTATACCTTATTTTTATTCAAATGTGAGATATTTTTGTGTTAAATGTATTTACGTTTTTATAAAAAAACGGAATATGATTGCACTTTTAAAGAGGAAGGTGTATCTAGTAATTTATGTATTTCTGTTTAAAAATATATACTACTTCAAAATATTTCTATAACTTTGTATAGTAAAATTAAAAAGAAAAACATTTCAGTGTATATTTCAATGTATTCGATTAAATTAACAGTTACATTGAATTAGTGTTCAAAAATTTAAATTCATGTAATAACTGATGTTTTATAGTTTTTATATACTTTTTATTTTATTTTGATAAGAGATACATTGTATTATGATTATAAAATTTGTTCTCGACAAACTATTTAGTTAACATGAAAAAATTCAGAGAAAATAAAGAAATAGAAGGATATAACAGTATGTCATTTAAACTTCCAGATAATTTGTAAAATTTAAGTTACTCTTTTAATATAAGCACACGTATTTTCTTTATTAATAGATATATCTTCGACTGACTATGAAAAGAACCAATGAGATTTTACAATTACAGAAGTATGCACATTTAAGTAATATACGAAAATAAATGAAAAGTATATGAATCCAACACGTAAATTAAGTTTACTTTATAACACACTTTTTAATTAATTCTATTGAAAAAAATTTCATAATCAAAAAGGATAGAATATTTTGTTAAAAAGAACTTTATAACGTGAGTTTGTAGTTGAGTAAAAATATCGTTAAAAAGATTCAGGAAAATATTTTGAAAAATATTTTGCCTATATATTTTTCTATAACTTTAAAGAATATTTTTTAAGAGGTTTCATTTTTCTTTTCTTTTCTTTTTTTTATAAAAGAACGAAATAGTTCTTTTGGAAAAGCAAAACTATATATCACTTTACACAAAACTTTTTTTATGGCATGTTATGAAATTTAGAGAACTGTTTTTCGAAAAAAAATATCCGTATGCATGTTTAATATGCTGTGTGCTACTATTCTTGTAAATAATTACGCAAATGTATTTTTCACTCATCCAGGTGCTTTAACTGTTTCCCGTTACTGTGAGGCAAAAGTTTTCATGAATAAACAAGGGAGCGAGAATTTTAATTAATCCCGCCGAGATGGGTGAGAGAACTTTTTAAGCACCTATAACGTAATTAAAGTAACAGGAGTCTTAACGATTTTCAGGCATTTAGTTTCATATTTTTAATTAAATATTTACTAGTAGTGTTTCCCTCCAAGCGAAACTTTCAAATAAAGAGCAATGATTCATAATCTTGGAAGAAAATCTTCCAGAGTTTTAACAACACAGGAGCATGAGAAAAAAAAAGTTGAAAATTTTCCACTTTTAAATAATGTTTTCATTTTTTAAAATAAACCTTTTCAAAATAAATTTGCCGTAGAAAAATTATTTTCGATTGTAAAGAAAGATAGAATTCGTAAATATTTCTAGAAAGGAAAATCGTAATCTTCTTAATCCTTTGTAGAAAAATGTTAATTTACAAACGGAAGAACTTCTATTAAATGAGATTTTACATACATTGCGCTCGTGGAAAGGGAGATTTTGAAGAAATATGTTGAAGCATAAACTCTGATTTCACATTTTCACTTTTTAAATTAAAATTTTCTATTTTCCACTTTCAGTTTCTAATTATGTGTGAATGTACAAATATTTTCTATTCCAAGAGCGGCGGATGTTTAGATGAATTCAAAGCGTAAATACGCTCAAAATTTATATATTATATTTTTGTTAATATTGTTTCTTGTTTTTAAAATTAAGCAAAAATTTAAATCATTGAATGAATTTATTATATTGTATTAATGTAAACTATACATATATCATAGAAATTTAGATTAGTACTATTTTTATTTTGCCATAGCAGGCGTTTAATTTCTTGTGATTTAAATGCAAAATTTAAGGGTAGAATGCTTCAAGGGATGAAAACTAAAATATAATTTGATTTTCATTATAAAATTTCATATAATTTAATCTTAAAATTTAGCATTGCATGCGTATCGATTTTAATAAAATCGTTTCTGATGTTTCTTATTCATCAGAAATTAACATTTGTTTCGTACCAAAATTCTATGTATGTATATATATATATATATATATATATATATATATATATATATATATATATATATAATTCATTGAAACATTGAGTAAAATTTATTTAAATTTTAATATTATAGTTCCGGATTTTAGTGTTACGCATTTCGTTCAATGATTTAAATTTCGTTCATATGTTAACGTATAAAAAATAATGTTTCAAATTATAATTTTTCATTATAATATATTTGTAAATGATTATTTGCTGACTTAAAAAAGGAATTCCTAGAAAGTTTTTTAATATACACTTGTTTAATTGTGAAATATGATTTAAAATTTTTTATAAGTTTTATATACATATAAATTTCCTTATAAATACTGAACCATTTGTTTACATTTAAATTTAAATTTTTAATTTTATAAATTCAAATACTCCTATTATGTTTTACTTTGGTATGTATTCAGCAAATTTAAAAAAATGTTTTGAATAAAGTTGAATAAGTTTTTATCATTGTAGAGTAAGATTTTGAACAAATTTTATTTAATTATAGTAAACGTTTTTTAGTTTGTGTTAAAATAAAAAATTATTTTTCATAGGATTCTGTAAACGCTTACGTATGCATTGTTTAGATTTTGTTAAAATATTTAAGAAATAATTTTGCAATAAATATAATAATCTGTAAGCTTCTAAAATACCAGTGACTTTTTTAGAATTATAATTTACGGAAATATATTAAAAGTAAATTTAAAATTTCAACTGTCCTTTTTTGATGTATATTTCATCTTCCAATCATCTGAGCATTTCTTATTATCGCTTAGCAAAATTATTTCAACGAATCTATTGGAAACTTTAAATTATGAATTTGTGAGAGAAAAAGTTTTAAATTTATAATTAATTTTATGGAATTACTATGAGGGATTTAGTTATTGTAATATTTCTTTTCTGATTTTCTAGTACTATCATTCATTTTTGAGGAAATATTTTTAATTTATAATTAATTTGATGGAATTATTATAAGGAATTTAATTATTGTAACAATTCCGTTTTCTTCTTTTTTGATTTTCAGTTACTATTAAATAATTTTGATAATGTTCCTTCTAATGTTATAGATATGGCAAATTTAAATACTTTTCATAATATCAGAAATCCGATTAAACTTAATGAATATGGAGAGATATGAAAATTTTCTAAAGTCAATAATTATATAATGTGAAATATTATAGTACGAAATAAAATAACTAAGGTAGATAGATTCTCAAATTTTAGGGTGAAAAAAACTAGAATTGAGCTCTACTACTATATTTATGAACTTGACGGGCAAAGTTTTCCCAAAACCAATACTTTTTAAGACCTAAATACATCAGTGACTAACTTGATCTCAGAAAAAAGTTAATAATATGATGTAAAAACAAGGTATTTCTAATTCCAGATAATATTTTTTCTCGAAAATTATCTGTTCAGCAAAACAAAAAGGGCTTTTTTTATATCTCATGCAATCTGTCATTTATGACAGAGCTTTCAAATAAGTACGAAAGTGCGCTATATGTTGTTACGAAACCTATTAGAACGAGACAAAAATTAGGGTATTTTTTCTTTAAAAAGAAAGTTATAAAATGCTATAAATTTAATTTTGAGACCCTTATTTGTTTTGCATAAACACAAAAAATATACCTAAATAGAATAAAATATTTAATGTTGTATATTTTAGTATTCATTTTCATCAATAGTGTATATAATATAAAAACACACGTAATTACAAAAGTAAAAATAATCAAATTAAATGCAAATTAATGAAACGTTGTTTTTTTATTGTATTTGAATACATATATCTCAATCAAATCCTAATTTACTTTAATTTAAGTGAAGCAGATGAATAGTCACAATGCTGAGAATGATTTTTAAATTTTCTGAGTAAATATTGCAAGCACATATATTATAAGTTTGTGATGGCAAAGTTGTTTTGCTTATGATTTTGCTATGAAACATCGGTTATGAAAATAATGTCGTTATGAAAGACACTAAAATTTAGCAAATTATGAGTACGATTAGTTTTTCAGTAAATATTCATTTCTACAAATGACTTATTAATGTTTATTTTAATACATAAGAAGCTGGTTATACTGATATTTATTAGTAATCAATATTTCGTATAGAAAAAGGTAACTGCACATTGATTTTTCAAAATGCTTTGTAGTGCTACAAGTTAAAGTTTAAAACACTTAAGCGTTAGATATATTTACAGAATAAATTTGATTAATTAAATATATTTAAAAAAATAAATTTGGTATTCTGAATAACCTAATTTAATACGATAATATTATTTTAAATATATTTAAATGGATGATTTAAAAATTTGATTCTAATTACTTTTAAAATTTCGGCAATTTAACTACTTTTAAAATAAGGATGACATAAGCTCTGAATAAAAATAGAGATTTAAATATTTAAACCTAACGATTAATCTTAAGAGTTAGATAATTTAATGGCTTTTAAATTTAGGATTCAGAACGTTCAAGAAGAAAATAAGCAGTTTGATAAATTGTCAGTAAAGAACTATTTTAGATTTAAATTAATACTGAATTCCCCCATTTTAATTTTACTTTTAATTTTTTTACATTGAGTTTGCTTATATAGTTGATAAGAAATAAATTTTACAAATCTATATACTGGATACATCTTCCTTGTTTCTAAAATAAAGTAAACCATCACCACAAAAACACCACCATTTTCAAAATTATATTTTTGAAATATATATATATTGCAATTTTGTTTGAAATAACAAAAATTGAAGACTCCAACCCCCATATATTACCCCGTAAATCTTATGTATCTCTTAAGACCTCAATGCGAACAAACATTTTTTTTCCGGAAAGCACAAAAACTTTGAATAGAAGCACTTATAAAAAGTTTGTGAAAAACATTTTCAATAAAACATCTAAAGAAATATTTTTGAACAAAGTGTTTTGACCGGATAATAAAAGTATGTTTTAAAAAACAACAATGATAAAAGAAAACCTTATGGCACATTCCAGCCATGAGTTTGTCTCTAGGAAACTTTTCTAGTTTTTTGTGCTTCAAAATGAAGAAGAATTGAAGAAAGGAATATATGTAAAGGCTTATTGAGTCGTTACCTAACAAAAAATGCTATTAGGCTTTAGAGAGAGAGAGAGAGAGGGAGGAAAGAACTATTTTTTAGTTTCCTCATGTGTATATTACAAGAATAAAAGAAAAATTGCGATGGGGAATAGGTCAAAATAGACTAGAATTATAATAGTTTTATTTTATTTTGATACATCTTGGATTTACTTTCCATTTATTACACATGAAGAAGCTGAACAAAATGGCATTACTGGATTTATATTTTGATTTGTATTAAACTTGACCATTAATAATGCTTAAAATAGGGAATTAATATATTTCTGCTAAGAATAATAAAAAGGAGTTTTTAATGGATAAAAATTTCTAATTTCTAATAAAGGAGTTATTAAATGTTTTAAGCTTTTTGTTAGCGTACGATAGCTACATATATATAATATATTCTAGGATATATTTATATTGTATTCTGTCACATATCAATATTTTTTTCAATATCATTTATGGTTATTGTTTTGTCATATGATTTCAAACGGTAATATAATTTTTAAACACTTAAAGTTTTGAAAATTTTAATTATAGTTAATATCTTATTCTCAATGAAGGAATTTCGCAATTTTAGGAATTAAAAATTGATTTTATAATACAGTTTTGTGTTTTATTACCTGATATTTTAATTGAGTTATATTCATATATTCACAAACATTTTAATATATCATTTAAATTCAAGTAATTTAATAAATTACATTATTTATAAATGCATGTTATGTAAAAGAATCCAGTTCTCATCTTAAAAATAACAAATTAATTAAAAAAATAAGATAAAAATTATGCATTTTTAAAAGTAATTTGTTAAAATAAGCTTACAATCTGCAAAGTTAAAGCTCACAATAACATTTTGTTAATTGGATTTTAATTGTGTTGATTCCAAACAGTTTTTTACATGTTATTAAAGGTATGCAATCTTATATATTTAAATCCAGTAATGTATACATTACTTTCGAAATATAATAAATATCTTTCAATTATATGTTTTTTTGATAACTCAATGACATAGAAAATACTGTTGGTTTCCATCGATTGAGATAAAGTTTGAATTCAATAATATTAATAAAACATTTCTTTGAAAAAAATCAGTAATAAAAATTTCAGAATATAAGAAGAGTAAAATCCAAAAATATTAATTAATATTTGATTGAAATCTATAAATAAATGCACGTAGTATCAAATAATAAAGAAAGATGCATAGTGACATATGACTTTTTTATATGTGTCAGATAATGTGACTCATTGTTAAAAATCTTAATATAAAATTATGATAAACAAATAACAGTTATAATTATTAATGAAACAAAATGCTGTTCATAACATTTTAGTGTTCATAAATAATTAGTGTAAATTATATTTGACGGAAATGTTGAAAGTTATGATTTAATCTTTTTAATTGACATTATAATAGATATTTGATACATCTATGAAATATTAGATTTTTAAAATGATTTTTAAATTTAAAAATAAAAGTAAATGAATAATATCTGAATATTTGAGATAAAATGAATAAAACTTTTAAAATAAAAAAGTATATTTTAAATAATGTAATTATTTAATTATTTTATGTATTTGAATACAAATTCCATTTACCAGATCTTGATTCGTTTATAAAATATATATGTATTTCGTAAATCGTTCAATGCATGACAAACTTAAAAAATAATTTTCCTAGGCAATTTTAAATGAATAAGTTGTTTCTTCTCATATTATATTAACTCTTGGTACTGTTGTTTTTGAGTAAGTCTTTAAATGTATGTTTGATTTGGGATACAAATTTAATTTAATAATCTAATATATATGCACATTTATACATATTTGTTCATTCATTGGCAAAATAACATGTGAAAAATATTTTATTTGCAGACAAAGCATGTAAAGCAATGCAAAGTAAACATGAGATAGAAATTGAAATTATGTGAATCCTTGGGATTAAATTATGTCACGCTTCAATTTGCGAAACATTTATGTGTGAGCACAGAAGAATTATTTCTGTTGTGAATTTATTTTATCTTCCTATTCAACTGAGCATTATATACTTGAGGCTACCATTTATTTTTGGGTTTATTAATCCGCTTTGAAGAACATTTTAGCAATACAATTTTCTGCTTAGAATGACTGAGAATCAAATTCCTTCTCATATTATTATATTACTTATTCGTTGAAAGTAGAATTATTTATGATAAATAATAAACATTTTATATTCATAAAGAAAATTATGATTTAATGTTGTTAACTATAATTTCTATATTTGTAATTTAATAAGTAATTACGTCACGACCTTTGGATATACTTCAATTTACATAAATCAAACTAGTGAGCTCTTATTTTAGAAACTGACATGTTTTGAATTGCAAATTGCTTAATTTAACATTAAATTTTGAGTTCTAAATTTTCAATTATAATTCTGAACAAAATTATAAATCTTTCTTCTAAAATATATTTTCATACTTACTGTGACATTATATTTTTATTGTTAGTCTTTTTAACGTTAGGGCAATAAATGTTCCGAAAGAATTTACTCTTACGCAATTCTAAATTATTTTCTGTAATGGAATAAAGAAATTGTTTAATATTTATATAAATTATAGGTTAGAAATAAATAATTTCATAAAATGTCTCTCTTAATAATCTGCATTATATTTTTATTAAAACATTTAGTGTTATAACGTAATTAGTATTTTGTACTTAGTATAGTGATTAGTACTTTCATGATATTAGTTATAGGTTCGCTGAGACAACTTGAAATTTAAAGAGTCAGCAATTATAGAATTCGATGTATAGCAATAAATATAAAAAACAATTTTTCTGGTATTTACTACAAACTAGGCAAACATAAAATTTAGATCAATCTCTAAAACCTAAGAACAGTATCAGCAAACAATATCCCACAACTGATTTATAAAGAAATAAACATGATTATATAAAACTAGTACTCACATTAAATCGTATATAAATTATAGTTATTATTAGTATTCTACCAATCGTATTAAAATATCAAAATCTAAAACTTTATTTTAATTAAAAAATACAAGATTTTTAGTTATAAAAAGCAAATTATGTGTCAATACTTAAAAAAAAGTATTGAAAATATATAAATGAAGAGAAACTCTATTAAAGAATATGGCATTAATTTTCGTAAAAAGAATGAAATGGTTTTGATTTTTACGAAAATAATTAGCAAATTCCTTGAATGAACGAATTTTGTCTTTTACGAATTCTTGATGAAACGAATTTGGCGAAAAATAATGTAAAAAAAGGTCCAAAAATAATGGTGTTTACGCTTTTTTTTACGCGAAATATGTTTGTGATTTCCCATTAATCAAATAACGTTTTGAGCATCAACTCGAATATTTCTGTGCTAAAAATGTTTGAAATTTTGAATAATGAATATTGTTTATGTGTCATGCTATTAGTTGATGATAAGTTTTAGGAGTGTGTTTTTTCATACTATAGAAAAAGAATGAGATATGAAAATTGAAAATAAAACATTGCGTTATTAAGTAACATATTTTTAAATTAATTTCTAAGAAGATAAATTAGTCGAATTCTAAATAACTCATGACAATTTTAGTCATTTCCTTTTCTGTAAAATAATAATTTATTAAATTAAAATTTTATAAATTTTCTCAGTATAAATTACAATTTTTTTACTATTTATGAAATTTAAAATTTTTCTCTGAAATGTTTCTATGAAAGACATAATATATTACTGCATTTATTTTTCATTATTGTATATTTTTATTATTTTGTGCCAATATTATTATATTTTTATTTAGAGAAACTATTAAATATTTGGTTAAAAGTATCATGTGTATACTTAATTAATACAAATAAGTTCATGATTAATAATTAAATTTTCAGAAATTGCTTGATGGTTTATTTTGATTCTTAATGGTTTTTTTTTAATACACAGAGGATAGTTGGATCGAAACAATCCATTTAAAGTACATTTCAAATAACTACAAGTATTTAAACCCAACGTGGAGTTTCAACCTGCTTGCTCTCGAACAGAAGGGCCGAGCACTAAGCACCAATTAATTATTTATGGAACTAGTTACATTTTTATACTTCCAATATTTATAGATTTTAAAAAAGTAAGTATTTCAGTTTGATTTTTTGATAAAATCAAAGAGTATAGTATAATTTTTATTAATGATAATTTATTAATAAAAACTACATCGGTACATATTTTATAATTAGGAAATTTGAAATTTATAGCAGTATATAACTTAGCTAATTATTTATTAATATTTAAGAATGAGAGAAATATGGCTTAAAATGATTTAGAAAATGTAAGGTAATTTTGGTTAATTTAAAAACATTTTTGATGACAATCAGACAATATCGTTTTATTTATGAATTTAACCAAATAAATATTATACAATACAGCTACTTAATATTTGCATAAAAGATACATTGATTAATTATTTCCCTCTTCTACTAACTTTATTTTTTTATTTTGTTTCTCATATTATTTTACAGTATTTTCTTTTCTCTGCAAATCTAATCTACATACGAATATATTTTGAGCAAGCATTTTTAGATTAATATTTGTTTCATATACATATCATATGTAGTTTGACTTTTTGTTTAAGTTATTTACAGTTTCGGATAAGACAAAAAAATTTTCTGCAGAAACATTTTGAAAGCTGATAATCAGGACTGTTTTTACTACAGTTGTTTTTATTTTTTTTAAACAGTATAATATATTTATCAATACGTGTACATGCATATACTCAAAAAGTACATTTTTGTGAGATAAATAAAGATGTTATTCCATAAATAAAGACATTTTTTTGAAAAACGAAATTCTAGGAAAGTGTTTTTGAAATGATGCTTTTTATTCATAGAAAATATTTTATTTGCTTCATTTTGCATAGCAAGAATTTGCTATTTTTACAATTGTTTACGAAATTCTCTTAAGGATATTTTTAGTATACTACGTTTTGCTTGTTTGCAATTTTCGCAGTATATGTCTTGAAATGACTATTGGTATGTTATAAAAATAATATGGAGTCTCAAAAAATTTCCGTGTATTTTGAACTATGCAGTCACTTAAAAAATGTTGAACGAAGTTCAGAGTTTTAAGTTTTCTAACTCTAAAGATCTTATAATTCTGATAATAATGACTTTGAATTTAACTAACTTGACTAAATATTTAAATTTGTGGCATGCATATCCAAATATTATTTTATAATAAATGTAATATATTTCCTTTTACATCTCAGTTGTGTTACGATATGGGTAAACTCTGGTGACTGAAAAAATACCCCACGCAAGTATTCAATTGAACAATTTTTACTTAGGACACACAAAATGCTTGGAAAGTTGGTTTAGAATTATTAAATCATAGAAAGTTTGAGCATTTTGCTCCATATTAAAATGCATGAGACTTTTAAAGTCGCCTGTGTTAAAAGTGTAGTCTAAATAAAAAGATAAACTGTGAATTAATATGCAAATTTATCGTATCAAGATTTTTATTGTCAAACAAAATAATTTGAAAATATTATATTTTATGACAGCTATCCAGATACCGTTGCAACTGGAATGTTATTTTATTGTTCTATAAGGGAAAACGTCATCTTTTTTGTGTTTGTTGTTCTATAACCTACTAATCGCAAAAGAATCGTTGATTTATTTTATTGCATTGATGTCAGAAATTTCAGTTTTAGTTTCCGTGTGATTTAGAGATTAAAAACAATTTTAATTTTCAAAAAATACCATACCAAAAATTTTATAGCTTATAATTTTCCATTAAGATTACAGAACAGCAAACGATTTTTAACAAAAACTACCTATTTTAAGAATTTTTAAAACTAAAACAGATTTATGAAAGTAATAAAATATCTATTTGCATTAGTTAGTAAAAATGAACTATTCAAGGAATTAAATTATAAATATATATTGAGAAAAACTGTAAAAATAAATCTTATTTTGGTTAAACTAAAAGTTTTTAAGAATTATTTTACTAGTTTTCAAACACATAATAATATTTTTGTTATAATTAATATTTAAATAAAATGCATTCAAACTACTGATAAAAGAATTAGGAAAATCGTTTTTTACCTAATTATTTTAACTGATCTTTGGTGTACTTTATACGATGAAAACTAGCCAATTCATTTCATCCAATTTTTCTGAGCTATTTCCATATTTAAAATCTAAATATTATCTTAGGATTAACTTGCATATTAATAGATTTTGTCTATATTTATTTTATAATAGTTAGAATATTTTTTAATAGAGTTATTTCATAGATACATTTCTTTCATTTAATTAGAAAATACTTACAACTTCTTTATTCAAATCAAAACTTTAAAAAAAATAAAAAGTAAATTTAAATAACAGTAATCAGTTACAGAAATTGCTTATGATAAATTTATTTAAAAATGAAATTTTATGATAAACCTATCATAATTTTTATGAATGACAAAAATTAATGTCAGTTTAAAGAATTTAGGGAACAACAGCACATTGTTTGCAATGATATACAATAGGTTACACGCTTAGAAATTCTTCTGTTAGGGCGAAAAATAATCTAACCATTCTACATTTCAAGCAGGTGCAATGATGAAAGCACAACATGCAAGTATCTAAAAAGCATTACTGCATTTTGAATAATATCGATTTCAGATTTGCGGCTAGGAGAGAGTGAATTTTATAGTTTATTAAAGCCCTTTTTTATGCCCTACTTTTTATAAACATAGATTATCGATTCTGGTCCCATCTGAAATATGTTTTAAAGTAGGCAACGCTTGAGAACATGTAAATTTCGGGAAGGAAGAGTATTATGCTTATATCCAACAGGAAGAGACGATTATGATACTGTTGGAAGATAAGCTCTACCTAACTGCATCGGACTGTTATATCGATGAGTTTATGGCGATGCAAGCAGTTGCATCGATGATGGACCAGTGCAATGATTTTTTTTTCTCATATGATGTATTAACTTAAGAGAATCCAGTTCACTTGATTTAATTTATTTAATAGTAGAAAATTGATGCATGCCTAGAAGCATTAGCAGGTATTAATGAATTTTTTCAAATGAATTCCAATACAGAAGAAAGTTAGTCTTTTTTTTTAATTTTTTAATAAAATACTTGTATTAATCATTTTTATTACAACTGTCATTAGTGTTACGCATAAGTTGATATTGGTATATCAGTTATTTAACTATTATATTGATGCATTATAAATCTTGCCTTTACTAATAATGAAAAGTAGTTAAAAATATAATTATATGTAACCAGAATTAAAAATTCAAGTGTGACAATAGATACAGAAATATTACATATTTGCTTAAAATATTTACATCATACGCTGGATCGAATATTGATTTTAATGTATAGATACATTAAGACATGTAGTTAAATTGTTTCAAGTTCAAAGTATTTTTACGTGAACAGGGGGGAAAATAAAGTGATTAAACATTATTTATGGAAATGAATTAAATTAAAAAATGATTTATAGTTAGTTATTTGATTTGAGTATGAATTTAAACCCTCTCTTTATTTACACGCACACACACACGCACACACACACACACACACACACACACACACACACACACACACACACACACACACACACACACACACACACACACACACACACACACACACACACACACACACACACACACACAGACATATATTATGTATTTATTTGGAAATAATAGAAAATAATATAAAAAATAATATAAAAGTTTCAAGACAATCAGTATTTTACTAAATGTCAATTAAATGGAAGTTTAATTTCAAACTGTCTGAACTTTACATTAATACGCTAGGATAGCGATGATGAAATCTGTGGAAATTAATGTTAAGCTTATCATCATGAATAATTTATTTCTTAAACATAAGGACCTAAGCAAATAACTAAAATTTAAAGAATAGATGTTATCATTGATTTCTGTTACAGTAGTCTTTGTTTCAGAAAGAAAAAAATATGGATTTATTGTTTCTCTTTGTTCAGCATATCACTTATGAATAATCAGATGCAGTGATAAAATGTAAGTAATTAAAATATCTTTTTCAAAGTGTCATTAAAATGTTAATAACACAAGTAATCATTAACTGTAGGAATATATTATATGGGTACTTATTGTTTCGTTAATAGAAAATTTTAGCATAAGAGCTCTCTTATTGTTATATTATCTAAATAATATAAAATGCTATCAAAAACAAAGCTCTGATACCATTTGAAAATTCTTATGTAGATTGCTTAGATGGATTTCTCACATTTCCTTTTCGAGAAACATTTAAAAAACAATATAGACATGCAATGAATAAACAAAAATCATGCATATTAAACATCAAAAAATCTTATGTTTTCTGAGAATATTTTTCTCATCTTACACGTAATGCAAACGTGATGGTGGGGAAAAATGAATAAAAAATGTATTCAAAGAGATCCGTTAGTTGTCTCCAGGAAAGGAAAAGACAAAAAAAAAAAAAAAAAAACTATTTCAAGAATTTTGGAGTCCATTATTAGGGTTGCCATGCTATCAAAACAATTCCTGTTTCTACTCACACGTGAGACGCTCGCAAAACAAATGCAGTTCTTGGACCAGAAACGCGTGAAATGGCTCCTGCGTATAATGTCATTTTTGAAGAGATCTCCGGAAAGTTAAAAAAATTGAATTGAAATAAAACTGGCTCAAAATCAGAGAAAAAGGAAAAATGATTTCTATTTCTGCGGTATGTGAGAAAAATAAGCCATTCCAAACCGTACACTTCAAATGTCCTCTCTCCACAGCAAAATAAACATCACGAAAATGTGATGTATTAAGATATCTCCATGTTCGCGCTTTGCCTTTTATACATAAGAAAAGGCACTTATAAAATTTATCGGTATTTTATAAAGAGAGATATTTATATTTAAGTTCTATTTATATTTTATAGAGAGAGAGAGAGATTTATACTTCAGTTTTACTTGAGTTCTGTGGCATATAGTTTTCATGATTTGACATTTTGTATTGAGTTTTGTATATGATATTATCCGAATAATAATCATTTTTAATAAGGAAAGCTCTAAACTTTGAATGTGTGGAACATAAGATTTCTTATAAATAACATTTTTATTTTATTAAAATTTAACTTTATAAAATATCTTATTATAAACTATCGACATGGAAAACAAAAACTATATGTAAATTAGGCTTGCAATTTAAGCCTTCAATTTAGAAAAAAATAGTTCTTTTGCTTTGTGAATCTCTATTTAATAAGTGATACAATATTTTGGATTCTTCTGTCAGTATGAATAAATAAAAACTTAATATATACAAACGTAATCCATAACTAATTTACTGTAGATTTATAGGAATAAAAGTTATTTTCACGAAAATTTTAAGTTCACAGTAGCAACGAGAATTAGTTTTTTATCATTGATAATACAACATCAACAATATATATATATATATATATATATATATATATATATATATATATATATATATATATATATATATATATATATATATATATATATATATATATATATAACAATTATCTTGGCATAAATGGCAATTAGAGCATAGAGAGTATCCTGTACTTGATGACAAAATTTTATCCAAGAATGATGCACTACCGTACTTTAAACATAATTCTTCTTTTATGAGCTGTATTTTGGTAACTGTATATGCATTTGAAAATTTCGAAGAAAACGCAAGAAGCCTGATTGTAATTGTTACTGTTACAGATGCTAAAGTAAAATGATTGATATGGATATATATATATATATATATATATATATATATATATATATATATATAACAATTATCTTGGCATAAATGGCAATTAGAGCATAGAGAGTATCCTGTACTTGATGACAAAATTTTATCCAAGAATGATGCACTACCGTACTTTAAACATAATTCTTCTTTTATGAGCTGTATTTTGGTAACTGTATATGCATTTGAAAATTTCGAAGAAAACGCAAGAAGCCTGATTGTAATTGTTACTGTTACAGATGCTAAGTAAAATGATTGATATGGATATATATATATATATATATATATATAACAATTATCTTGGCATAAATGGCAATTAGAGCATAGAGAGTATCCTGTACTTGATGACAAAATTTTATCCAAGAATGATGCACTACCGTACTTTAAACATAATTCTTCTTTTATGAGCTGTATTTTGGTAACTGTATATGCATTTGAAAATTTCGAAGAAAACGCAAGAAGCCTGATTGTAATTGTTACTGTTACAGATGCTAAGTAAAATGATTGATATGGATAATATAACATGACAACCATTAGCTATAAGACAAGCACACGTCTTGCTTAGATTGATTTTGCTTTATTTTAATATTAATGGAATATTTAAAACTATGGTGTTTGACCTATCTTTAATAAATGTGAAACACAATTTTCAGAGATTATGTTATATGATCAATATATACTTCGGGCTGTTCAAGTGGAACTGCATTCTAACTTTTTTTTTTTTTTTTTGAATTCTGTGGTGCTCTGAAATTGATATAGACAAACATTTCTAGCATGAGGAAAAGAAGTTGCTGAGAGATTGACCAGTCACCGTCTACAGTTATTAAGGTTGGTAAATATTTCCTAAAATTTGAATGAGATTGGAATAAATTCCTGTTTTTATAACACAAACATAGTTAGATTCCATGCCTCACTGGGTAATTGCTATTTAAGATGACAATGTTAGTAACTGTTTCAAGGAATTTTACACCCCCTTAGTCCTGTTAGTGGCCTCACCGTGGCAAGGGGGTATTCCTAGGAGGAGTGGGCGAAATACGTCGGGAGTTTTTACTCCTGGTAGGGTCATCCGAGGCGTGAAGATCACTCCATAATTTCCAGCTATCACTAACAGGAATGGAGCCAAGACAGTCTTCTTCCTCACGGTGCTCCAGTCTTCGGACTACAGAAGTTTCACTTTTTCTCCCTATGAATCAGTCAGACCTTTGGAGATAAGCAACAACAATAATTTTACATTCCTGTAAGCCCCCAAAGCCCATGTGGTCCAAGACCTACAGTGACCATCTCTGTTTTTCTTACCGAGACGTCCTATGATGAGGAGCTTATATTCCAATTAGGTGGTCATCCTAATCCCAGTGAAGTTCCCCAGTATTCAGTTCCCAAGCATGCTTGGTATTCAGTTGATTTATGTAAATTAAATATGGTAGAAAAAAGTTATACATAATTGAGTGTTTCCTAGTTAAAAGAAGTTATGAATTACGTTATTTAGAAAATTATAATAATTTAATAATATTATGTTTTTATAAATTGCAACAAAACTTCATATTTGACTAAAAAAAAGAATGTTTCTTCCAATTCATTTAATTCTCAAAAATTGTGTTGAATTAATACATTTTACATCGTGCATTTGAATTGATATCTTCGTCCAATGAAAAAGGAAATTGATATTAAATTAGAAAAGTATTTATTCTTGTCAAAAAGCTACGCAGACTTATTAAAAATATATTGTTTATTAAAATTAATATGTCTGTTACTTCTTAAAATTAATAATATACTCCCATATTTTTATTAAAATTTATAATTTTTGTTAAAAATAACTAATGATGATATTAAAGTCTATGGTTAAAATATCTTAACATAATATTGATGAAACATAAAATTTATTAATTTAAATTTGTTTGAATATTTCAGTTGTTAGTAGGCTAAAATAATTAAAAAATGAAGTATAAGTTCATAACTCTTAGAGAATGCATTCCCCTGATATTAATAAAATGCATTAACTTTGCTTTAAGTAATAAGCCTTTTCATCACTTTATCATTGCATGTTCTTTTATGTTAAAGACTATTAATGTTGCAGTAACGGAATGGCTAAATTGGGTTTTTGTATCTAGATTTTTTCTTCTTAATTATAGTAAAATATTACATTGAAGGCACCATTGTACTTACTGTATTGCAATATGAATGGTTTGAATATTTGGCGAAACAAATTTTGCGGATGTGATACGCATGCCATTTCAAGGTCGTACTAATTTACTTGCCACAAACTCAAATCTTAGTATGAAATAGCATGAAAAAAAAAGAATTTCTAACTTAAAAGTTATGAATAAAAGTTACTAATTAAAAAAGTTATGAGTTTTATCTGTAAAACATAAAATTCCTCATGTCTAAGAATAACTATTGCTTATGTCTTGCATCCAAAATCAACTCCATAATAATAAGACCATTTTCATGATTTAGTATGACACATATTTTTAAGACAAAAAATCTTATTTTTTATTTGAATTTAAATATTTTACTCAAAAACATACACTTATTTACATAACGTTGAGCTCTTCAGTTTGATATATAGATTCTAAATCAAATATGTCCTTTAGCTTTACGCACAAGTATTTTCAATCTGTATTCAGAGTAAAAATCCTCATGGCGCAAAAAGTTTTATCCATTTCCAAACAGCTAAAACGGGACGACACGCTGGGAGTACTGCTAAAAGAGATATATCATGTCTTGGCCTCTGCAGCGTGCCACGGATAACAGTCACGCTTACTGAGACGGGCACTGGGACATCACGACGCACATCTTCCCATTCACCCTTCTTTGGAGGAATCCTTCCGTTGTGGAGATGCTCTTTTGTCAGTTATGAGAGCAATCCAGCCAAGGACATATGTCAAAATAATGTTAGGGGCATTTTCTATTGCTTTTGGATGCTTTACGTTCCCCCTTTTTTCATCCCTTAACACTCCTCTGTTCATCTCCAGGGAGAGAGGCGAAACGATTTTTGTTTACTGAGAACAAGAGCGTCTTTTCTTTGAGAAGAAAGTTGGATATTCCATCGATTTCACATTTGGGGATTTGCGCCAAAAGCGGAAACTAGTATTTTAAAAGTGGCGATACTTTTTTTATTCTTTATACTTTTGATCCAGGTGATTTTACTGTTATTCTTCTTTCTCCCGGAATATGAGTTTTCAGATAGTGGGCATTAAAACTTTGCAACAGATGACTTAGCTGTTTGGATCTGTAGGTATTTTAGAGTGTTTTTTTGGGATCAGTTTTACTCAGAAGTAAAGGTGACAAATAAATTGAGAAATTTGGCGAGGTATTTGTGTATAAAAAATCTGAAATATACCAGAAATCTATAAATATATAATTAAAAGGATACTAATATAATCTAATTATATAACGTAAACACATACTATTGAAGTATTGAATATAATTTCGATTATGGAAAATAAATGGTAAAATAATCTGAAAAATGAATTAAAGAACCTATTAGTAGATTACTTTCTAGAAACTATAAAAATTCCTCGATTATGCTTTATTAAAATTTATGAGAAAAATTATGATTTGAAAAATATTTAATTTTAATTAACTTTAAGTACCTTTATACAAAAATGACTCAATCTAAATATTCTTGAGCTGTAAGATAGTTTATATTTAATTGTTTTCATTTTGAAAAAAAGTCTTTTAATTACTAAACGAGAATAAATTTGTAATATTTTAAGGAGTTTTGAAAAACATTATGATATTTTCTAAGAAAGAATAATGCTTTTTAAATTAAAATATGTAAATTAGGATTTCAAATAAAAATTATTATCCTCATCAAATAAAAATTATTATCTGCATGGAAATTATTATCTGCATTTAATGGAATTAAATGCAGAATTGAAAAATCAAGTGTTCACTGTAAACGTTTTTATAAATCAAATTACTTTTTGAGGGATTTTAATGAAATATAAAAGGAAAAGTTTTGATCTGTTTATGAAAACTCATTTTAAATAACCATTATAAGTATTTTTAATTCAGTAACTAACGTTAGAAATAAATACTACTATTTTATTATAAGTGTATTAATTTTCTTCTTTATGTTAGAATAAAAGTAAATTATCATTAATTTTAGACGCTGTATGAGAAAATAAGTTTTGATAAATATATTTCAATATAAAAATATCGTTATTGTAATACATATAATTTTTTAAAAATGTATAAAATGAATTGCAGATTTCAATCTATATTTTACAATAAAACTAATTGCAACTTTTTTGAATCAAAATAACTTCAAAAAGAAGAAATATGGAATTATTAAGATGTTCTGCTTTTGTTAGAAAAAGAATAATAGCTATTACTTTTTATGCTTTTTATCACATAATGTAGTTGGAATACAGTTGAATTCATGTATGAGTGTATATGAAAAATATGAAATGATGAATTCATACATTGCAAATTTTTCTTAGGCCAGCTTGGTAATTAAGCGAAATAAATGAACAAAATGTAATTATAGTAGACTGCAAATCATGATTGTTAATGTCTTATTACAAATGAAATATCTTCGTATTACTTACGAAACTTATTAAAAATTTGTATTGTGATTTGGCAACATTTTCTATTAAGTTTCAATTCATTTAATTGAAATGAGACATTTTTCTTACTGGTAGTTATACTTACGACATTAAAAATAGCTTAGTGTAAAAGACAAATACGTCTAAAAAAGAGTGAATCACACAAAAAACATTGTAAATTTGAGCATTTGTAGATTCCTTAATTTAAAATTTTGTAAAGGGAAATTGTAAATAATTTGAATGTTTTTAGATAAAATTTTGGTTGTATTTCCTTAGAGGTCTTAAATATCTACAAACTTAGAATGTGAAAACCATTACTTTAGTTAGAGGATTTTTCTATTAAAGTAATAAAATTCAATCAATTATTGGTAAAAATGTGTCCTTTTCACGGTTAATACACTCATGTCCCTACATTAAGGGTACTTTAGAATCACACAGAAATTGAACTCTAAAATAAAAATTTCACATTATTACACACATCTTGAAGAATAATGTGCAAATAGCAAGAAGTAATCAGATGGCGCCGATAGTACGTCACAATGACAAGAGTTTAAGAGAAGGGTACATAAGGAATGGTTGCAAAGAAGTAAAATTGTTCACAAGCACTTTAAAAGACTTTCAGTGCAATAACCGCATAGTTATGACACAAAGGAAGCATTTGGATGATGTTTTAAGCGGTAGAATAATTGGCAGTATGGAATGTAGTAGACTGCAAATCATATACTCAGCTTGAAGTATCCGGGGATTTTGGAATTGCCCAGAGTATCATCTCCAGGCTTCGGCAACGGTTCCAAGATGATGGTAATGTAAGCAGACATTAAAGCACAGGTTGCTTACGAGTTATGACGCTGAATGAGGACAGGCATTTGGCAATTACTGACAAAAGAAACAGACGGATCACTGCGTCAGACCTGTCTCGTCAGCTCTCTTCAGCTGCTGGTAATACAGTTTCAAGGAAGACCATGTTCAGACGCTTAGGATATATTGGTCTATATGGTCTTGCGTGATTTGTTTGACATGTCCATGTTAAACTCTCATTCCGATTCAAGCCGAACTTTTATAAGGAGAGGGCCAGGTACCCGTTACCACCAAGAGAACACCATAGAACACCATTGGTGGTACAGGATTGCACATTTGGTAAGGAATTATTCTGGATGTTAGAACTGACCTGCATGTTCAGATTGTAACCATGACAGACCATATCTATCGGGAAGTCATTCTGGAACAACATGTGCGTATTTTGTGGGGCGCCATGGATGCAGAATTTCTGTTTATGGATGACAATGCCCATCCTCACCATGCAAACGGTGTAGACAAATACTTCCAATCGTAGGATATAACCTGTATTGAATAGTCGGCATAATTTCTGGACATGTATGGGACATGCTTGGCTGAAGAAATGCAGCCCGTCAACCCCCTCCCACATCTCTACCGGAACTTTGGAGAGTATTGATTTATGAATGGTTGAATATTCTCCTTGATGAATGGTTTAATATTTGAATACATTGAGCAATAAAATATTTTCTGTACATTTGTTCGCATACGTACGTTGAATTTAGCTTTAATTTGTGAAATTTCTACTGTTCCTTGATAATGCAACACAAATAAAGGTAACGATATCAAATCTTTATTTATTTTTTGAAATTAAGCTAATATTAAGGATTTAAAATGCATAAAATCTTCTGTGATGGGAATAAGAACATAAAATAAAGTATAAAGATTTCTTCATAAATGCAATAATCCTTAATAAGATCTTAAGATAATTAAAGAGAAGATAGCACAAAATCTCAAAAATATCGATTCATTAAATGCATCCCAATAATGAATAGTGATAGTAAAATCTAAAATCACCCCAAACAATTTTTTAAGAATATTTTGGAATAATCCTTTTCGATAAAGTCTTCAAACTATAACATGACTATTAATGCTGCATTCAGAATAATGATTAATCGAAAAATATTCTCAAAGGCATGTTTGTGCCAGGTTACTTGAAGTCTGTCTTATTTGTTGATTTCAAAATCAATTAAAATCCACGATAATTAAACCAACAAATTCCACTTTATCCAGAAATTTTGACATTAAAATTTATCCTGATATTGATAATCATAATCTGCTTGTGTTGATGTTGTTATGAATGCGAAATAGAGAACCTTCAACAATCATGCGTCCATAAATCTCTTTTCATGTGTCAACACGTATGAAAAGGTGGTTTAAATATATTCTATTCATCATTCCTTTCATTTTATAATTAATAATTCAATATAACGCAACCGTTATGTGATTGTGTTTGACATGATCATTAATATTGTAGAAGAATTATCAGTAAATTTTATGTCATGCTTCCTGTGACTGAAATCTGAAATTTATTGAAATATAACATATTATTTTTAAAATACAGTATGCTGAGAATGTGGAGAAAAGTCAGAAGGGAATATGATTCATGTTTTTAAAAAACAGCTGACATTTCTCGCTTCTGATCTATTAAATATTAATTGAATTGGCTAATTATATATATATAAGTGATGGAATAGCAATCGTTCACACATTAAAGTTATTGTGATATACCAAATTGGAATACTACGAGTAGTTAGGAATAATTATTATAAAAATTTTGTTTTTAATCCGCAGCTATGTATTAATATATTTAAAAGATAAATTAAAATATTAACTCTTGAGAGTTTATATTACAATAATGCATTCTATAAGAAGTAAATTAACTTTTATACTTTAATAATTTACTTAACATTTAATGCATATATAGATCTAGCGACAATTTTTAAATTGATTAATTATAGAGTTATAATTTTGATTAATTAAGAATTATACTTTTAAACTTTTACAAGAAAATGTCTCTTCCCATTTAACTCATGTATTATTATAGAAAGCTATTCATGGATTGACGTCATTAAGGGGATCAGCTTTATATCGATGTTAAAAACACAGTAGTTGAATTTTAAAAGCATTTTTAAAATATAGAAATGGTATTAAAAATGTATGTATGAAATTTATTCAATTTAAAGACATCACAAATTTAATATACAATTTAAATTCTCAGTGCATTATGGAATTTCATCAAAGGTACAGAATAGAAGACACGAAAAATTTATATTAGGGGGGAAATGTTAAAAATACTATATTTCTCAAAAGAATATTTTATTAGAAAGGTCTTTTTAGCAAATATTTCCTATTTTGAAAATCTAATTTGAAAATGTTTAATTAAATATTTCATTGACTGACTCAAAATATATAAAAAAATTAAAATACATAAGCTACATAAATTAAACATAAACTACATAAATTACACATAAACACATAAATTAAAAAAACATAATTCTTTTAGAAAAAAAAATATTTGCAGAAAAATGTATTTTTAATATTTTTTTAATCATCTGTTTAGTTAAAATTTAATTACGATGCATTAAAAAATATACATTATGAAAATTATTTACATATATCTTGTGCTCAAATTTTTGAACATAAAAATTAATTTTTATCCCTTTCACGATTAATTGTTAATTATTATATTTAAATTCATAAATAGTAATTTCATTTAATTTAAACATAAATGGAAAACACCAAATTACCAGAATTTTTGCATTTATATAACATACACCCATTTTGGATGGTCTTATAATTTTGGAACCCACACACGCAAGTGTATGGGAGTTTCAAAGTTATAAGATCATCCAAAAGGGGCAGTGAATTATATTTTATAAAAATATTCGGTAAAAAAAAATTTTGTTTCACACATTAAATATTTTTGAATCACATATACTTAAGATGAATTTTATCAAAACCATTCAAGTTTTCAAAATAATAATTTTTCTTTGAAAATCGTATGTTAATTATATCTTTAAATTACAAATACGATGCAAACAATAATATTATCGAAAAAACTAATATTTAATTTGTTTTTATGAGGGAATTTTCAATGTCATGTGGAATCGGGCAAATCATTTGAGCTAAAGTTTTGAATAACTTGTTGTCTTTAAAATTTCTTGAAATTTTTACAAAAGGAAATAAAAAACGCTATAAAGCTGCTATTTATATAACTTATTGAAAATATGTGAGAAATTTAAGCAAAATAGCATTTAGAGTGGCAGAAATTTCCTGTTTGTAAATGAATAGAAATTATCTACTCATAAAATAATATCACAGATGATTAAAATGTAATACAAGAATGGCTCACATAAATGGCAATTTCAAATGTTATTTTTCGGAATTAAAAAAAGTAATGAAACGATAATAAAATGAATATATTTTATATTAATTTTTTAAACAGGATAAAGAGGACATGATTAATCTGTGTAAGGGGTTGTAACCTGCTTAGGAAAAACTACATTCTTAAGAAAATTGTTCTATGACCAAAAAATATATTTAAAGGTTTGGATGGTAATATTTACTGCTGGTATGATTTGCAATTCAAAACTTCATTTGAAGACTTTCAAAGCGTTAGTAAATAAATTTTTGATGATACGGAAAATCTCTGAGATTACTAGAAATGGGACTTGCAAAGTGTTCCAGAAAAGTTATTATTAATCTTTATTTTAAAAGTATATATATATATATATATATATATATATATATATATATATATATATATATATATATATATATATATATATATATATATTTATATATATATATATAATATATATATATATATATATTTATATATATAAATATATATATATATATATATATATATATATATATATATATATATATATATATATATATATATATATATATATATATTTATAATTCATACATTTTAATTAACATACAGAATTCTTAAGCTGTAAAGTTTAGACATACAATATACCATGACATGATTAAAATTCAATTAAAAAATGATTTCGGAAAGAAAAAATTAAATTTTTAAGCTATCCATAGTACAAACTTGATTTATAAAATAACTTGGGTAAAGGTAATGGTCCTTCAAGATTATGCAGATAATTGGCAATAAGATTCCATGAAAGAGATTAAAGTAGTTAACATAGATGAATGAAGTAAAATTCCCAAAACTTTACCGACGAACCTGATTAATTTAAAGAAATATCATGTATAGAAAGATATCGCGATTAGAATATATTAGATAAAAAAATGTACCAAAATCCTTTTAGTTTTGTTAAACAAAATTTGTTTTAATTAATAATCTTTTAAATGTTTAGTACTAATTTTAATGGAAAAAATTTAATCATTAATAAAATGTTTAACATATTTATACCTCATGAAATTAAGCACAGTTATAAATAGGAATTGATTATGAGTTTATAACGTGTAAGTTTTACTAAAACATAAAGAAATAAATATTTCAAATAAGGTATGTAAAGTAACTAGCAAGTAATTAAATTTAGTAGCTTCTTTGAATGCTTCGTAATAGAGAATTTTGTTCTTCAGATCCTTATCCTCCAAAATATTAATAGAATTAATATTTTGGAGAACAATCTGTCGTTTACTGTCTGGTCAAATACAAGTCACAACGATGGATGTATTAAAAAAAAATTTATTGTGCTTTTTTTCAATTATGGAATCATTGTTTCAATAACGGACATGATTATTGAATCTGTTTTAATATTAATGATTATATTGAATAATAACGATTAAAATATTAATAATTTTTGAATTAACATGTATGTTTATTGAATTTAGTTCCGCAGCCTTAAAAAAATGTTCTCTTCTATTCCATCAGTATCAGACAACTTTTCTGTGTTTAAATGATTTAAGGTTTTATGATAACATCCTAAGAATGAAACATACAGCATTTTCCATTGGTTATATACTTTCAAGCAGAATATTTTTCTAAAGCAAAATTAAACACTTCCATTCCTCAAATGAAACTGTGGAGAAAGGAGCTACTGTGAAATCATGATTTCCATCAACATATTTTTCTAATTTTTATCGTCATATATTTTATATGAGGTTTTGACTTTCGATTTACGTCTACAGTTTAAATTATCTAAACTTTGAATGATAATTATATGATGTTAACAATATATGTAAATATGTAAGTATTTGTGCGAAGTCATTAAAATCGGATCCCCACTTTACTTTTGGTGTTGTGTAAGTATAGTAAACTTCTAATTATCAGCGGAATGTCAAAATTATAACGGATAAAAGAATTCGAGGTATAAACTACGGTATTGTTAAAAGTGAACAAATATGGTACTATAAGTGATTTACAGTGGTTTCTATGGTTCTAAATATCATAAGAATTTTCTAAAACATGCTTGATGTAAAACAAACAAAAATTTACTATTCCTATTCTACTTAAACTTCAATTAGTTGATTGTGAATTAAAATGCCTGGTATTATGAGGAACACATTAAGGATATTCTGTGATATGAGCGTCAAATAAGTGATGAGGATAAAAATGTAATCACTTTTTTCTCTAGTTTCGTGGACTTTTCAAGAAGGGGGAATATTGGCTCATGATTAGCTAATAACCGTAGACAGAAAGTCACATTTGTATAGAAATCATATCGAACTAGCTTCTTTATAATTAAGTATGTATTAAATAATTGTACAAAACCACTCTTAATTAAATTCATAAATATTGAATTTTTCGAAAGTTATTATTTAAATAAATTTTTTGGAATTGAATATCTAATACTGGGAATACTTTAAGCATTTCATGAAAACAGCTTCATATCCATTTAATAAAATGATTTATATTCTGATAATAATGATGAGTTAACTTTATCCAAGACTATTATCACTGAAATTGTTAAAGATATTAGAAATATTATTTGACAAAATCAAGCAATGTTAAATGTTCATTAACAAATTATTACTTTAATAACAAGAGACTCCAGTATTTTAATTTTGCTAGTTAAAATACTCTTATTAGATTTATAAAAGGAAGAAAGAATCCAATTATTCTTATAACTACCATTTATATTGAAACACAAAGATAACAAATAGTAATGTAAATATTTCGTTTTGAAATAAGTGTAATAAGCATTAATTTCATAGAGGAAAAATATAATACCTAATAATATTTCTTCGAATTCTTCGGGATCTCTGGCGATGTTTAGATGACCTGCTGCAATTGGATCTTCTGGAAGGTTTGGAGTAAATGTAAGACTGGACTTTGGCTTCAGCTATTTCCCTAATAAGGGCTAAATCTTGAGTCTGCAATGTTCCATCTGGAGGAAGCTCTACAACAGCTACAACAATCATGAGTTTGGTACAAGATAGAGATAATAATATTAAGTTATTGAAATATTATCCTAACTGTATATTTTAAGATGTAATACATTTTTCATTTAAAGGACTACACATAAAAAGTACTCCATTATTTAATTTATATGGAATCTATTAATTCTGCAACGTTCCATCTGGAGGAAGCTCTAAAACATCTGCAACAATTATGAGTTTGATTCAAGGTAGTGAAAATAGCATTAATTTATTTATAAGTTATCCTAACTGTATAATTTAAGATGTGATACTTTTTTTGTTAAAAGGACAACACACTAATGGTGCTTACTTATTTCGGTGCTATGGAACTTATTGCAAGAAGTTCATTATTATAGGCCTAAATTAAACTTAGTCATCATAACTGAAACTTGAAATTCATGGAAACATATATTTTAAAATTATTTTAAGAGATTTATATTAAAATATTAAGAGTAATATCTGATAAAAATTGCTGCATATTCAGTACTATTTTCTTTAATAAAAAATGAACATTTTTTATTAAGTTTTCTGTATTCAAGAATGTGATCAGTAAGTGTACTTTAAAGTTTATTTTAGAAGTACCTTTATGGTTAATATTTATCGCTTTATAGGTCAAATAAAGTAAAAAATATTTTACTTGAGAACTTAAAAAAAATTTTTAGTGGAAGACTTAGTTTAGAGACACACAAACAGTTTTGCTTTTGCATACAATAATATTTTAAATGCAATAAAATCAAATAACATTTATAAATCAGATAACATTTTCAAAAACTTTTGCATAAGTATACATGAACCTAATCATATTCCGTTAATAATAATTCAGGTTTAGTATTGTAAAAAGAGCATAACTACAATAATTGTATCATTATTACAAAAAATTTATGTGTAATAATAATTAATAGGCTATATTTTAAATAAATTGTATGCTCATTTTAATACAGTAAAATAATCTATATTTACTAAGCCTTTAGCAATGATATAACCATTAATAAAATTTTTACTAATAATGTCAAATATGCAAAAAGAAAATAAATATTAAATTATAATATATATATATATATATATATATATATATATATATATATATATATATATATATATATATATATATATATATATATATATATATATATATATATATATATTATAAGATAAATTTCTTTTATTTTGATTTTATTTAATACATAACCAATGAATGTATAAGAAATTTATCTTTTCTATTAAATTAAATTAATGTTCCTTATATCATAAAAAAATTTTTTTTCTAAATTTCTGAACATAAATATTAATTTATTTTTAAAATTCATTTTTTAAGCCTTATGAATTTCTTTAGTCATAAATTGCTTATTAATAAGTATTTTATTCATAATTTTTCAAATCTACAAAAATGACGGAATTAAATAAAAGCAAACAATTTATGAAAATAGAAAACAATGCATAATTTACATTAATTATTCATTAAGTATAAAATCAATATTTTTTTATCACTGTGAGATTATTTTGTAATATTTGAAATTTCCTAAGTAAAATATTTTTAAACTTTCAGGTGAAAAAAAAATATTTGAATAAAAATATCATTATTTTCCAGACATAGTTTTTATTTTATTTCCTATTGACATTTTTTACAATAAAATATTTATCTTCAGCATCCTAAATTATGCAATTCTTTAGAATGAAAGCAGAGAATATAATACATCGCATGCATAAATTTAAGTAGTCATTGTATTTGATGCTAAAAAATCAAATAAAATTTTCAAAAATCTAATTACATAACAGCTGAAACTGATTTTTACTTTTAAACAAAAAATTATATGAAAAATGTAAGGAAAAAGTAAATAGTTGTAAGAACATGCGATATATTTCATAACAATTTTATTTTACGTCAGGTGAAAATTTAATATTTTCGCAGGATATAGGTATGTAGGAAGTTAATATCCATTTGGCTTTCAAATGCAAAAATACTTCAAAAGTATGAAATTTACTTAAGTCATGTTTAAATTAAATGCTACCTAATTTGTAATGAAAACTCTCTAAAAATTAAATTAATTTCCAGCGCATATAATTTTATTTATTTAACGGAAATTATATGCACCCGAAAAATTTGTTAAATTTTTACTTTATATTCATATATAATTCTTATTTATTTAATAAGAATTGTAAATAAATAAAGTAAAAAATCTTTTACCTTATTTATTTAATCTTTCATCTTATTACTTTATTATTTTTAAATAATAAAGTAAGAAATCTTTTTTACCTGAAAACTTAAAAAAATATTTAGTGGAAGACTTAGTTTAGAGACACACAAAAACTTTGGTTTTGCATACAAAATTATTTTAAATCAATAAAATCAAATAAAATTTATAAATCAGATAACATTTTGAAAAACTTTTGCGCAATTATACATGAACCTAAACATATTCTGTTAATAATAATTCAGGTTTAATATTGTAAAAAAGTATACAAAATTTTATTTATTTAATGAGAATTATATATGAATATAAAGTAGTTATATTTATTTAATAAGATTATTATAATAAATTATTTATTTAATAAAAATTATATGAAATACAAAATATATAACTCGCGCACATTAAAATTATATTTCATTCACACAAAAAATCGCATGCTACTTTAGAAGCAAATTATATTTAGCATATTTTTATTCCAGATGCTTTTAAAATATGTGTTATTTCTTCTGTAGGTTTTGTTGTCTGGAATTCCCATTATAATCGAATCGTTTTAGTACTTAGTAAATGGATTTGATATTAATAATATTTATTTTTGCATTTCTTAAAAATGAAATTATTATGTAAAATTTGATGTTAATCAACTAAAAATGTTAAAGTCAAAAAGTTGATGTTAATACAGTATTCTCTCTAAAATCTCTTGCTACACTCTTAACGTCGCAGCAGCTACTGCAATATTCATAAAAATAGCGTGAAAGTACAAAGGAACTGTCGTTCACTACTGAATAAATCAACCAGATTACCACCTAGTGTAAACTGGGATTTATCAAACTTGTCTCGAAAACGCAAGGAGATAAGGAAGTTATCTACATGGTTGTAGAAAAAGACAGCTTGTGGAAATTAATGTAAGGAAAAGAATGTTTAAAGCCCTGATTTTATTTTTTCCTGATTTTCTTACAGCGAAAACGAATTGAAAAATATAAGAAAACAAATATTTCTAACTATAAAAATACTCGTTACTTGATATGCTTAAAATTCTTAACTTCAGAGGTAATACACGTTTGGATCCTTGTTTGAATGTCTATTTTCAAATGTGCCATTTTGACACAAGCATCCATAGTGTGTATTTCAAGGTCCTGGAATGTTTCGAAGGGTTGTATGCACTTTCCCTCTCAAGTACCTCACCAGGGAGAAGCTTGTGGAGTCAAATCAAGAGAATTTATAGTCACTCTTCAATACTAGTATACTCCATTATTTGGTTTTAGAATTTCTTGACAAGTTACTGTTTCATTGGAAATGTCTTGTGATCAGGACAACTGTCATATTAAATTCATAAAATAATAAATTTAATTAATGCAAGAATCTCCAGAATATCAAATACCATGTTGTGTAGAAACTGCGAATATCTTGCACTTCTCAATGTACCATCGTAAAATATTGAAATGATCAGGTTGTTATTGTAGATCAAACTTCAATCGTTGATAGTAATCCACATTCAATATCAAACATTAGTCGATAGTATATTTTGGACTTTAATGGGTTCAGTAATGAATTTTTTAACCATTATACAGGCTATTTCATGACAAGTACGCTTTATTTGTTCACATTATATCTACCAAGAATGTTGATGGACTTCTGCAATTTTATCCTAATTAGATAGAAGTCTAATTTATAATAAAATTGCTTCGTCCATAGCATCATTTGGTAATCCCATGAAATAAAACATGTTGTAGAGGCATTGGATGTTACGGATGAATATCATAATTCACTTTTGATTTTCCAAAACTGTATTTTGGAATGGACACAGTATTCACTGATCTCTTTTGCACTGCATTTTGGGTTTGAGGAGCCGTATGAAAATAGTTAATGGGGCTGAACTTGTCATCCTACTTCATCTATTCTGCCAAATCAAGCTTAGCTAATTACAAAACCAGTCTATCTTTAGCTTTTTTATAAGTTAGGAAGATATGATGAGAAAAATAGGAGATTGCAGGGAAACATTTTTTGTGCAACTCTACTGCTAATGATGTATCTCCTTTACATTCATTGTAAAGTAAAACTATCTCACAGTACTCTGCTTTGAAAGATCGCTCCATCACCATGAGGATCAGCATATTATAAGCTCAAAGAATCGTCTATGACGTAGTTTCCCCAAATGAACAAGTGTGACATCCCTTATGTATTGTTATACAATATTTTACATGATTGTAAGACACATTGTATCCTCTGATTATAAAGGTACTCTGTACAAGGAGGTATACTCTCAAGGTTTGAATTATATTTGTAAACAATATATTTCCATTGGAGGTCATAAGCGTAACCATTCGTCACATTTTGGGTGTTGTGTTTTGCCCAAAAGATAACCATTTTTTTTTCTCCTTCCTCTCAAGTTTGATGGTGTTACAGTGTAGAAAATAGCGAAAAAATAAAATGCACTGCAACTATTCTGTTTTTTTTTCATTAAATTTAACAGGATGCATTTTATTTGAAATTAATGATCTTCTTGAAATCCATAAGATTCTTTTTTCAACAGCTATTCTGCATTTGAGTAAAGAGTCTTAACTGCGCAGTCTTTCATTAAATCAAATATTAAATGGTTTTATTCAGATGTGCATGTCTGGTTTAGTACATTGAGATACCGTTTTTATGAATATAGTAGCAGTAGTTTCAAAATTAAGAAGCTTACAATGGTCTCTATTAAAGTTATTACGTAAATATATTAAAATTGAGTTGAAAAAAACTCTACTTTCAGATGCTTCATAACTATAACGCATTGTAAATAAAAATTAATAGTATTGCAATATGTAGCAAAAATATTTACAAAATATAAGCTAACAGGATTAGTTTTTATCATTTTTTAGTTACTTATAAGCCATAAAAATCCTCAATGCCATAAAAGTAACATAATGAGGACCCACATAAATCAGCACTGGATGTTTGCATACTGACAACCATCTTATCACCACCATCAACAAGTATTCACCAACTAACTTTGGCTCATTATTCATACCAGAAAAAAATATCAATTCATAAGTTAATATTCATCATTTAATTCATATTCATCAAATAAATGCTTTCTTATATTTAGGGTTTATAAACATTTTTACTATGCATATTGAATAGGTATAACCTAAAAGATGCTACTATGCATATTAACAGGTATTACTCGCTTACTTGTGAGAAATTACAACTAAGCGAACTATAAACTGTATTATATGTGCGATAGAGGGAAACACACACTATATGAGCTGTATCACAATTCATATCGGTCTAATAAAGTTTGAGCTAGAACTTCCTATATAATTTGATTAATAACATAAATATTATATGTTGTGCTTTTTATCATCCATAACGCACAATAATAAGCTTTGACATTTATGTGCTGCTCATTTTATTAAATAATAATCAAAGACAAATTTGTTACAGATGATTATTTTTTTCTGTTTCTGTTCATGTTCTCTTCTTTGTTCGCTCAAAAAAATCATTTAATTCACAATAATTACTATAAATGAATTTTAGCAATTATTGTTAATTAAATGAATTATTTTGTTATAAGGATGAAATTTTAATAAGATGTTTATTGAAGCATTAATTCATTATAAAATTTTACAATAAACATTCTTTTTAAATGTATCGTTCTTGATTTTTCTTTTAAGTTATTACAAATTAATTACGAAATTTATTACGATTATTATGCAGCAGGTTATAGAAATAATGAAAAATATCACAAAATTTTAGCTGATCTATATATGAAGAATAACTGTACAAAAATGTGAATAAACATTCTACAAAAAATTAATGTCTTGGTTATAAGTTTCGGATTAGTTACTTCCTCAAACTTTCTGATATTGCTTGCAACTTTGATTTTCCCCATATAAATAAAAAACTTTGATTTTAAAGATTTTAGAGTTTTTGTTAAAGGTTTTAAAAATGAAATAAAATTATATTTCAATCTTGACTTATAAATAAATCTTAATTCAAAGTTTATGATAGTTAAATATACGAAAATAATTTTTTTATATCTTAGTCACTTATTAATTTCTTATGTTATATGAATTATTTTACTTAAAAAAGAAAAAAAAATATTTTTCTCATTATTATTTATTATTTGATGATTAAATTAAATATTTGATGATTGCTTTTGCTAAATAAAAATAATCATTGTACAGGAATTCTAATATTAATGATATTTATTTTTTATATTCTTATACATTAATCATACACAATGTGAACTCTTAATTAGAAATATTTATAATTTAAAAAGCCAAGAAATTAAATCTGAAGGAAATGAAAACATTTTCAATCAAAATATTAAAAAGTGTTCCCTTAATTATGATTTAACTGTGTATGGAAGTACAAATTAGTCAGAAAAATTGATCTCTCTAAAAACAAATTTAAATATCGAATTTCGTTTCTTAATTAACTGATTAAATATTTTCTAAAGAAATAATCACTTTAAAACTTCTGAAACATCAAAAAAAAATAATAAATAAATAAATAAATAGCGATAAAATATAATTAAGGTATTTACTTGACTTTAAGGAATAAAAGATTAGAAATTTCCTAATTACTAATTTTTCTATACTAAGAAACACAATACACTCATATTTCAACATATTTTTTTCATTAAACTTAATCAATTATTATATTATTAAGAGGAACACAGTACATGAAAATTCCACTGTATAGTTATTAAAAGTTCGAAATTGACTGTTAAAAAAGCTTTTGGAAGCTGATTAAGATGAAGCACTTCATTAGTGTAAGCATTTTCTATAAAATATATAAGTATTCTCCATTACAAAACAAAATATTTTGTAAAAAATACAACTTTATTGTAAGAGCAATTAAGAAATATTTTGAAAAAAGTAATTAATTTGATAAACTATTTGATTTTTATCAGAAATGTAACAAATGCTTAGTTATTAAAGTTAAACTACTTATCTAATAATACTGGAAGACAATTTATTACTTACGAGATAAGAAGATAATTTAAAATTAAACCTTCTTTTCAAAATACAATCTGAAAGCATTTTAAAATTCTTTATATAGTAAAATATCTTGAATATCTCAAGTTCTTATTTTTTTCAGATAATAAATCTAGTATTGAATTAATTTCTTAATGGGAGAGAAAATATACTTTAGCCCTCACCTAGGTGAAAACTGATGGTTTTTTTTTTTGTCGTCAAGCGTGTTTTCAAGCATAATTGAAATAAGAAGATGGCGCCAAAAATGCAAAGGTTGCCAGAAATAAACAAACATCGCTAACATGAGGATGCCAAATTGGCGAGGAATTAAGAGGTATGCTAATATATAAGCCATCCTCATAAGGAAATAAATATATTAGAAAGTTTTATAAAATATACCTTCCATTTCTAAATTCAAAGGTTGGTAAATAGCAATTTTTATTAAAATTATATTTTTCTTAAAATATATAATAAAGTCTGTGAGTAATCACAAAAAATGGGATTTTAATTTTATAATTCATAAAGAATTCTTAATTAATTATAAAATTAATAAGTCTAAAAGTCTATTAATTTTGTCAGAATAAATTGGTTTTAATAAAGTTACAGTACTACACAATCATCGAATCACTTGAAATAATTTTAATAACAACGTATATATTTCAAAAATCATAATATTATTTGCAATCAATAAAGGAAAAAAATCTGAATATCTTTCACCAACTGGGAAGACTATGATCCTGATAAAAGTTTAAGGATATAAAATAATGAATGATAAAACATTTTCAAGTTTAAATGTATTTACATATACCATTTTGTTCTTCTAATATTTATTTTGATTTCAGGATGTTTTTATGATGTAAAGGAAAGTCTTTGCAAATGTTGGAAAATACAATGCATTCTTTATTTATAAATATGACCCATATAATTTTCTTCTCATTGTTTGATATTAATCAGTTCTGAAAAGTGGTTGCACAGCGTTGGTGAGGATGCACGAAGATTAAATATTGCCACTGACAGTTTACCGAATTTCACAAGCATAGCTTCATTTTGCTTAGTAATAATTTGAAAGAAATTGATTTTTGCTGCTGTTTGCGTATTTGTCGAATTGAAATACTGTGGTTTCAGATTTTTTTTATTTTGTGAAATGAATACAACTTACAAATTAGGAAAAGTCCAATAGGTAACACAAAAATATATGTATGGAATGAAATTTTGAAGTAGATTTACAGCATTTTTTATACAATGATGGCAGAACTGACCTCTTTTTTAATTTGATAACTTCAGTGTTAATTAAGTGGTTAAGATATGTTATTTTATCATGTTTTTATCTAAATTATCTATAAGCTACTATTTTAAATATGCACTAACTCATCCTGATTATGGAAGATCTACCAATTATTAAATTAAAATATCTTTTTATGTTATGAATGCTCCATTTTATTCCTAAACTCTTTACCCGTTGAGATATCCATATCTTTTATTTTTTATTTTGTGTTTAACTTTAAATTCTTTTAATCCCTAGAAAACTTAATATATAGTATTTATATACTAGTATATTCCTTTTTTATTAGGTTGTTTGAATTGAAAAGATTTTTGATATAGTTCACCGGATTGCATGATGCAGTTTATCCTGTTTTAGAAAAGTACTAATTCCACATCTCTTTGACTTCTTAAAATCCTTATAATCTTATTTGATTATAAAAAAACAGAAATAATTTTAATAGCTAAAAATACAAAAAATTACAAAACATGATATATGTGAGAGTTGTGTTTCACCGGTATTTTTAAAGATATTTTCACACTTAGAAGTAATTTGAGACTCATTCCAATAGATTATATTTGAAATGAAGTGTTACTTCACGAGGTCCATAGAGTAACTCCCTATGACACAAACTGAACCTTAATATACATTCTTTTTTGTATTTATACTAACTTTTGTTTTTTTTTCTTTTTGTGGTAAGTTGATAACAACTACAGACATATTAATCAGAAAATGGAAAATATTGTAAAGAATGAATTTTACAAGCTCAAAATTATTAAGATAACCATTTTCATTGCAAGTCTTTATTCGGATACGGTAAATCCACTTACATTTTGTAATAAGATAAACCTCCGTCGAAAAATTGTTAAGTATAAAATATGATTCTTTTTTTTTGGATTTTTAATTAATATTTTAAATAAAAGTTAGGAATTATCCTTACCTTCCGGTAAAACATGGAAATGGGGGATTACTTATGATAAATATTTCTTTCATAGGCATATAGAAAACAGTTTGTCTCAGAAAGCATAAAACATATTTTTTAATAGAGAATGGATATTCTTGTCAAATTAATTCTCTTTGTTGAAAATTTTCTGAAAGCATTGAAAACTCCAGTGTTCCATCACGAGGCTTTGTAATTGTACGGAAGGGCATATTAAGGCATATTTTGTATTTGTACAAGCCATATCAATGTAAACCAGATTTTACAAGTAAAATCTAAGATTTATCTGATTTTGGGTGTGTTTTAAATAATTTTTGTATGGTGTTATGTTCCACATTAGAACGCACTCATATAATTGGTTTTCGCAGAAAAGATCTCTTTTGACGTCATAAGATTCATCATTGTAATTAGCAATTAATAATGATAATATATATTTAATTGAAAACAAAATCGTTATTTTAAAGATATAGTTTTCACTTAAGGGATGATTATTCATTACTTAAACTAATCATGCAGGTAAAATTCTCACCTGGGTTCAAATATAAATGCCTCCCTATCTGGTATCCAATTTCCCTTCCTTCTGCTCCGACAGCCACTTCATTGATGATGATATTCTGCAATGAGAGAAGGCACGAGTTCCGCCATTTTGGATGAAATATCACACATATAATAAATACATTTAATGTCCTCTGACTCAATGGGGGATCAAATTTAAATAAGGTTTTTTTTTTAAAAAAAAATTGGTGGTCCCTGTTATGATAATATTCTTTTAAATTAATAATTTTAATATTAGGGATAGTGTGTAGTGACACCAGACCCTGGGCCTAGATTCGTGTCACCTGTCTGTGCAGGAAGGGAACGTCGTACGTGTGCTCCCGTTCATCCGGTCTCCAAGTGTTGTGCGTCTGTTCGTGGTGGCGCTGCTGTTGCTGCTGATGATGAGTTGCATCCACGTCGCCATCTGCTGAGTACATGGAAATCCTGGAAGTGGCGTAAGGTGCAGGGAAGTAGAGCTGTTCTCTGCTGTGTGAGATACGTGTGTCGCTTCTACCAGATTTCTCCCATACTGTCATGGGCACTGTGTCTACTGGCTTGGATATATCTTGATCTTGGCGTGGCTCTAAAATGGAATCAAATGCATTACTTATATATAACATTTGTATTACCTGTAAGCATACATTTCAGTTTCAGTACTTATTACAATCAATAAATGTATAAACCGAAACATTTGTGTAAAGTGATTAATGAAAATGTGTATTGAAAAAGTAAATTTTAGTTAACATATAAATGCAATTTATTGAAACAATGGTGTAAAAATAATTAAAACGAATAAAGTGAAACATCTATTGATAATATGTACTAATGATAATATGTGCTCTTAAACTTTCATTCTTAATCATTTGTGCTTTAAATTATATATAATATTGTACCTAAAAATAAATTTCAATTTCAGTAAAGCTTTCAATTTGTAAGTATATAAATCGCAGCATTAGTGAAAAGTGATAAAAATGTAAATTTGAGTTAAAATAATTTATTAAAGTATAAATGCAATAATAAAAAAAATGTAATATGAAACATCCATTCATAGAAACCTAATATGAAGCATTCATTAAATACAATAATGTAATGTGTTTTAAATATATATTTATGCTTTATATCAGTTAAATAGAGCAGTATTTTGTGAAGCATTTCTAGACAAGATGATGATATTGTGGGTTAAATTGTGATTCTGGCAAAGTTAATAAATTGTTATAAAATTGATATCATTTCTTATTTTTTATTTTAATAATTTTCAATGAATTGCTGCTATTTCAGAAGGATGTTTTCGATTTGGAATTGATTTTCTATAATTTATTACTTGTATATGACAAACTCCTTATAATAATTTAAGATTTTACGCATTTAAATATCAAAAGCATTACATGAACTGAGAAAAGAGAGTCTGTGGATATAAATAATAATTTTTTCACTTCCTTATTATTCCAAAAAGATGAGATTTTTTTTTTTATTTTTTCGATTTGAGAATAATTCTCTAGATTTTTAGTAAATTGTACACCTGTACAAGTAAGTTATATGGTTTGAAACTATGAATGGATTTAATTAGTTTTACTGATTTTAAAGTTTTTGGAAAAATAGAAATCCTTCAAACATTTTAGAAAAATAAACTAAATATATGTTATTTATGAAATGTTTGCTGATGGTTATTGGTTATTTTAATTTAACGTTAAATCGTTAGTTTTGGATATTAAAAATAAAACAATAAATTATATTAAAGGGCACCTGTGAACTGATGTCTCTTATAACAAATTTGATAAGCAATGATTTAATAGGTTTACATTTTATGAGATATTATGTGAAATTCCGGGAAAACTAAAATTATCATTATTTTAGAGTAGAGAACCAGAAATAGAGTGAGGAACCTTTTGTTTGAGCCTAAGAACGCATTTATATCTAATTTAATATAAAATTGATGCAAGGATGGAGGTATCTTAATAGGCGAAAATATGTAAAATTAATATTCTAGTTCAGGCATAAGGTATATTGCAATATATATCAAAGAAAGAGTGATGAATAACTACTAACTATCATAATACATAAACGTTTTCTACTAAGAATGGTAGAATAAAATATTTCGTTCAAGATAATGTATTAACCTCTTAAATAGCTCACCCACTTTTAATCAAATATGATGAAAGTAAAAGAATATCAATAAAAATTAGTTAAATAAGTGATCACTAATGTAACTTAATAAGAGTACCATTATATAACTTAAAATTACATTCACAAAGGAAGAGTAATTCACACTATTTAAAATATTAAATCTCAGTATTATCACATAAGATATTTAAAAATTATTTTCGTGTTGATTACTCAACAATTAACTACATAAAATTAGAATAAAAAGGCATAATTAAAGAATGATTTGGGAAGCAATAATACAGAATTAATTGGACGTGAATGTTGATGAAGGATATAAAATAACGTGGAGTTCAGTGAGATAAATTTAAGATAATTATCTGCTTATGAAGAGGCAGACTTTAAAATAGAAAAAGAAATTTGAATATTAATATTAATCATAAATAATCATAAATATATATCATATATATATATATATATATATATATATATATATATATATATATATATATATATATATATATATATATATATATATATAAATAAATATATATATATATATATATATATATATATATATATATATATATATATATATATATATATATATATATATATATAGATATATATTCTCAAATTATGGGGAGCACCCAAGGTGGAGGAAGCGCTATCGCATCCAAGAGAAAACATTATTTAAAAATTGATTTATGGACTGAAAGGAAGGGACACACATGCAAAACAAAATGCATTTTGACGTAATATTTGTTAATTAGCTTATTAAATTAAAACTACTAAATAAATAAAAACTTATTATGTTACGTAGTTTAATAACTTTTAATTAAGAAATTAATTAGAATTTTAATTAAGAACTAATTAAACTTTTAACTAAGAATTTAATTAAGAAATTAATTAAAAGTTAGCCAATTAAAAATGAATTTAATAACTTCTTCGACCAACGTTGATGGGCTAAGCTTTTCAAAGTAAAGTCCAATATTAGGAATAGATACTCTCACTTATTTTCTATATTATGTAAAATCTACATTTTGTCTGAGAAGAAGCCGGTGCAGAAAATCCAGTTTCACAAAAGTAGGATGTTGAAAATGATAATAGAGTGCGAAATGCCCTTGTATTTAGTGCAGAAAACTCACTTGATACTGCTGCCTACTATTCAAAAGACAGATATGTTACTAAATTATTTTTGGTTTCACTACTGGTAATCCTAAAATTTAAGTATTTTTGAGACAATTTTCTTGATTATAATTTTGCAACGACATTCGTCAGTCTATATGTACTAGTTGATGCTCAACTATAATCTAATTCTCACTTAGGACCACTTAAAAATTTATATATGCTTCTGAATAAATCATCTGCTATTAATATTTAATATAATCAATTGCAATTACCACGAAAATATATAACATAGTCATTCAAAGGGATTCGATTGTGATAAAGAGGCAGAACTGAATGAGACTGTTAGGAATTGAAATTTGCGTTATCGAACATTCTTCTCCCTACAACACACGCGATACAGTGAGTGCTCAAGACTGCAACTTGTCGATATTTTAGAATATTCGAGACAAGTTAGAATTTCTCCCGAAACCACGAGAATATCTAACTGGGTAGATGCAAGAGAAAAATCCAGTATAATTGGTCACCGGTTTCATGTTTTGTCAAAATTGAGAGTCTGTGTTGTCAAATGTTAAATAAATTTTAGTGGTCTTGTCAATTTGTAAGTTTTAAGTTAAAGATGTAGTGAAGATTTACCATCAAAATCCACAAAATTACTACTGTATACATTTTATTACATGCGGGAGAGGGTCGATTAAAGTTATGATTGAAAGCTTGTCCAAGAGTATTGAAAGTTTGAAAAACGCTGATAAAGACAGTATGAGCTCTTGTTGGTTAGTGGTAACGTCGTATCAGCGAAATCAATGATGAACTCAACACCTGTTATTATTAAACTAAATGATGTAAATATGATGATTTTGACTTCTACAGGAATATTTATGGGCACGAGAACTTGAAATGAAGCACTGAATCAGAATGAGAGCTGTATTGACTTTTTAACATAGTTTACTTTCAATGAAATGTACTTCGGAAAGCAAACGGCAGTGCATAATTAATTCAAGTTTTACGACAGATTTCATTTGTTAATCACTCTATTATTTCATTTCAAAAGCAAAGGTTCGATGAGCATATCATAGTTTAGTAGCAGGATCACCGTCTTTGGAAAAAAAAGCTCTGGATTTACACCCAGACATTACTGAGAAACATTAAAATGATAGCGCACTTCTCACCGAGGATGTCTGCTTAGTTGTGACATGAAAGAAACAGTAGTTATCGATGAAAAATCTTCTCTTTAATAAGAACGTTTTGAGGCATATTAGTCCTTTTATAGCATTATTCATTACAAAAGGAATGAAATAGATGAAATGAGTTAACAAATGCAAATTACTTTACAAGAATCATGAACTGTTTTTACACAGATATTCAAAATACAGGTAAGAGTAGCAGCACTTCATTAATAAAGTTAATGAAGTCATTAAAGTTAAAAAACTGACAGTAGTTAATCACTAAATATGTAATAAAATATACTTAAGTATTATTTGTCATAAGTAAATAATTTTTATTTATATATATTATGAAATGAGTTTTCTTAATTAAAAAAAAACTATTAGATAATAATTAGTGCCTTTGAAAATTTCCTTTTAAACTTTTTGATTCTGTTAAAAAATAAAATTACTCTTTTGATTTTGATTTTCAAAAATAATCATAAATTTCTTTAAAATGTCTTAGTAAATTTTCACTGTTAAATTGAGTGGACTCTAATTTCACACTCGGTCGCAAGCAGATATACACAGAATCACATGCACTCATACACATATACGCACGCAACAATATTATGCCAAAATATTCCTAGTACACTATATTTTTAAATAATTTTAAGATAACAAAAATGAGAAATCCTTATTTTGCTCTAAATTATCTCAAAATGTGGCAAAGAAAAAAAACTTCCTTTAAGAACACAAAATCGAAAATTTAGAGTTCGTGAAATTTTAAATGAATCCACTATTTTAATTTAAATAACAAAATACTTACGGTTTTATGAAATGCAAATGTTGAAATTCATTTGTGCTTTATAGATCCATAAATTTTTTAGATAAAAATAATCTTTAAAATCTTATTTTCTTACACTTCATTGCTAGAGAAAGCTAGGGAATTAATAAACATTTTAATGAGACTTAAGTAATGTGTGACGTCTTCTAATAAGTACAACACAAGCAACTGTGATAATAAGCACAAGAACCACCGTTGTACACGCTATAGGAATGATTATTTTTTAATTGTTGGAAAAGTTCCCTTTCGCTTTCAATTGAAGTTGTTAAAGGTGGTATGGTTGCTAAATCATCAGAAAGGCAAACAATAATTACATAATGAAATTTACATGCATATATATACTAATTAATTAATTAAAACATATTTGTCATAATATCTGTAAACATTAAGTAATAATATTTAAAAAATAAGGAGGAACATTTAGATGTCAATAGTTAATATGTCATGATAAGATATATGTATATGTAACTAAGAAAAGAGAGTGGGTGATTGAGCTACCTAAAAGATGTCTGTATAAGTCACAGGTGCCGTATAATCCAGGATGCCAAATTCTGAGCGTGGCGATTTTTTAGCGCATTTTCTTATGTATCAGACAACCTCATTTTTATTACGTCATACATATGGAAACCTATCAGAATTATGTAAAAAATTCTATTTTGGTAACCCTTGTATTTGCGTCATCGCCCACGTCACAATACATCCTCTTGGCAACATTTCTTCATCGCCAAAAAACTTAGAATTTTGAATCATGGGTAAATTATGATAAATTTGCTTAATTTTCATGATGAATGATAAAATGATGAAACAAAAGATTGGAAATAGAAGAATGTAATAGTTATGGAAATAGAATGGATGAATATATACATAGATATAGATATATATATATATATATATATATATATATATATATATACATAGATATAGATATATATATATAGGTAGAGAGATAATTTAAAATATTACTGTTGATGGTAGAATTGATGGCTTCTCCTTCAAGCATTAATTCATTTAGGCTTACTTAGTAATTAAATTAATTAATTGATTACTATAAATTTATCTTGATAGAAAAGACAAGTTATATGAATTCATTATGCTTCAAGTATCCTGACCGCAATATACTTTGAAGGAACAGAAACTTAAGACTCAAAATTATAAGCCGTAAATAAATAAAGATTATCTTGTTTAGACTATAGTTATGTATCCACTTTCATAAATCCGTGGTTTATAACGATTGAACTAAGTCTACACCAATAAAATTTTCCGAGTGAATAAATAACTGAAAGTTAATAATGTTGCTTAATACGCTAATTATTTTACTAAGATTTAAATTATGTTAAATAGAAAATTAAGCATTATCATAACACAGATTTTAATATATTTAATATGAAAATATAAATAATTATGAAAGTTAACTAGTATAGTTGCTATATCATGGAGGAAATAAGGATGTCCCAAAAATAAATGAGAAAATACACACACACACACACGCACACGTACACACACACGCACACGTACACACACACGCACACGTACACACACACGCACACATACACACACACGCACACATACACACACATACACACACACGCACACATATACACACATACACACACATACACACATACACACACACGCACACATACACACACACGCACACATATACACACATACACACACATACACACATACACACACACGCACACACACACGCACACATACACACACATACACACACACGCACACATACACACACAGACACGCACACATACACACACACGCACACATACACACACGCACACATACACACACGCACACATACACACACATACACACACACGCACACATACACACACACGCACACATACACACACACGCACACATACACACACACGCACACATACACACACACGCACACATACACACACACATACACACACACAGACATTCTTCAGATTTACTAAAAATTTACATAGTTAAAAATTTGATATATTTTAAATTGCACAGAAACATAGAAATAATATTTTCTACTTTGAAATTATGATTGATCAAAATTTTAAAAGTTACAATTGTTCAATTTTTTTTTTAATTTCAAATCATATAGTAATGATTTCTTGCATTTAATTCCCTCAAAAATTTCAGAGTATTATTATGTAAAACTGTTATTGTATCTCATTCATGAAAAAGTTTTTTTTATATAATATGAATCCCTTAAATGGCAATTTTAATTAAGAAAATCTTTAAGTAAATATTTAATTTTACATGAAAGCTGTCTTATTTGACAGAGCAAAAATTAGATGGACTCTTTAATTAGATGGAACTCAAACACTGAGGTGATTTTTCTAAAACTGCTTTAATGGAAAGAATTAAGAATATGAAATACTCTGAGAATTTTTCTGTAACGTTGTCTTTCATGGAATATTGTGACAGTTTTGACATTTCTTTTTTATTTAAAATATAAGGTTTAAGGTATTATATCTGTATTAAGTGTATTTTAGTTATACTACATTAAGTGCATTTAAATATATTTTATAATGATAGAAATATGTTTATTTTACTATTTCCAGCTTTAAACATTATAAATGAATTTATTATTATATTAAATTAAAATATTGTATCTATATATTATATATATAAGCGTATATATTTTTATTTATCTGTTTAAAGTATTATATATCTTTATTAAGTGTATTTCAGTTACTAAATTAAGTGCATTTAAATATATTTTATAATGAAAGAAATATGTTTATTTTATAATTTCCATCTTTAATCATTATAAACGAATTAATTTTAAACAAAATATAAGACTTTCCCAACACTGTAGAAATTTATATTGATTATTTAAATTCACTAAATAAAATTGCTGAAATATGCTTGAACATGAAATAACATTGAGATTTAACTTTTCACGCACATATAAGTATCTAGATAATTTTTAAATAGCGAAAGGAATTCTTACCTTCAGGTATTGTGTGGCGTCTTCTAATAAGCACAACACAAGCAACTGTGATAATAAGAACAAGAACCACAGTTGTACACGCTATAGGAATAATTATCTTCAATTGTTGGAAAAGTTCCCTTTCGCTTTCAATTGAAGTTGTTAAAGGTGGTATGGTTGCTAAATCATCAGAAAGGAAAACAATAATTACATAATGAAATTTACATGCATATATATACTAACTAATTAATTAAAACATATTTGTCATAATATCTGTAAACATTAAGTAATAATACTTAAAAAATAATGAGGGACAACTAGATGTCAATAGTTAATATGTCATGATAAGATTTATGTATATGTAACTAAGAAAAGAGAGTGGGTGATTGAGCTAGATAAAAGATGCCTGTATAAGTCACAGGTGCCGTATAATCCAGGATGCCAAATTCTGAGCTTGGCGATTTTTTAGCGCATTTTCTTATGTATCAGACAACCTCATTTTTTTGACGTCATACATATAGAAACCTATGAGAATTATGCAAAAAATTCTATTTTGGTAACCATTGTATTTGCGTCATCGCACACGTCATGATACGTCCTCTTGGCAATATTTCTTCATCGCCAAAAAAAATTCAGAATTTCGAATCATGGGTTTTACGACACCTGTGCCCTGTATAATAATCCTAATTGTAAATAACTCTTTAAATATTAGTAAAATTAAGAACTTTTTCCTTCCCCACTTAAGCTACTCGTCATAAGATAAAGAAAAATGAAATAACTATTATATTTTACTCATTTATAATAAATGAACGATTTCTTAATATTTTGGAACTCAATGCATAATGTTTAACAATATAATTGTAGCTCAATTTATGTCATGACAAGATTTAGTTTTGAATGACTAATGTTTAATGTTTAAACTATCTCTCTACAATTATGATTTACAATTTAGTAAAAAAGATTTTTTTAATTGAAGTTAATCTGAAATATTTTGAAAATAGCCAAGTGTGTGTCTTTAGCACAATGTAACAATTTTTAGGCATATTAAAAATTTGTAAGTCATTAGTTAAATGAATAACTCTGTTCCATTTACCATTTCTAAACTATGCAAGAAATAAATATTTTAGGCACATTATGGTATATTACTTTAGGCATATTACTGTGTCAATTATATAATGTTTAAAAATTTTATTTTAATGTTTCTTACGTCCTTATCACGCCTGGAAAATAAATTTCTAGAAAACTCTACTAATAAAAAGACCTAATAATAGGTGATAAATATAAATGTTGATTAATAGCACTGTTGGCTTAAAAACATAAATAAAATGTATAAAACTGAATAATTTTAGTTATATTTTATTTCATTACATTTGAAATAATGTATTTATATATATAAATAATTTCAATATAAATAAAAATTAAAATTGCCAGTAAATAAATCTGAGTTATTTTTACTTGCTTTTCTGAAAAATGATATTTAACATTTTTTATCCCGTAATCTTTCTCAATTAATATATTAGCAATTAGTTAAAAATAGATTATACTCTATGCTAAAAATAATATTTGCTGAATACCGAAAAATACTTTTGTACAGAAATAAAATATTGAAAATTTGTGCTAACAGATGTTATGTGGTAATATTTTTCCTAATAATAGTTAGATATTTGTGATACATATATTTTGAGGAATGATCAAATTAAATAGTAATTAATTAGGTTTGGGTAAAGAATTATTATAAATTTGTTATTTATGTCGGTTACATATGAAGGAGATTTTGATATATTATTTCGAAAATTAATTCCTTTCATACGACTTCTCGCATCCTTTATAGTTTTTTTCTGGAACGAAATAGGATTTTAAAGAATATATAATTCTGTTGTTTGGATGGAAACAGTTAAAATGCATATTCTTAAACATTATATTTAATTGAATATAATGTAAAGATTGGATATAATAAGTGAAGGTATCTGTATGATTAAAAAAAATAAATTTATTTTTGAAAAAAAAAAAAAATTCTAGCTCAACAAATTAAATGGAATATATCAAAAATATAATAATGTACAAAGTAAATAATTTTGATAAATAAGGCTTAAAGAATTCAGAAAATAAATTTTTTGTTATCATTTATAATTGATTAATTATTCACATTTTCCAATTAAAATTAACTATTCACATATTTAAAATTTGTAAACTGCATTTACTAATGATCTGCCTTTTGGTCATTGAAAAAGAAAAAAATATACAGGTTATAGATTTAACTGTTCATAAAAAAAAAAGAGAAAATGCTTAAGACTCTTCAACAGATTGAATGGTTTTAGAATAATTGCCTATCACCAAATAAAGGACTTTGGACGTCACTGATTAACGTGGATTCGTCCTCAACTCGTGAAGCTCCAGTTAGGAAGAATGTGGTCTACTTCATAATTATCGTCGTCCGTAGCAAATGAGGCTTCTCTTCGCTAATATTAACGGCGTGAGGCTACTGAGCCACTGGAGCTATCTTTCTCTCTATGTATATTTTTATGATGTACACACTTTGGGATTAGCATTTATAGTGAAATACATAAGTATTTACCATGGAATACATACAATATATGCTGTATGAAAGCCGATGTGTAAATGGGAAATCTTTGGTTAAAATACAATAAATCAAAATACTTAGCATGCCAAATTCAACCATTAACTTTCAATTTAACCGTGGCATCGTGCTAGAAAATGATTTAACATTTGATGATCATGAATTCTAAGTAGATATTTTTTATTTATTACGAACTTTTAGATCATCTCATTCATGTTCGTTTAATAAATTCGTTCATGAATAAGTTTGCACTTAAATTGCAGACATCCAATATTTTCGGGTACTATTAAGGAATTTCTTTTTGTTGAGAGTGAGTGTAGTTTGACCGTAATATGAAATTAAATGCATGTTGCAAAATTTAAATACAGAGATAAAAATTATTATCCGTTAAATTATATACATATACTCAGTATGTTAAAATGAAAAAGCTGAAGTAAAGCAGTTCTATTTAACGTTAACTATATACATTTAATAATTAGACAAATTAAATAAAAAAGGTTAATTTTTTCGAACGTTTGCAATCACAATGTCTTGTGTTTTATTCAAATCAAACATTTCAATCAATATCACTTTAAAATAATAATTTAAACTGACTTTGTGTATATTGTTTCCCTTTTAACTGACTTTGTGTACTTATGACCTATTAAACAATAGATTTTAGAATTCAGATTTGGTAAATGCAGTGGTAAGGTATATAGAAACATTCATATCTAAAATTCAATGGGTGTGGTCGATTATTTGTGATTTTCATTGATTGTTTGAATAAAAGAGTATTTACTATGCAAATGTAAGTCGATTAAAAACACTGCGATTAATTTTGTCACGTGCGCGTACGCGCGAAATAATTCTTCCACATATTTTTTACTATGGAATACAATTATGCGTCAAAGATCTAATAATAATTGATAAAAACATTTATTATAAATAGGGATATTTTTAATTATCTATTAAATATGGATCCGCTTAAAAATATGATTTCCTTTTGCTAATTAATAATTTTTATTTATATTACAAATTGTCAATAAATAATAAATATCTGAAAAATTATTCTATTTTTTTATTTTGTATCGGAATGAGTAAAATATAATATTTGAATGCCATACAGTAAAATGTGAACAAATCATCAAATCTTATGAGCAGTTGTTTTGAATGTGTGGTCATAGAAATAATTACGAATAATACTTAGAAAACTTATACATTTCTTTGGATTCTGACCGTAAACTCATGAGAAAAGGTTTAGACATTTCTGTTATTTGTCAAAATTATAAAAACAAATTTCAATGTTTTGCGATTTTTAAACATTTTACAATATATTTATTTTTAACTATGTATTAATCTGAGATTTTTTTCTTGTTTATCTAGCATATCTTTACAGTACATATTTTAAAAATAGTAAATTGTAGATCTGATATTCTTAGAACCGCAATTAGTATTATTTTGCTTTGTTACTTCTTTTGCTATAGGTCATAGTTAAGAATTTTTCAGGAAATGGAAATAGAAAAGACAAAGTAAGAAAAATAGACGGAATTCTACCCTAATGAGACTAAAATGCAGGTATTTTGAAATAAAATAAAAAAAATATAATATTCTATATTTTCCTTTGAATGAAATAATAAATCCATGAGGACCCTCGTTTTAAATAAATGTTTCAAAGCATTTCCGCATTTATTAGTATCTAATGAGAGTTAAATGCATTGCTATCATATACTCGAAAATTTAATAAATATAAATTTGTTCATTATGCGGAATATCCTCATACAAAAAGAAGATTTTCTAGGTAGAAACTTAGATTTTATACGTTATTAAATTTTTTATTGGTTTTCATGTAGGGAATTTTCTTCTTAAATACTTAAAAAAGAGAAATTGAAAATTTTATTCAAGCCAATGCTTTTATACTGGAAGTGGATCTCTTATGAGCTTATGGCTTGCAATTTGTGCTCATTCCCCTTGGAAATATTCGATCAGTAAAAGAAATTTGGTACGGTGGCTCTCCTTGGTAATTGGAGAGGAACATTTCTGTTAAAGAAATAGAGAAAAAAAATCCTAATCCTATAAAACTGACATCGGATCAGGAGACATGCGAAATGCTGTTCGTAATTCTACAGAGTAGATTTTGCTTTAACGCAAAAAATAAAGAATCTGAACGGATGAAGTTGGGAAAAAAAAGCAGGAAATCGGAGTAATAAATTTCATTTCTATTCTTCGGCAGATTCTGAAGCAAATTCACCGACAGGTAATTAGCTCTAGTTTGAATGTAATTTCGTTATCTAACTGCCAATCTTTCGTTCTATTAAATTGAAAGTTCGTATCGAAATCACTGAAGATAAACTTCGCTGGTGATGAAATTCCAAGCAACGAGTAGTAATGAACTGAAAATTACTCGTAAGTAAATTTATGATCCTGGAATTTTTTTAAAAAAATCTTTTGAAGTTCGAATCGTTCGAAATGAAACTTTCTATTTAATAGGAGAGTTATCTTTATCTTTTGCGAATGATTAAATCAGAACTATTCCTCCAATTTCATACAAATTTAATTAGTTCTGATATTGATTTCTTATTCAGCGATTTCATTTTTAGTTGAATACATCATGTATCAAATGAATAAATAAATTTTAAAATCTATTGAACATATGATAAAACAGTAAATCTTGCCGGCTTGAGGCAAATTAAAAATGCACTCTTTATATTAAGTTTTAAATAAATTGTATTCTCTTATTTGGTACAATGAGTGTTTTGTCAAAGTAATATTATTTTCAAGTGCTTGAAGCATAGATAAGAATAAGTTAAAGTTTTTGTGTTCATATCTTTCACATATGTTACATACGAATATTCATAAATATCCTTTAGATTTTATGTTTGATTAAGAGTATTCGAAGAAATAAGCTGTGTGAATATCCTGTCATTAGAAAGTAAATTTTTTTTTTGCAATGTAAGGCTATTAAATTAGCTGAATGAAAATGTATTTTTATGTATGTAAATATTATAAAAACAGACAATCGAAAACAGCCTTATTTACAATTATCATAAAATGCTTAATATATTTTATATCATATTACGAATAACTTTAATTATATCAAAATTATTACTTAAAAACATTCGGTTGAAATACTCAGACAAAATCGAAAAGTTATAATTTTAGAGAATTCTTTAGTTAATATTTTAGTATTAAATTCACAAAATTGGATAAAAGTTTTCTACGCTAACATGAAGGAATAAGCAAAAAAGGAAAATATTATATAAAAAGAGGAAGATGATTTTAGAGTACAGTGTTTTCAACAAATAAAAGTCAAGTATAAAAATTCCTATCAGTATTGCAAGACACAGAGTTAATATCAAATATAGTAGTATACTTATATCTCAGTATTCTTTATTAATATTATTTAATGTGAAATAAAATATCTTCCAAATAAAAAAATTAGGAATCACACGTGTTCATATTTAGATTTTTATAAGTTGTAGTATTTGATCCGGAGATACATCTTTATATTTTAATGTCAAAATTAAAAAAATGTTGGTTCAAATCTTGAAATATTATTAAATCTTACATATTTCTATGTTAAGAGTAAAATTATTTTCAAGTATTTTTCTTTCTTTTATTTCATTTTAGATTTTATTCGCTTACTTACCAATTATCTATAGCAGGATACAAATGTGCATAGATTAATTAAAATTTAAAGAACAGTCAGACAGCCTCAGAAAAAACAATTTCAAAACTTATAATTAGCCCTTGAATTATTTATTATATTTATCTCCCTCTATGAAAATGTATAAGAAATAGTTTAAATATTTTTCTATTCAGTATTATTTAAAATGAGTTATGAAATATTTCCTTTAATTTTCATATATAGAAGTAGTTATAAATATTATTATGAGAAATAAATTATATTTTAAGGAATGCCAACTTTAATTTTTATGCCATAATAATGATGTCAATGTTAAGGATGATTTGAAATGACAAATGGTATGCAAATAATATGTTGGGTGTTGGGATAGATAGGAAATATATGTGTGTGAATTTTTTCCCATTTCTCACTTTTAAACTAATGAGAACATTGTAATGTGATCTGATGATGATGATGATGAAAGATAATATTTATCTATTTCTTTTCACTAAACTTTTATTTTCAGTTCATTTTTAAGATTAATATTGATTAAATGTTTTAATTAAAAAATCAGTTAAAATGTTCATGTCAAAATAAATAGTATTAATAATATAGCACTAATTGGAATATTTTTAACGTGAGCAATTATTAGAAATGAATTCATCTAGTATTTTTCTAAGATAATAGTAAAAGTCTTATTTCGATTCTTAAGATATTAGGAATTGAGAATGTTGCAGAATCTGTGTGTAGGTGGGAAAAGTTCAAACATTTTCCAAAAATACTCTTTGATTCAACTACAAATTGGCGCGTAGGTGGTTTCAGCAATTAAAAATTCTCTTTTAAGTGTACATCTTTAACCACTTAGTATTCAAGGGCAGAAATAAAATATCGTTAAATTATTTTGTCAATTTTATTTTATTGCTTATATAAAATATTATTTGAAGAAAATTATCTAAACAAATTATTCAAAATGAAATCGTAAATATAATACTAAATTCCTAATATATTCTGAATCAAAATGTTATTGTTCTTATTATGAAAATTTAAAAATTTAATATAAAATTCAAATATAAATATTATAATGTTTCTTAAAACATAATCATAAATTGCTTTGCTGCAACTTTAAAGCTCATTATAAATAGTCATAAAATGAGAAAATACACTTAAATGCTACATAAAAATTGAAGGTATGGGAAACAATGAAATAAGATTATTCCATTCTTTGCAATTATTTCAATTGCTATCATCAATAATTTGTTTTTTTTTTAATTATTTCAACAATAAATTCTATGTACATTTTGTTCTTTAGAAAATACTTGTCTAAAAATATATGAAGAGTATATCGCAAGTTTATTTAAGCTAATATTATGGATGCTAATATAATCAAAAGAAACTGTATTACTTTATTAAAAATATTTGTTAATATTTAGTTTTTATACCCTAAAAATAGCAAATGTGTGTGTATGACAAGAGTTGTAACTCGTATGGAAATATATTGTTATATAAATAGATTTAACATAAAATGTTACAATATTTAATTAAACGTTAAAATCAAATTTTAATATTGACAAATTAAGTATTTTAAAATTTTTATTTGATTTAAAGTGTTTTGCAAATTGTATGCTGAGTTTAATGCATATATTGAGTTTAATTACACTTTTTAGGGTTGTTTACAGAAAATACCATGCTATAAATTGTAAGCTTTAGTATATGTATTCATATCATTGGAATAAATATACTTACATAAATTAAACAATAGAAAATGCAAAATCACAAGTGTTGTTAAAGTTAAAAGCAGCACTTAAATATTTAGTCACTTTTTTAGCACTAAAATATCATTTGCAGTCTTTTGTCAATTTAAATGACGTAAAAAACAACTTAATTATGTAATAAACATTATGCTCATTTCTCTGATTTTAGCTTATATGCTTTTAATTTACCTTAAAAAAGGTGCTTATTGGCATTATAATTCCTTTAAGTAAAATTTTTATGAGGAAGAATATACCGAACTGCAAATTAAAACTTCAAATATGCATATAAACCACAGAAAGACAAATATGTATATATATATATATATATATATATATATATATATATATATATATATATATATATATATATATATATATATATATATATATATATATATATATATATATATATATATATATATATATATATATTTGTGGTTTTATTAATATTTCGATTTATCTTATATTTTTCTCATTGAAGTATCATAAATACATTTTACATACCATATAAAAACGTATGCTTATCAATATTTAAAAAATAGTTATTCTAACAGAATATTTAATGTTGTCAAATAAGCAATGTTTATTTAAAAGATTATAAATAAATTCGGGAAATAAATTTATTCTTCCTAATATTCAAAAAATATATAAAAAAAAACAAGTATTAAATGCAAAGAATATATTGTTACACAGAGGAGTTGTATTAAAAACAAATTTAATAGTCAAATTTGAAAATTCCCCAAGGCATCTTTCATTTAATATTTATTTTGCGTTTAAAACAAAGAAAATAAAGGTAAGAAAATTATAGCGGAATTTATAATTTTTTAATATTTGAATATTTATTATGATTTTACTAATTTAAAGCATAATTATTTTCTTTTAGTTTTCATTTTTATGATTCAAGAGAGAATAAACTTTTCCTACAGTAATATAAAAAAACAAGAATTGTTGTAAGATAATGTTTGTTTCACACATTATTCATGCATTGATTATATAAAATATTTATAAGAATAATAAAAATGTATTGAATGATGATAATGTTTATGTGGTCCTATTTTAGTTGGCATGTTTTAGATAATAAATATACTTTTACAACTATCATAATAAATTAAATCATGTCACATTTGTAAAAGTATATGTAATGAATCGGTACTAAATTTCATAATATTAGTTAATTAATTACTTTAAATTAAAAATACAATTGAAACAGATGAAAGCATAATTTACTTAATAAGATAAATTATATTTTTAAATATATTCGAATATCATGCGAAAAATATTGCAAAAAAGCAAAACTCAAAACCTCATCGATAAAATAATTCAAAATAGAGTTATTTCTCCAATTGTTATAATTTTTATCGCATTATAAATTTGTTTCATATTTATTACAAAGCTGATATCCATACAGAACCAAAATATTTGAATAAAATACTAATCAGTATTGAAAGTTTAATGAAATGAAATCAATAATTATAAATTAATCAATAATAATTTTTTCTCAACAAACATCAATTATATTCCAACAGCTACAATTAAAATAATAATAAATAATATTTGTTTTTAAAAATTATGTTGGTTTCTTGTTTTAAATATGTGCTATTAATTTATTAAATTCGAAATGCTAATTTTAAATTATGATTAACAACGACTTGAAGTTACCTTGAAAGTTTAAATTGTCTTAATTGAAATTTCCTCAATGTTTTAATAAACATTATGCTAGAAATACATTGAAGGTCAATAAATATATTTAATAGCATTTTTAAGTGTTAAATGATAAACTTATGGATTTCATTTAATTTTTTGAAATATTTTCTTGAGTTTATTAGCATATTTTTCACAAAAACGTAAGTGAAAAGCTCTGCTTTCGGCTTATGTTTCTGATATACATTATTAAATATCGCTAATTTGGATTTTGCAAGTTTAATACCTCTAGAGAAATAATTATATTTTATAACATTTTATGAAAATTTTTAAAGACTATATTATGTAAGTAAAACATTCCAATGGGAGCTAGAAAACTTCATTTGAAGCTAATATACTTTTTAAAATATTTTTTTATCTATGAATTCTATTCATTTATCGTGTATGAAAACAAAAAGGATATAAAAATGTTGTTGTTCTAAATAAGATTGATAATTTCACAACTAGAATTGATTGAAAACAGAATATATGATGAAATAGACTGTAAGTAAAAACCATCATAGTAATTAAAAAACCATCATTAACATTCTCAACATTCATATCATACAATTATTTCACATCCATCAGAAATGAGGATGATATAAGAGGAAGGAAAATTTTTATATTGAGGGAAATGTTTTATGTGTTGTTTAAAATAACGTTTCAAACTAAAATTTAAATACAATTTTTTACATTTTAGTTTTATTCAGGAAGATTGATAGCACAAGGTCACGCAAACTAATTTGCTATATGAACAACATTTATCACACAATGATCACTTGCTTTTGTTGAAACATATTAAGTAGCTGAATTATGTATAAAACATTTTACAGCCATGATTGACAGTTTTTCTAGCAAATTGAGCAAATATTTAAGTAACATTGCTGAAAATATTGTCTAATTATTTCTGCATTATTTTTTAAGAATGATTTCATTTTAACGTTGAAACTCATTTTGTTTATACCCAAATAATGCTCATTAAAACTTTTATTTTGTTAAAAAAAGGCTATATTATAAAAGAAACATATAATTAATTTTGCAAGCGTTTTAAAGGCGTATTCTGCTTTTCCTACTTGTATTCATAAATAGTGTTTTTAAAAATACATATTTTAAGAAATTTACATGTTGCAATTGAAAAGTAATTTATGTATATGTTGAATATAAAATTGTATGTTCCTGCATTTTCCACTAAGATATCAACAACTAATTAATTAACAAATACATTTAATTAATATAAGTGAATAAATATTGTAGTGATTTATCATCTCATGTACTTTAATTTCTGATATATTTTCCCAGGCAGTTTGCTATATAAAAAATAAAACTGATTTTCTTTGAGGCTGTCAAGGGTTATGCAATCATTTTATATTGTGAAAAGTATTTATTAACTTAAAATTCTGATATTGTTAAGAAAATAGCATAAAATATTTGGAAAATATTAAAGTTCAATAAATAATAGAATTTTAATTAAATAAATAGTATTTAAATACCGGCAGTTTGAATTACATTTAAAACGTTTATTAATATGGCTTATAAAACGTATTGTCAAATAAATTCCTTTCTGTTAATTTTTATTTCAAATCACTTAAAAGCTCGTGATTGGAAATTTTTGAAAATAAATAAATAGATACTATATTGTTATAGTTATTATCACAATATTGTTGAAAATCATAAAAGAACTCATTTATATAGTATTTAAATTAATTCTTTCTTAAGTTTAATATTTGAAGTAAATAAATTATCTAAAAATGCTCCTTGTAATCGTTAATACCAACAAGCTAATTAAAATAATTTGCCAGATATGGCAGTAAAATTATTAAATGATATGATAGTTTTTGACTAAAGTGTTAAAAATAATATCAATAATGGCCATTATAAGAGATTTTTAATATATATCGTTAAAAATTGTTGCAATATATTTTGTTATTGATATCAGTTTAAATTTCAAAAGTAGTGTTGTTAACAAATTACCTTATTTTTATTTTTAGTAAGAAATGATTTTTCTAATGAGCTATAGTTAAGCAATTCTGGTTTAAACTATATTGAATTTTCTTTATGTGTTTTTTACATTTCTTCAATTAAACATTATGCGAAATGCTTTAGAAATATTAGTCTATTATTCACGTAAGACATATTTGTCTGCAAAGCAAATCTAATTGTCTTGACTTCAATTTGCCTAAACTAACGTAAATAAGCTTGTTTTTTCTTCAAATTGTGGTTAATCCATATGTCCACATTGAAATACTTTTATGCAATAAACTTAATACGTGTGAAAAATGGTTGATAATAATTTTACTTTTAAATGTAATATTTAAATTTAATAACTTTTTATATTACTTTTAATTTATGAAATTTTATTAGAACACTTAAATAAAAGATTCAAAAATAAATTTTCAATTTCGATTATTCGCTAAAGTAAAGCATATAAATTTCTTTTCCAAATACGTATTCTTCTGATATTTAATATTCTTAATTCTTGCACAAATTTATAAAAAAAATCAGTTTATAAAGCAAATTCAAAACTATTTAAGTTGTTTTCTTTTTATATAAAGCGAAAAAAAATCAAGGGAACTAATAATCCCTAAAATTAAGTAAATGAAAAGAATATCTATTAATATTTTGTATTTTCCTTAGTTGAAGTATTAACGCGTGAATTTTTTCAATAAATTAGTAAATGCTACTTTAGAAAATATAATCAATTTAAATATATTTTAAAAGAAAAAAATAAGCTTACTAAAACATAAGAATGAATATTTTTAAAACTTAACTCTTAAAAAGAAACTTTGAGAATTTACTAATAAAAAGATAATTTGCATTTCCTTTTAGACTTTACTTCCTTGCTTTCCAAAACGTAATAAAAATAAGTATTCAAATAAGTTGAATAATATTCAAGTAAGCAAGATGTTGAGCTTAAGTTTACCTTTAACTTTTTATTTATTATTTTATTTCTATTTTCAAGCATACAAATTGAGACACCTTTCACCGAAAGAAGTGTTTTCTAGCCTAAGGCTATGCGTCGCGAACTAGGCTTAGACTTCAAGAGGAAAGCACCCCCATATTTAATAACCGCGTAAATCTTAATTGTATTACGGCATCTTGCATGCTTCTATAGTATTAAACTAGAGGGAGCTGCACCGCCTGCATAAAGGCTTTATAGAAGAGGAGAATTCTCTATGTCAAAGGGAAGTTTCTAAATTGGATTACAGTTAACCAGCTTTATCGTTGATTCACGGATAAGGAGTTCTTTTCGCTACACTAACCAGGTTAACGCGCTGCTATAATATTAAGGTACGATATTTCTTGGGGCAGTGAACATAATAAAGTTTGGTATGTCTCTTATTTGATGCTGGAAGTAACTTGGAATGGAGAAAGTATGAATTGGTTTGTCTTAGAATTAAATAGATATGTCTGTGTGAAAAATTTATTTCATTAACCAATAGCTTTTAGAGTAGCTTGTTCTCTTTTTTGTACGTTTTGAAGTTTAATTGATTTTATTAGAAGAAATTGTTTTTCGACATTGAAAAATAATATCTTTTTATACTGCATGCTTAAATATTTTTTACTCAAAATATAATTTTTTTCTACTAAAATGTTTATATTTTAAATACATTATATATTAGTTTTATACTATTCACTTGCAAAATACTTTACTAGAAATACATTTAATAAAAAATAAATATAGTTTGACATGCAATATAAATTAATATTATTTTGCTTATCATTATTTTTAAATGCTTATGCTATATTATTGTAATTAGATTTCGTCCCTCTAAACCTGTGAAAAATTTTGGAGACTATATACAGTGATGTATGTAGTTAATTTATATAAGTCGAATCTTTGTTCTATTTTCCATTGAATGTTTGTGAAAAGTTGTATAAAAACATAGTCATTTAATCGAACGAATCTTATATCGAGATATTGGTTTGTGACTAGCATAAAATATAGGCTGTATTCAATTTTAATTGGTATATTTTAATTAATTTAAGCCTTAGTTAACGCTAACTTTAAAACAATGAAAATAAATTTTGCTGATATTATCGCATAAATAACCTAAGCATATAAGTTCCAAAATTTTGCTCTTTTCAGAAAGGAGACACTTGATAAATTTTGCTGACTTCAAATCACTGTATTATCCTTTTCAATCTGTCATCTATATATAAATATTGAGAATATTACAGTTTTCTATTTATAATCCTTCTATGTGATTTAAGAAAAAATAACAGTAGTGTAGCGACGTAAGAAAATGGAAGTTAAAACAAAACAAACATTTATTACATTACACATAATTAAGATTAGATACAAAAAGAAAACACTTAATAATTATAAAATAAAATCAAGGTTACATAGTACCAGGGTGGTACAAAACAAAACGTATTTAGGAACCGGATGGTTCTTCCTTGCCATTTCTCACATCACTCTCCTCATCTCATTCGAAGTTGTTTGTAAATAGGGCAGCAGCGCCATCTACTGTCAATATTATTAATATCGGTCTGTTACAGTAGCCAATATGTTTCCAAATTTTCAAAATATAATATTTTTGTCTGCTGCACATTACATATTTATCAAGAGTATATATCTTAAACATTTATTAAAAGGAGGATTAAAGAAATTCAACTTAATTCTGAAATATTAAGAAAATTTCAAACATCACATCCTTCTCCCTGTTTGCTCTATTCATGAAGCCCTATTGTGGTAAAAAGCACATTTTGATTAAAACTGAGTAAATGATAAATACCATTGGTTTTTTAAACATTAGTTTTTCATCAAAAAGTATGTTTCCTATCGAAAGCAATGATTTTGAAATACTGGAATTGCCTGCTGATTTTTCTAACAAAATCATTTCATGTTTCTATGAATAATTTAAATGAGACACATTAAAATATCATCATCTTGCAATTAAAATGCATATTTTTCATGTTCATAATGAGGAATACCATGTGCATATTGTAGTTATAATATGTAGTAAATATTAGTTAAAGTACATCAATAATATGAAGAAATAGAGTTAAAGATTATGAACAATTTATTGCTAGATCGTAGTGTTTCCGTGTATGTAAATATAACTACATAAACTAGTATAAAAATAGTTAAATATAAAACAGAAACTAATAATATAATATAATTAGAGCTTCAGAGAAACATTTTAAATAAATTTTCCTCGTGTATTTATAAAATATATTTTAGCTTATTTTTAAAGTTATATTTTCATAAGATATGCAAATAACCTGATATATTTACTTCTATTTATTTAAATTATTAGAAGTACACTGATTAGAGGATAGACATATTAGGTTTGTTTTGATAAGTTATACAAATTGTCTGATGCATTTACCTCTATTCATTTAAATTATTACAACTACACTGATTAGTAAACTGATATCAATTAATTACGTTATAACAATAATAAAGTATTTATTATAAAATATTAAAAATACATGAATTTAATTTTTCAAATAAATGAAAAATATGAAACTTAGAGAAAGATATGAATTTTGATAGTGATTTAATTGCATTAAATTCCGTCAAAAGATTAACTTTTTAAAGAATTCTACTAGATATAAATATTAATTTCAAATAGCAAAAATTTATTTTATTAAAATGCATGTTTTTATTTATTTTAATTAGATGTATTAACATAATTAGCCATTGAATTAAATTAATCGAATATACAATTTTAATTTAATTGCTATTTAACGCATAGTGCTGTACTGATTAATTTTAATTCATTTTTAGAATTTTAAAATATTTTATTAAATTTTATTTTATATATATTCCAAGAAGTTTGAAAAATTACTAATTACTAATGAATTAATCATTTGAGCATTGACAACATCATTTTGTTTTAAGTAAATGATAATGAATTAACAGGAATTTTTTCAGAACTGAGAATAATTCTCAGAATGCTGTAAATTCAAAATAATTTGGAGTAAACAGTAAAAGTACTTTGGAAGAAATGAAAATAGTTTTTTTTATTTCTCGTTCATGATTAAAACTAACATATTTTTCTTTTTTAAATGAATGATAACATTAATCTTTTAATTACATTACTTTAAGTGAATGCAAATTTAAATTAAAACAAATGGAAATGTAATCAGTACACTTTTGTTTCGCATATCATTACACTATTTTCCTTCTTTATATAATATTAACGTACCTTGTTAATAGAAATGAATGGAAAAGTCAACTAACATTTAATATTTAAGTAGAAAACATACAATTTTAAAAAATGACGTTCATAAAATAAAAATTATTTATGAAAACATTTAATAAATTATCATTACGAAAAAAAAAGATAAATTTGCATAATTAACAGTTTTCATAAACTATTAAATAATGTAATATCAAATAATCTAAAAAAAGTCAACCAAACAACTATAAATAAAACCCTAACATAAGTTTTACAACATATACACTATTTCGTTTCTTTCTTCTAGAATATTAACGATATAACACTCAGAAAGATACTCTAGAATTTGTTCATATAACGAAATGAGCTATGTGGACATATAAGAAAAATTCCCTTTAGCAGTAAAGATTTCCTTTCACAAGTCTGGTGGATTTATTTTTCTTCTCGTTTTACCCTGCATAGTTGGCTCCGATATCAACGCATCCATTTGATAAATAACTTCTACCCGGGCACATCGTACATCACGATTTGTATGATCTATATTATTGAAGTGGGGCTGTGGAATATCATCTTTTCAAGGAGAAGCGGTGGTCTCTAAGCCTACTTGTGAAAATTGCTGACAAAAGGCTCAAAGAATTAATCTTATTAGACCGGTATTCTCGTTAATCTTACTCATTCTGAACAGTAATCCTACAGATTATCATACGCGGGTAAGCTATAACTGTAATCTTTCAGTTTTACTTCTTTTTATATATAACTCATTTCTCTCTGGTGAGTAGTTAAAATTCCTTTACAGAGTAAAAAAATACATAATGATGAAAGTGCTTTGCGTGCGATAGCATAATTTGAAGTATCCAACTGCTGGCTGAGGAGGGATCAACACTGCATAAATTTGTGTTTATTGCACCTTAGGCGGTTTCGTTTAGTGGCACGGTTAATTTGAGGTTTTAGATATTGAGCAGACGAGAGGGAGTTTTACGTTAAATGCCGTGTTTTCACTTAAGGTTATGACAATGAATATTCATTATGAATGTCTGACATAGAACTCAACAAAACAAAATGTATTTTTGCAAACAATATTTAATACAGGCAATATTTTTGTACAGTAATGGAAATAAATATTTTTTCTTTAAAATCCAAAATTAGGTTAAATATACTTTGCTTATATAATATATTTTTCCAACGGTGAGCACTTGGGTGACGAACCCTATGCCACAATGAGACTAGAAATTGCTAATCATTTGTCGTTACCTAGCGGCCACCTGTGAACCAAGTCACGGAGACGAGTAGCATTGCCAACACAAACAAGTTTATAGGATGGGCCGCCCCATTTGTACATCGTCACAGAAGAAAAGACAGAGAAAGAAAGTAACATTGATGCCCGAACCAGGATTCGAACCCAAGACCCACAGGTGAGTAATCAGAAAAGCTAACTGTACTGACAAAAAATGCATTTATGATTTATAAACTACATTAGATAATTTGAAAATATTCCGGTTTGAATACATTTCCTAATCTTCTGCATGTATTACAATTATGTTATTTGTATTAATTTAAATTAAAAAGCAGGGGTGGTCTGGTTGAGAAGACTTTCATTCTTATTAACATGTGACAAGAAGTCCTATTTCCGACCTAATCGAGCTTTCGTTGTGTGCGCTTATGGTGATAAAATCATGTAAAAATGTTGTAGTTTCAATGTAATCCATCTGAAATAATGCATCTGGATCCGGCATTCAAGTATACAGGTTTTTTGCTTTATATGTACTTAACACAAGGTGATTCAGCTTCCATTTGGATTAAGTTAGAATACCAACAATATTTCCTATTATTCAAATTAACATCTATTCAAGTTCTTGCTATACAAAACTATAAAATTCTCGAAGTGGTATAAAAAATAAAAAAAATTATTTAGATTAAATTGTTAACGGAAATATGAGTTATACATTGTACTGAATTTATTGAAAATTATCTACATGAATACATTTATTTTCTCAACAATGTACTCTGCGATTTATTTTCTATAAATGAATTGTTAAAAAGATTTAATCTCATAGTGTAAAATTATTATTTATTAATAAATTTATTTAATTAATTATATGGTCTTACAATTCTTAACCACGTAAGTTTAAAATTATATACGATGTGATTAATTAGTTAATAACTTTTTTTCTTATATGTTTTCTTAAGCTAAGAAGCTACAATAATTGTCATTTCCGTTTGATTTCATAAAATGAATATTATTTTATAAATAATAAAACCCATTTTGTTTTATGTTGCAATTAGTTTATTAATGTTACTAAAATGAATTTCTTTAGTAATAAATACAGAAATTTTATTTCTAAAGAAATTTCTGTAGTTTTTTTAAATTAAGAAATTTAAGAAATATTAAATTAAGTAATACAAATTTCCAAAGAAATGAATTAATTTTATCAAGCTAAAAAGTGTCTTCTTTTTCTTACCAAGCACACTTAAAAATCTTACTTAAATTATAATTTTTAAGAATCAAGAAATGATGCTGGAAAAATAGAGCAATGCCATTTTTGTTCAGTATTTAAAAGCATTAAAATATGAATAAAAATTAAAGAAAATAGGCAAAATAATCAATTATCAAGTTTGTATGAATTTATCATAATCAATTAATTGATGTATCTTTATATGGCGTTTCCAAAAATCAACCAGAATTACATACTTAAAATAAGTTTCTAAAATTTTATCCAAGGTTTAATTTATTTTCACTTACTTTTATTAATATAAAAATATGAATAAAATAAAAATTGTTTTTAAATATTAAGTTTACTTTACAAATCAATTAAAAAGATTGAAGTTTAAAAATAAAGTAAAAAAGGAGGACAATATATTTAAAAACAATTTATTTGCCATTTCAAACCAAATAAAAATACAATTTTTTCATTTCTTTGAGATTTATCACTGTTTTTTGATGGATCGATACGTTGCTTAGAAACGATATATATTACTCCTTTTATTTAAAACCAAGCATGATTTGGAACATCAGCAGATCATTAATAATTATTATCATTTCTTAATCTATGACCAGAATTTTTTTTTTAAATTTGGCAGATTTAGTGAAAAAAAAGTTTGGCAAAACAACTGAGTCCTTTATATCAAAACAAAATGTATGAATGCTATACACATTTATGGCTGGGCAAGTCCACAGGAAAAACATGTAAGCAATATATAGAACTGACAGTAAAATCTTAAAAACCTCATACTTGTTAAATGTATCTGTAATTACCTAAAATGTTTTATAGAAATGGAATCTTATTACACTCTAAACCATTTTATAGTTTCTAGTTATTGCAAAACAATCCAAAAGCATGAGTTTAGTTGCCTCTGCTCAAAATATTCCCAAATTCTAAGCTGACATTGATCATGTGCTGAAGTGTAATTCAGTGAATGCGATGCTACATGAATTCGACATTCCTCACCAATGTTAATCGCAATAACATACATTCATCCTTCTATGATGAAAAGTCAAAAAAATAATTGACGCATAATAAAAATTGGCTTATGAACTCTGTCACTTATTGTTGTGCTACAGATATTTACATTTTGACATTCTTATGAATGTGCCAAGTGCTCCTCATATGTTTTGCAAAGGTAGTTTTTCTTCATGAGTGATTTTCCAATAAAACATTTGCAATCACTCCCTCCGTTAACTATTCAATTTAAATCCAATTATTTTGGTCGCATATTTATTGCCTAATCATATCAGATGTTGACACCAATTCATTTGAAAGATACTCCACAATCTTTCCACAAGAGAACGAAAAGATATTCTGATGGAATTCTTTTCATTTTACGATTGTTCTGAAGTGTCATAAATTGCACAGAATTTCTTACTAATTTCATCAGATTTTAATATTTCTTTACTTTAAATGCAATTAGTCAGTGACCCTACAGTTAACAATAATGAGCAAATGAACTACAACCGAAATAATAGATGCATAATGTCATTGTGTATAAAGCATGCAATTTCACTTAGATTACTATAACTTGTATAATATCAGCAAATCAAGTTTATAATGTGAATAAAGTAGGCCCATATCTCGAGTGGTAATCTGTCAAACAATGCGTAAGTTATCCAATGGTGAAATTCCAACTCTTCGAATTAACTTGTATTATTATCTTAAACTTAAATATTTTATAAAATTTATACAGCAAATTGCATTTGTTAAATAAATATATGGGAATTAAAATTTTTGATGAGAATTTACAGAGAGAATGATTGTTGTGATAGAAAATATCTATTAAAAATACTGTTGACTATTATATTGTAAAAATAAGCAAATTGACAATTGAAATAATCTTCAACTTACACCACTATTAACATAAAGCTATTGCAACGTGTATAGTAATTTAAAACATCTACATGAACTACTGTTTAACATTTCTATAATAATCTGATACACTTTAAGATATTTTCTAAATTAAGCTATAATTTCCCTAGGCTAATTAGGGGACTTTTAATACCAACAATGCATTGAATTCAGTAGAGAATTTAATTAATGGAATTACAATCAACTATATATATAGTAAAATCCAACTCGACTGATATCAATATCCACATTTTAACAGTTATTTTGAAAAAAATATTATGTAGGAAATAAATAACATTTTTATTTCAAATATAACCAGCCATGAAATATAAAATGCGATAACTAAAGGGAGTTTCAAAATTATAAATGTATATTTTGCATGATTTTCTTCCACTTGCCATTACGAAATTTTATTCTATCTTCATTTTTTGTTCGCATTATATTATCAAATTTTACTATGATCTTATATTTAACAGGGTAAAGCATGGTGTTTTCCTAATAAGTTTAAACATTGTTATATTTTTATGCTTCAATTTTATTTTATATTGTTGCATCGTGCTATAAAAAATGCATAGGCATACATACATGAAAGTATCTATGAATATGTGTGTAAATATGCATATATTGTATAGAAAAATGTAAATTTAAATAAACACCATGAATCATATTACATTTTACTACGAAATCCATAAATGGTTTTCCATTATTATTATCATTAATATTTATTTGTTCTCATTAACTGTTTCAGAAAATGATATTGACAATTGATGGAAAGAATTTTAATGTCCTTATGAGAAAAAAATAATTTTATTTATCTTGTTTCCTTAAGCAAATATCATCGATGACATACACGATAAATTTTAGTAGACATTACAATGCTAATCAAGAAATTTCAAACAACTTAGATGGGAAATTTATTTTTTAAATTGATTTTAGATTTATCTAAGATTTTAAACAAAGCAATTATATGGAAAATGAATATTAAAGGAATAACAAAGGAAAACAAAAACAATGCAAGATTAGAAAATTCAATTTTTATGCTGAACAGAAACTTTAAAAGAGGTAAAAATAATTTTTATTACGATACAATTTAAATACAAGAGGAAAGTGAAAACATTTGAAAACTTATTTTTATAACGTGCAACCTCTTTTAAGCACAAACATTTTACGGTATAAAGTAGTCATCTTAAGACATATTTTAAATATTTCTAGATTTTGGTTATTTTTGAAATATAGTTTGATGTGTATTTCGTTATTTATATTAAATAACCATTGAGTTTAAATTATATTAGCAAAATCTTGAAATGAAATTTATAATTTGTATTATTTATTTGTAATTGAATGACTATGTAAATAATTAATAATTTTGAATTCAGTTTGTACGATTATTTACGAATGAGTTTTAAATATTTTTTTAAATTTATAAAATAATACCTAATTATTATTTAAATTGAAAAAAAATACTAGCATTCATTTTTTAAACAAGAAAAAATTTTTAATTAAAATAATCTAGCTTAAAATGTACTGAACTTTCTCTGCTAATCTCACAAACAAGCATTTTTTAAGTGTTTAATTTTTTTACTTGAAATATATTTTAAAAGGTAGAATTATTCAAAAGTACAGTAATTAATAAATATTACCTTTCTGAATTGTTCCCAATGCCTAATCTGCATCTATACTTTTTACAATAATTTCAGCATGTTAAATTACCTCAAACATTGATTAAACAAATTTTATCACACAAGTTCATTTTTGGATTCATTTTTACTGCATGAAAAATACATCCTAAGAACTCAGAGAAGACTTTTGAGCTTCAGTTGATTTCTATATTGCGCAAGACTTTATTTATTTTCCTTAACGTAGAATTTCCAAGGCTGCTTTATAGGGATTTTTGGTTGTAAATTTTATGCTTTATTTTACGATTTTAGATCAAATTTCAAATCAAACTAGCAAAATATTTAAAGAGTTCTAGACTATTATTTTTAAGCTATATATTTGGATATTACTTTATTTTCACTTTGTTACAAAAGTTGTGGAAAACTTGAATATTATAATGCTTAAGGATTAACAAATAGACAATTTCTAATTTTTATAGTGATAAAATAGTCTATTAAATATTTCTAATTATTATTAAACATTACTTTCCCATAGGAAAATTGCCTAAAATAAATCTTTAATAAATGAAACATTTTTAAACTTTTGGAAGCTATTACTAGCTAAATGGTTGAATAATTTTCATTATTTGTCAATTATTATGCAGCAAATTATTATTTAGTGCAAAATGTGTAAAAAATGCTAAATATTAATCTGAACATTCGAAATGAATGTTTTGAAGCAATTTAATTAGAAACTAAAAATGCATACTCACATGAATAAAAATAAATTAAACCAACACGAATAATATGAAAAAATATTAATTACTAATATATCAATCATACAAATAATTAAATAATAATTAATATAATATTAAATAATACAATTTAATATGTATAGTTTTTATTCAATAGTTAACTTTGTTTGTTAATATTTAAAAAATGGTATTTTATTGATGAAATAATTATCATTATTTAACATGTGCTATTTGAACAACCTAAATTTCATTTTTGAAAGCTTAAAATTAAATTATTGATTAGATTAATGAATAATATATAATATGATAACATATGATTTTACTAATTATAATATTATTTAGACACATTATCTTCCATAAAAATTTATATTTGAACACATTTTATTTGTAGCTACAATTTCAGTGTCTATACAATGTACTTTAATCCACAATTTATCATAAGTCAGAAATTAACTTTTTATCTTTTATTATGCATATTACAATTAAACACACACATTACTATGACGTTATTGTATTAACATTTTTGTTGTAAAATAAAGTATGACATTTTCATTTAATATAGCCAATTGTAATGCATTTTAATGTTCATTACCAATACAAAATGTTTACTCACGTGTGTAAAATTAATTATTTTATTTAGGAAATTTTCTTTTTTGAAATGGTAAAGAGAGAGAGAGAGTTATTTTACTCCCTTTCTTTTCTCTGCTAATCTCACTTATCAATAATTAGCACTGAAATTTTATTTTATTTATCATTTAAGTAAAATATTTTCTCATTTTGAGGTAATCATAAAGAGTAGTTCTAAATATAGTGGTGAAGTTATATTATAGAACCTTATGTTGAGATTTTCATCTCTTGTTTTTATTAGCTATTTAAAGATTAAGAATAGTTTGATAAACATTTTCTTGATCATATTTACTCTTAAGGCCAATTTTTTCGGTAAGACTGTATTTTTTATTTGTCAATATGTAAAAATCATTCTTTGAGTAAAAATAGATTTTTCACATCTTTTTCTGCTATCATCGTATTTAGATTTTATTTGTAATTTTTAGGTTATAAATAAGTAAAGGAAGAAATATGTTACATGTAATCAAAGGTAATTTTCTATCATAGAATCTTATGGTGAGATTTTCATCTGTTCGTTTTATCAGTTTTTTAAGCATTCAAAATAATTTTATAATACTTCATTGAACTCAGTCACTCTGAATGTTACATTTTTTGTTTGGTGTAATCGTATTTTTATTCTTATTTTATTAAAAGAAATCTTTTATGAAGAATATATTTTTCTTTTTTGTTATTGATAACTAGATTTTAGTCGCAATCTTGATGTTATAATGTAAATGAAGAAATATGTTTAATTTATTCAATGGAATATATAATGAGAGAATTCTCAATATTTCTTGATTGAAGTAACACCCAAAGTTCAAAACAAAAATATAATTTTCGATTAAATAATGTGTTTATTTTAACAATGTAAACTAACGAGTCATATTAAGAGCATCAAGGGTTAGAATTTAAGTCAATAAACTCTTAAGCTGTTTGAGAGTCATCTTTGATACAGTTTGTAGTTATTGGTTCTTTCTTTTTGAATGCTTATAATAACTCATTATTCAGAAAATTTACCTTAAAATTCAATTGAAATATCTCTGCTAATAAGAGTTTAAAAGATATTTTATGCTAATATTAATTATAATAACATCGCGAGTAAATTCAGTGATTGCATATTTAAACACATGTTTGTGGGTAAATAAGTTGCCAATAAAGTTTATAAAAATTGTGTATAAAATATTTGAGTTATTTATAATTTAAAAATTACTACATTAAGTCTTTACAAATGAGACAAAAATAATAATTCATATTTAAAAATATTCAGAAACTATTGCTATTTAAAAGAGATAATAACAACTAATTATTACATTAAAAATATTTTCATAGTTTTCAAAATTGAAATCAAGCAAATCATTTTAAATTAAGTGTATTATGTTAACATCAACAAGCATATGCTCACAAACTCACAAATAATTTGGCATTTTATGGAATTGGAATTCAAATATTGAACTATTTGAATTTCTTTGAAGAAAGGAAAAAAAATAAAGAAATGTTTTGTGAATAATAAAAAACTTATTTGTGTGTTTTATTCAAGGCTTTTTCTTGGAATCAATGTTTATTAGTATGTACAACAAAGTATTTGGAGAAAGATGAAATATTTTTAAGGTAATTTAAGAGTAATTAAGAATATTGATTGCAGAAAATGTAAGAATATTTAAATGTTAATGAATATTTTCAGAATAACTTACAAGAATATTGTTAAAGAATGTATTAGTAAAGGACACTTCTGATATATACTCATAATTATGAATGATTTACAGTATACATTATGCAGAATTACGTTACATTTAAATTATATTAAGCTCATGTGATGATATAATTTTAAAAGTTATGTACATTATATATATATATATATATATATATATATATATATATATATATATATTTGATGTATGATTGATACCTTATTTAAGTTTACTCTATCCCGATACATATTAACAAAATAAAAATCTTACTATTTGACTTTTTAATATTTTTTTAATGGTCGGGATATATCGGGATGTATTATCCCCTTATACCCAAGGAAGCGGCCAGAAACAGCGACCTCTTTGCCACCGAGGCGTTGCCCCGGGTGCATCACAGAGGATGAGTCACCATTGCACCCTCACACATGCCCTAGGGAACCGTTTATAGGGTAGGCACCATTCATACCTCATTCACACACAAGAAAAGGACAAAGACAGGATAGAGTGAGAGAAAGTACATCCATGCCTGTACCGAGATTTGAACCCAGGACCTCACTATATGTAGTCAAGCACGCTGACCACTAGACAAGTTAACGGGCACATTTTAATATTACGACAAGATGTAATTATATTTCATTTTGCTTATTTATGTTGTAGAAAAAACCATTTATGACTAATGATAAACAGCCAAAAAAATTCACTTGTTAAATTGCACAAAAAAACATTTTTGCAACATAAAGAAATATAATTATATATTAAGAGTTAACAGCTCTTCTTTCATGTTCCAAGTGCAGATATAATTTTGAAATTCATAACACACACACATTTAATTAATTTTAAATACCTTAATTTTATTACTATTTATTTATTTCTTCCAACAACGGGAGCTTGGGTGATGAACCCTATGCCACAACCAGGCCACTTCTACTCATTTATCATTACCCATCGGAAACCTGTGAACCAAGTCACACTGGAAAGTAGCGTTTCCCGCGCCACAACAGCACAAACCAGTTTTATAGGGTGGGCCACATTCATACATCATCACAGAAGAAAAGATAGAGAAACAAAGAGAGAACAGAGAAAAAGTATCATACATGCCTGAACCGGGATTCGAACTCGGGAATCACAAATCAGCAGTTAGGAAAGCTGACCACTTGATCGGCTTATTTCTATTTATAATATTTAGAGTTTTAATAATGTTTAAAGATCCTCTTAGTTTAATGATAAATGTTTGGTTATATTTATAACTTTTGAACTTCCTTTTTTTAGGTTAATAGCTAAATATTAGGATCCTAAAAACTAATAATATAACAGAATAAATACATAAGGATTGTATTAATAGAATAAATCCATTTTATTCAGTGTAATATTAGTAATAAAATTACTATATTATGTGATAATAGTAAAGACTTCATTTACTTTATTAAGTCTACAAGGAAAACCTTTAGAAATAATGAACTTTTCTATAAGAGCCGTAAGGTAAACTTTCAATGAATTAACTGACGAAAGGAAAGGAATTCAGGTGAGTATGATATCAAAGAAAATTCGCTATGGTCAAAGAATGAAAATAATAATAATATGTTCTTAAAGCGGAAATATAATTACCACAAAAATAAATAAATGTTTCTAAACCATTTACACAAAATTATATGACTGCCACTAAAGAAAGATATAAAGATAAAATACGAGTAATAATTAAAATATTATCTAACATACAATTTTCAGGAAAATATTAATTAAGTTATTGCAATGAAATTTTACCTATTGTTTTATGAAAACAAAACTCAATATTTCAGCTGAGAAAATTAAAGTTTTTTTTTTTAAATAAATATTTCTTTTCTGACTCTTTCCTAAAAATCAGTCGTATCCAATTTAATATCTCCAAAATTAAATTGAAAGTTTCTCTCTAGATTACGAAATTTTTCTTTGATCAAGAAAGTAGATATCTTAATAAATTTGATTTTCTAAAAAATTTTATACTAGATTATATTTAATGGATTTTGCAATGTTATTATAATAAGAAATGTAATAAAAGAATTGAATTATATTTTTTGGAGATTTTATACATGTTTAAGTCATTACTATATATTTAACCTTTAAATATAAAATTTTTTTTAAGTTAACATTATTTAAAATAATACTGCCCAATTTGTATAAAAGTTTTATGTTTTTTGCATTTGATTTATTTTTAGATTTTAAGAGGTTTTGAATTTGTTTGCAAAAGTACTATGCGAATAAATATGAAATATTTCTTTGTAATTTTCAGTAGTGCTTGACAATTTAACGGAATTTTTAACAAAAGATCTTACACACTGTACCAAAGGAATTTAATCTGTGAACTAACTTATACTCATTAAATCCGTATAACTCATTTATGTTGAAAAAAGAATGCATATTATGTATTTCTATTATTGAAGCATCATTTTAGTGACTAAAGCAATCAAGGATTTTAATATATATAATCAAATGTCATCAAATTTCAAATGTCTATATAAGCAAACAAAACAAAAGAAAGTGTCAAACCAAACATCAAAAATATATTAATTACAGACAGCAGATTAATGATTGTTATCGATATTTATTTTGTTTTTATATGTACTAAATGATAAGCAGAATAGAGGATAATTGTTTTGGAAAAAAAAATCAAAAAAACTATTCAGTTACAATAAAACTATTCAGATAAGAAAACATCATTTCTTGGCATTTGTGTGTGTGTATGATGAGAGTAAAATTTTCTTATTATGCACATATGATACTGAAATTACATATTTTGATGCTTGATAATCAAGGAACTCTATAAATTCTTGTGACTAACTTGAGTAGATATATAGTTTTTGATCTTGAACATATTTAATTAAAAATGATCACATTTTAGAGATATTTTTATAAAACATTAATATAAATTATATATATAAATGTGTTAAAGGGAACTCTAGAAAATAAGAAAATTATAAAATTTCATATTTTGGAAAACAATACTTGCAGTATCAGTGATTAAAAAGTCATTAAAAGAAATATGAACTTTCATTAAGCTAAAATGTTAATGAAAACCAAAAGAAATTTCTATGAAATTTAGTTATTTTATCTAAACAGACAATTAAATTAACAATTCGAGAAAGTGCTATTATAAAAGGACTATGAAGAAAGCAATAGATAACTAAGTCACAAACCTGATATTAATCAATATACTGCTGATTTCAAAACTTGAATGAATTATGAATTTTGAAATTTTTAAAACTAATAATAGTTTTCTTTTATTAATTATAAGAAAAAATAAACCAGCAATTTCATAATAAATTAATCAATTTTATCGTCTCACGTATCATTTTTGTTCGCTATTTTGAATTGTTTATCATGTTCCCCAATTGATTTTAATTTAAATTTTAACTATCACTTTTTCATTTCAGTTTGTATTAACTTTGATTTAATTTTGATCTTTGGGAGGGAAATTTTTCTACATCCTTAAGTAAAGAACTTGAGGAAGGAGCAGCTGCTATATAAGAAAAAACTGTTGCAAGAATGAAGTGAAAAGAGAAGACTTATAAATTAGAAAACAAAAAAAAAATCTTAGTTTAAATTTCCAAATAATTTTAAATTTTATCATTGTTAGTAACTTTTAGTATGGCACAGTTTTTAAAAAAATTAGGAATAATTTCTGTCTGAATGAGTGCTTGAGAATCTCGCGGATTTCCTTCATTATGATTTTTGGACTTAGCTTATAAAATACATATACTCAAACTTTTCTATGCATTTGAATTGTGTGTTAGAAATACACATACTATAACTAGTTTTATCAGGAGATACTGATCTCAAATGGTTCAAAAGTATGATTTTTCTACAACAGGTAAAACCAATCACCAAAATTTAACAAACAATAAATAAAACAATAAAATATATGCATGACATCAAAAAATAAAGTTGAAGATAAGTGAGTATATGAATGCAAATAGAATGTTGGTGCACAAATATGAAAGAAAAATTAATTTTTTTAAAAAAAAATCCTTTCAATTTATATTTTTTGTATTTTATACAAAGTAAAATTGCATGTACATACACAAACACAGAAATTAAATAACTAATTACAAATATTAATGACAATTTCAAATTCCTAATAACAGTTAATATTTTTGTGTCCCTACTGTATTATTACTATTACCTGCTGTTAATAACTATTTTTTACTATCTTCTTATAAGCAAAGCTTTTCTAGCTAAATATTGTATAATAAATATACTATTAGCATATTAACATTAAATAAAGTGGTTTTAAACTTTTAAATTATATTCTAATATAACTTAAATTATTACAAAATTTATATTCTATCTTATTGACTAAACTTTTCGTTTCATGAAATTTCATAAAAATATTTGAATTTTAAAATTTAATAACAAATTAACAATAATATTTTCTTAAATGTTTGTATTTTTATCTTTAAGATATAGAATATATTAAAATGCAGAAATGTTTGAATATACTTATTTATTTATTATAATTTTAGCTACCTTTTCGCTGAGTAACGACTTTTCGCTTAATTTCTGTGTTTATTAATCTCTCTGCTACCCTTCTTCTTCTATTTGACAATGCCAAAATATTATCGTATCGCAATGGCAAAAAGCACTATTACCAAAAACTGATGCGTATAATGAGAGTAAAAAAACTGCTGCTAGTTGACGAACATATGAAACGAGTAATGCTTTCAAAAGGAATTGAGCTCCATCTTGTATTTTGACTACACTGATATTGATCCTGCAGTGGAACAGTTGTTGAACAAGTTTGGAAAAAAAACTTTCGATAGTTCTCATTTTAGAATAAGAACTAGTGTATTTCCTACAAACAGCTTATGATCAATTTCTAGCAATATTCATTCTGATATAAAATGAAACAATTTCTAGATGATGAGTATTTTGCAACTGATGAAGATTTAGAAAAGACAGCGACAATTTGGCTTAATGAATCGTCAAAAAGGAGTATAACATGCTATTGTCTGCGTGGTAAAGTACTATAGAAATTTATAGATTAAAATGTTACGGACGTTTCATATAAATTTGGCAATTAGTTTTTTATGTATATATATCCTAAAATATAAACCTGTTAATATGTGATGGAAGCTTTCAGACTGTTTTAATCCGTCTCTCAGTGGGCCACCTAAAATGTCCATCATTCAAACGAGACACAGGAACCTTTCTTACTTGTAGTCTTAAATCTTGCGACACTCTTGAAAACCGGATCACATACTGAATTGCAATGAATCAATATATCCGCTTACTGTCATCAATTTTGTGGATATCAACAATTGTCTGCTGTTGATCTGACTTATGTCAGATCTATTGAGGATAAGCAACAACAAAAAATCCATTAATAAAAATTAAGATTTGTACATTTTCAAGAATAGTATATTAGAGACTGTGAGGATTATTCTTGGAGACACTTTCTGTTGAACCATGAAAGATGGTACAATGGGAAAAAATAATATACACTCTGCATAATGGATAAAATTTTAAGATCAACTAAAATTTTATCTTTTTATATTTAATTTCAGTTGTGTAAATAAATTTATAATAATTTTTCACCTCCTTAATTTTGTTTTACAATATTTATTATTCATTAACATAATAAAATTCATTCACAAAAAATTATATAAATAGCAAATAGTTTCATAGTTCAATATGAAATGTTTCAATAATTCAAAGCAGTGAAAATATAAATATCATTTTATATACTTAAAGAAGCATAGTTAATTTATAATATTTCTTTCTATAAGTAAGATATATAAAATAAAATTAAATAATTAATAATTATCAAAGAACTATATTGACTTGGTTAATTATTGAGAAAACTAAAATGATTATCCTAAAACATACTTTAAAAATTAGACGATATTTTATTATACACCAAATTCTCAGTAAAATAACTAAATAATGTTTAAATTATTCATGTTTTAATGTCTTTGAAAACGTAACAAAATTTTATTGAAATAAGAAAAAAGTTTCCTCTTAAAAGATAAAATATTTATTCAGTAGGATTATACAGCGTTATTTGTGAGCTTAGTCTTCCATAATAGAGATATTTCAAAGTAAAAAAAATGACTTTTTTAATGCGTTAATAAACTGAACAGTATTTTGTGCTGCTAATTACTTATTGAAATCGTGATAAACTAAAGTAAACATATCAGAAAAACGATGTTTTATTTAATATAAGTAAATGAAATAAAATATGTAAATAACAAGGAATTATTAAAATGATGATTTAGAAAGAGACTTTAAAATAGGAAAAAATTTTAAGATGTTTATCAACAAATAAAATTCTCTTACGATGCTGAAATTCAAAACTTTAATCAATTAACTAATTAACTTAAATGTAATAGTATGACTAAAATGCTTGTAAATATTATATATATATATATATATATATATATATATATATATATATATATATATATATATATATATATATATATATATATATATATATATATATATATATTTGTTTTCTAAAAAAATTGCTTAGTTATTTTTAAAGTAAAGATATTTATCTATATTTTTCCAACTGAAAATTTAAAAAATTACGCTTTAGTTCTCTTCCACTCTTTCCTTAAATACGTGCTTAGAATCATGTTTCTACATTTCCAAACATGACTATCGTAAGGCGAATAAAAATAATCCTGATTTAAAATTTATAATAAAATCCTAAGTCAATATTTCTAAACAGTATAATCTTCATTTGATAAGTTTTCGTTAAATATATTCATAAAACTTCATTTCATGATTTAAAAATATATTTTTATTTAGATAATTTAGTTAACAACATTTAAAAATTTACTTATTAATTAAAAATTATTAATATATTAATAAGTCTTTAATAAATAAATTTGTTAAAAATTTACATTATTTTTGAAAAATTTGCTTTTAAATGCTGTTTATTAAATTATTTTGTTATTTGTTGACATATTAAGGAAACTTCAGTCAAAGTGATCTTTTAATTCCTTTCTTATATATTGTTAAAGATTTTTTGTTGTTGCACCAGTTTGTTTCTATTAACGAAGCCCTGAGTTGGGTTTTGCTTGCAATAATCTATTATGTTTGTGTTGTTTTAATTTATGCTTAATAGAATTTTTAGCTTTTTTCTGGAGTGCAAATGAAGTGATGGCACCATATAAAGTAAGAAAGATAGGATGGTACAAAAAGTGGATGGATTCCTGGTAATTTATAATCAGGGCCCAAAACAGAATTCTTCCAATTTCAGTCTACCATCTCATGAAGTACGATTTCATATGTAGTACGGAGATTTGATTTTTTTTGTCGGCTCAACGGGGATTTTTTTGCGCACGAGGGCTAATTAGAACGGGACTTAGGGATTAAAGTGAATTCCAAACCACTACAAACTTCCATGCCCATGGTGAGATTCGAAACCAGGAACTGTTGTACCGAAGGCAAGAGCGCTAATCATTTGGCTGCCAGTTCTATATAGTACACAGTGATTACGATTTATTTAAAGTTACTCATTCACCGTTAGTGAAGATGACGGATCGTCAAGTGGGTCGAGATTCAAACTCAATAATTTCCGATAGCAAGAAAGAACACCTTAACCAAATAAAGCACCAAGGTCACGTAGGCCTAATGTCTTAATTCATAAGATGTGGAATGCCCAAAATTTGAAATTGAGTTTTCCTCCTTAAATTCGGAACAAAGTAATAAATTCAGTTAAATATCTGTAACATACAATTTCATTAAATTATGTAACCATGTAAAATTAATCAAATGTAATGCAATGAAATAAATGCGTTCAATTAGTTTAGAAATATAAAGGAAATTTTCAAATGTAATGTCTTTATCTATAAAGAAATTATTAGATTTTTATAATAATATTTAAAATATGGACAATGACATAATGAATATATAAACCAAAACATCTTATAGTATAGTTTAATATATTAACTTTTAAATTTGAAGTTAGTTTATTTTTTCAATCATAATGGTATTCATTTCATTCAATAAAAAAAATTATGGAGATATTTTCAAAATTGTAAAATATTACAAAAGCAGTTTTAAGAAATGTATATTAAAAGAAATTATCTACTTTTTTTCTGAAACAACTGCCCAGTTTGAAAAACAATTCTTAATATTTATTTAAACATTTTCTATTGAGAATAGTCAATATTGTATTTTAACCAAATTTATCTAGAACAACTGTTTTTGGGTATATACATGCGTTAACTAATTGAAGATATTGATTTCCCTGGTGTAAAAAAACAACATTTAACTGGTATAAGGAATGCATATCTTTATTAATGTATATAAATTACTAGTAAAATGAATATGCAATTACATCTATCAATATAATTGATGAAATTTAAATACGTAAATATAAATTCGTAAATAGTTATTTTCAGATTATCTAGAAAAAGAAAGCTCCATTTGCAAAATTGAGGAAATAAAAATAATTCAAATGAGCCAAAATGAATGGAGTTCTATTTGATAAAACTATAGAAAACACTATATAATGGGTAAAAACTAAAAATCTTCTTTTTATAAAGAAAAGAGTGCAGAATATTGTAATACACTTGTACTGTGGAGGCAATGAAAATTAACATCAAAATTTGAAAACACAATTTATATATGTTAAGTTTTTTACTAACCACAAAGTGGCTGTTTCTTTCATTGGTTCAGATCGTGAGTACGCCATTTCATTAAAATTCTCATTAGCTTAAAATATCCTTGACGTCAGGTAACGTTTCATTCACGTCACATGATTTTGAGACGGCGTTGTAAATGAGACTTGTAAACGAACTTGTTTGACTGATTTCCAATCACATTCTTCAGATGGCAGCAAATAAGGCGAAATTCTTCATCGAATGTCTGAGAAGATTGCTGACATTCATTTTTTATTGATAAAACGATAACTTATAAAAGGTGCGACGCATTGGTTTCAAAAGCTGCTTTCCATTCATTCAAGCCATTAACGCATTGAAAATAAAACATCAAAAAAAAAAAAAAAAAAAAAAAAAAGACGTGACAGCATACAGTTTCAGGTTAGTTTAAATCAGTATAAGGATGATTTAAATTTTTAAAATTTCATATATTAATAGAATCCTAAAATAATTAAATTTCTTATTTTATTTCGGAGGAACAAAGGAAAGCGTGAAGGTAAATGATTTCACTTCAGTTTCACTGATATTATTAAATTATCAGTTGAAAAAAAAAACCTTTTTATGCATGGAATTAATGAAACATAAATCATAAATAAAGAAATACACAGTTCTCCATTTACTTTGCGAAATTTTGTTTTCAGATATTTTTATTTATAAAATAAAAGCCATGTAATCAAGGCACTTGATAAATAAAAATAGAGAAATCCACTGTTTCAATAAATTTAATAATGGCTTGATTACTTATGAGAACCGATGTTAATGGGAAATATATTGTAATCGGATTGAGTAAATCTAAAAATCTGGGAATAAGATAGTTAAATAAAGTAAATAAAAATAAGTACTTTTTTCATACATTAGTATCGAAAAACTGAATTTATAAAAAAATAATAGCTACTGTAGAGATATTATTCCATAAGTAAAGAAATGATATTATTGATAAATTGCTTATAAATGATTAAAATCAATTGGAAGGTCTAATATTGTCATCTAATTAAAGATATCGTTCGGGTGTATAATCAAGCCACACATTTATTGTATACTTACTCTCATTGTTAGGCTCAGAAATGTGCTACCAGAAATAAAAACTGCATATTGGGGCAAAATGCAATAAAACTACACATTGGCAAACCGAAATGAACCCGCACATTGGCAAACAACAATAAAACTGCACATTGGCAAACAACAATAAAACTGCACATTGGCAAACAACAATAAAACTGCACATTGGCAAACAACAATAAAACTGCACATTGGCAAACAACAATAAAACTGCACATTGGCAAACAACAATAAAACTGCACATTGGCAAACAACAATAAAACTGCACATTGGCAAACAACAATAAAACTGCACATTGGCAAACGGAAATGAACCCGCACATTGGCAAACGGAAATAAACTCGCACATTGGCAAACGGAAATGAACCCGCACATTGGCAAACGGAAATAAACTCGCACATTGGCAAACAGCAATAAAATTGCACGTTGGTAAACGGCAATAAAACTGCACTTTGGCAAACGGAAATAAAACTGCAAATATGACAAACGGAAATAAAAATTGACACACACGCACACACACAAAATTAAAATCAAAATTGTTGTTATTATATCTCTTCTACTTTCACTATCGGAACAGGCCTTTTCTACAACAGCATATTTTCTTACAAACAGGCAGAGAATCATTCCGATGTTTTCTAATTGCCGATCAAATTTGAGTTGTAGTGAATATATTTTATCATGTTGTTTTAAATACATTCCCTTCACTTCCTTTTTTTCAAATATTTTTATGCATTTCACCAAGTTTGAATTTAAGGTCTTCATCTGACAAGGGTCAAATGAAGACCTTATTTTCAAGCTTGGTGAAATGCATAAATATTTGAATCTGTGACAAATAAATCTTAATAAGATAGGAAATAAATTAATTTTGTCGTAATTATAAGGATATTTTAATTAGTATAAAATATTCCCATTAATTGGTATTTGATTGTGATTATAAAGTCTACTGTAAAAAAACTACTCCATTTAGAAAATATAATGCTGCCCTGATAAAAATAAAATGAACACCTTTTGTAAAACAGCTGGAAGGTTAATCAAAGAAAAATACCTTAGTTTATATTTACCGTAATTGTGATTATGATAATTTTAGTCAGAAGCTAGTTAAAGGTAAAGAATCAGTAATTGAACCAAGTAGTAGAAATACCTCTATTGAACATGCGAAAATTTAATTTTATCTGATTACTTATAAATGCAAATTTGATTTTCAATGAAGTGGCAGAACTTTCAGTTTAGTAGGGAGTAGCAGATGAAATTGTGAGCAATTCTCAAGCGTAACCAGTAACACATCCTTAGAAGAATATTGAATCAGGACATTCATATCACTTGATGTTTAAATTTGTTACGTTCTTTTAGCAATTTTCTTAAGATAGTATGACGAATACCTTCATTTCCATGTTTTGGTAATAATTATACTCATTTGTTCCGTCTCACTTAAATATGCTTATATAATCCTTGAACATTTCAAAGCTAATTGCTTCATTAGAAATGTTAGAAAAAAATTACAATAAGAACATATTTTATTGGTGAAGAAATAAGTTTAAGGTTATCAATTTAAAGGAAACACTTTATTTAAAAAATTCATACATAAAGAACCGTTTTTTATCATTCATTTTGTAATGAATAAACCAATTTTTTTGTGTTAAATAAAATTTGTATTTGAATGTTGATATATATTTTAAAATATACTTTTTTGTAAATTGAAACAATGAGAATCATTCAAAATTGAAGAGGGGTTATAATATTAGGCCACAAATTGTGTGAGAACTGGATTATAAATTATTACTTCTCACAATAATTTAAATAAAGTTTAGCAATGTGAATGTTTTTAATTAAATATATATGTATTTAAATTTTGTGTGTGTGTGTGATCACAAATGTACAAAATTTAACATTTCGTTTGGTAGGGTTAGATGTACTTTATTTTTGTTATGGTTATTTAATTACACATATAAATGAACACGTGTCATAATTTAAACAAAATTGCATTTGTGCAAAATATTCATTGGTGTAGAAAATTTTTCTATCTCTTTTGACCTTCACAAATTGTTTAACAATTTGTGAAGGTCAAAGAGAAGTAAATCTTCAACCAATTTCAAATTATGTAATACTGTAACTGAAAAGTAAAAACAAATGCTATGAATAAACAAATTAATGAATTTCTGCAAAAAATGCATGCATTTTTAGAAAAATCTTATTTTCTAATCTCTTGATAGAATAAATATTATTTTTAAAGTTAAAATGTTTGCTAATTAGGCACAGAATGTCAAATTTCTTAGAAACAAAATGATAGCTTTATAAAATGAATAACGTTGATTTAATATTATCAAATATTTATCTAGTAAATTTTAAGACATTTATGGAAATAATTATGTAAAGCAAATAAATTATAATTTGTGTCAAAGATTTCATAATCAGTTACTTTAATGAAACATTAATGCAAACGAATGATTATATATTGAGTATATTTTCACAGATTAAATGAAAGATAAAAAAACTTTGCAAATCAAATAATATGTAGACATAAGGAAAAATAATATTCTTTAAAAATTTTATTTCTTTAAGCATTTATAAGCATAATTGAAATAAAAATAATTCCTTCATAAATAGTTTAAAATACTGTTTCGTAAAGCATTTTAATCTGTTCCGCATATATTTGGATGAGATGTTTCTCAATTATCTTCAAGCAGAAAATAGTTTTTATAAGAAAACTGAAATATTTTCCATCTCAATTATTCTAAGTGTTTCTCGAAACCGTAACTAGCATTACAAATAATTCTTTTTTATAATTATGATTAAAGCTAGCATGTTCATGATTAAAAATTACGAAAGATGCAAGTTTAATATAATCATTTTCTTGAAAAGTGTTAGTAACAATGAGTAGTAAAAAACAAACATGCTCATCATACTGAAAATATTCAGTTATATTAAACAACCTTAAGAATTAATTATTTAGGAAAAAGGAAGGAATTACGCAAATTTAATATGGAATATATTTCACACAAGAAGGATTGTGTATGCATAAATTAATGTTTATTTTCTTACTTAGAATATATTTTATTATAGTTCACATGTTTCATCACAGGTGGAAATCCGTTCATTGTGAAGGAACATATATATATATATATATATATATATATATATATATATATATATATATATATATATATATATATATATATATATATATATATATATATATATATATATATATATATATATATATATATATATATATATATATATATATATATATATATATATATATATATATATATATATATATATATATATATATATATATATATATATATATATATATATATATATATATATATAATAAACATATATTTTTGAAAACTATATATTCAATTTATGAAAAGTTCTTTTTTTTTAAATTGATTTAAAATAATATGATATTCACATAAGTTGCAGTTTTCAAAATTTAAGTAATCAAATTTTACTTGGATATATGTTGTTTCTTAAAGAAAACATGAAAAATCTTTATTTTCATCATTATAATATTTTAAGTTAATTTTAACAAGTTGTTTTTTTTTTTTTTTTGAAAAAACTAATTTTTAATAAAATATTAAATAACTTTGTGTAAGTAATATAAGTTACAGTTTAATAATTATTTTTTATATAAATGCCTTCAAACTTCATATATAAATTTTCAGAATCAATACGAAAGCTTTTTTTTTATATACAGAACAGATTTTTCGTTGTAAATTCAATATTATTTTACTGATGTGGAGAATACTTTTTGAAATAAGGTAAAATACTTTCATAAAATTAATTTTTAATATATTTTAAAAGTATGCTTGAGTTCCATATAAATGTACACTAAAATTTACCATCAATTTTCATCTATAGAAAGTTTCAGAATTATCAGAACGTGTTTAAAAATATAATGTTCTGTTTTACATTAATATTCTTTGTAAATGCTACCCACGAATTTATTATCTAATATAATAGAATGCAACATCTGGAATATTATTACAAGATTAAATACTTATTTAGGTATATACAAAGACTAACAATATAGAATAATGTAATATTTCATTATAGCTTTCTGCTCTATGAAGAACATTACTTTTTGTAGCTCTTGAACAAACATACTTAGACAATTAGTATTTACATAAACCTCAAAAAGATCATTAAAATCCTAAATATTTAAATTCCTTTTAAATTAAAATATTTTGTACACTCCAATATATTCACCATTGACACTTTCATATCAAAATTTGATTACAGCTATATTTGTTGAACTGAGCATTTTTTACATTTCAAGCATATAAAGGAGTTTTTAACATTTTTTGTTTAAATTTAAGAATTTTCTGAGTTTTTTTCCTGGATAAATATTAAATATTTTTAAATACTTATCATTTTTCAAAATTATACAAAAACAAAATTAACAAAAAATTTATAATCCAGAAGAAAGATATCTTAACATACAGCTAACTGTTATTTATATTTATGTTGAGGCAAATGTTGTAAATAAATATCTGCATTTATAGCTTATGATTATATATATATATATATATATATATATATATATATATATATATATATATATATATATATATATATATATATATATATATATATATATATATAATCCTCTTTTAAATTTATCTTAATAAACTCGCACGAACTAAAATATACATTTTTGTCGCTGGATACATTCATACTTAACATAAATTTAAGATCCTAATATTAAGTAAATAAGTTATGTGAACTTATTTAATAGCATAAGTTGAATTTTAAAATCAAAATGTAGATTGGCTAATAAGTTAATCTTGTTATAATACTCTTTTGGATAAGAATAGGTTTAAATATGTTTAAGTTTTCCCTGCATAAATAAAAATTAACTATTTACTTCATTAAAAAATAAATTAAACGCTTTTCGATTTTCTGATTTATATTAACCATAGATATTTAATCATTATTTTTGTCAATAAAAACTAAATACTCTAAGTATTCTTACTCTAAATAGAAAGGCTAATTATGCAAAAATATAAAAGACTTGTTTCACTGTAATAGAGAGTAAAAAATATATGCATTTGCAATGATAGCTATTTAAGTAATAGAAAATGTGCATGACACTGGATTTGGTCTAGCTGTGTATTTTATCTCTTATAAAGTAGAGAGATAATCCGAAATATTAAAATGATTATGACTTTTAAGAAAAACTATTTTATTATGATAATTCAGATATTTATTAATCTGTTAAAAACTAAAATTATAATAAAAAAGAAGTTTACTTGTCTAAGAATGATTACATCAGCAATTTCAATATTTGCTTAAAAGTGTCCCTCAAAGTTTTTTTTGTAAATTTAATCATTCTTTTGAAATGTATTATGATATACTTTTAATTTTTAGATATTTTAATAAAACATATTTGTGTTCAAAATTTAAATATGATATTATCTCAAATTTTTCATTTAAATATATATCATGGTAAATATGATAATTTGAAAAAAAAATATTTGAAATTTATTTGCCACAGTTTACAGCTAAAATATTACTTTTAAAAAATAACTGGAATCAAAATTAACAAAATCATGAAAATTGAATATATTTTTATTAAGTAATTACATTATTTCTCTTCCTCATAATTTAAAATGAATACAAATTCAAATCAAGTAACTCATATTTGATTTGATTCGATTAAATTTCCATGTAAGCCTAATGAGATTTATCGTGTAATTTGATTATTCAAAAAGATAATTATGTGAAGTATTTATAATGTAAAGTAAAATGCTAAATTAACAGAAAAAGTTTATTAACATAAAACACAGTGTTTTACTCTTTTTTTAAAAATATTATTGACTTTAATAAAAATAAATGAAATAAACAATGTTTTCATTAAATATATTTGTTTTGGTAGTGTCATATTTCTTACACGTGGCTGTTGCTGAAAAATAATAAATTAATTGCTTGTATTTCTATATTGCTATATAAATTGTCAGCATGTATGAGCACAAGAACAAAGAATGATAATTCCATTATTGAAATTTAGACACATTATATTTTATTTCAAGAACTAGATAAATAGTTAAGTAAAGAGTAATTATAAGAGCAATTATTTAATTTTAAGATTAATTATTTAACTAAATAAATTATCTAATTTTAATTCAAAATTACAATAAAGTATATAGTAAAAACAAAAGATAAATTATAATATATGTATACTAAGAAAGATTTTGTTGGAAAATATAAGTATTAAATTAAAGATGTATATATATATTTTTTGAATATAATAAATATAGATAGGAAGGAAATATTATATATATATATATATATATATATATATATATATATATATATATATATAAGGAATTGCTCCCAATTTCTTTGCAGACATGCATTATAATATGTTGACATTATAATACAATGCTAATAAATTGATGATTATTGATTGTTTACCCAGTTTTAATACCATACACTTATTTCAAAAGGTTTTCCCTTTTATTTATATTTCTTCGGATGGCATGTTTTGAAGTAATGCTATTAATTATATATAAGATTGAATTTCTTTTAAATTTTATTAAAGGAGCATTGAAGTTTATTTACACAAGTAAAATTTTGCGGAATAATTTGTGGTTGATAACGCTTATTTTGAGAGATTCTTATAATATAAAATTATCAATTACATTTTTAAACAAATATTGCAAATGTGGTAAATGAATGTTGCATATTTATCGGATGAACGGAATACGGTTTGAAAATTTTAAGGCAAATGAATATTACAATAAGTAGACATTCAGTATAAAATAAATATTAACGTATTAAAACGTGTATGTAGGTCATTCTTCAATTTTTTAGTATAGAATAGTTTTCTATATGGATAATGTTTATAAAAATGAGTTGCATGATAAATAAGAAACGTAATTATTTCATAACTTTTATTACTCTAATAATATTGTGATAATATAATTATATAAATTATAATTTTAAGATTTTTTTTCTTTTGCACAAATCTCGTAATAAACTTATAAAAAATAAAAAGTTTGGGAAATTACTTATAATTTAATCTTCTGTCTCATTTCCTTTATTTAATATTTTTGCAAGTAATTACTTTGCGATTAGCCATTGATGAAAAATGAATCATTCTCTGATAACTTGAAAAAATTTCAAGTTTTCAGAATTTACGTCCTTGAAAAATTTCTAATAACTTATGTATGTTATATTCTCGAATTAAAAGATTGTTACACTAGCATAAGTACTTTTCAATTTCTTGGATATGGTTGGTTTGTATAGTGTCCATGGGGAGAATTCAATATGACCATGAATGTACAAAACACAGCTGGTTATTTCTTTGATGTTTTTGGAGGATAAACTCTTATTTATATCGATCAAGGGGAATTCCCCGAGCCTAGCCAAAGATTTTAAATATTTATTTTGTAAGACATTTATAAGAAACTTCACACCAATATAACGTGGCCATTTTGACGAGCGTGGTTTAGCATTAAAGTCTTGAGTTTGAATACCAATCCAATAAAAGGAGCGTCGTTATTTTTGCAGTTGTCGGCTACGATACTTAAATTATATCATTGACACAATGTCCATTAAGTGATATAATACTTCCAGAAGTAGAAGCTTAAAGGTCATCTACTAGATCACTGATTCTAAATAATCAAGATCCATCCATTCTTAGAGTTATGATAAGATGACTACTGGGTGACCTATTATTTAAAATTGCCATTATTTCTGACCCTTGTATTTCTGAAAAATGTTATAATTCCTAATGGCTGGGTGTTAGAAAAGACTATGCATAAAAATAAATCTGAATACATTGAAATTCATACATATTGCAATGAATGTATTTTATCGTAATTTGAAGCATTTTACTATACTTGCTGCTAAAATGGGTATACTAGGAAGAAATATCTCTGAACACATACGCCATGCAGCCATAGCATCTCTGCAATACTCATCACATATAAGCCCGGGACTTAATACAAACAAATATGGTATAGGGACCGTTGGAACAGTTTTCTGTATAATGTGTGCGAGACAGTTCAATAATTTTTTCAATGGCATTGTTAAACTTTTATATATAAGTGAAATTTCGTATAACGCCAACAACATTAGACGTTGAATTATCCAGCATCAACGTCATGCTTTGCAGGACTTGGAGAAAAGTGTAGAGCCACGATTTTTATGACATCATAAGCATAAATGTCACTGTAACATGCCATCAGTTCAAAAATGAAATTACTAAAACGTGTATCCAAAAGCATCCAGTACCATATATCTAAATCATGGGTTAGTATGACGTATAAGTATGTATTGAATACACATTTGACAATAGCTTTCTTTTCAATGCCGTCAAATACGAAGACGGTCATCATGTTATGAATGCCTGACAATCTTTATGTAAAGATGCGACTATCATCACATTGTGAACAGGACTAGAATTTTTCTGAAAGGCAGCGTAAGGTCATTTCTTTACCTAGATTCACCAGTAAACACTCTATTGACTGTACTCCTACCTGGAAGTAACATTAAACGTATCTACTAATACACTATCATGACTAACAATTTCACATTTGTTTTGAACTTTTTGATCAAAATTTCAAACAAACATGCCTTTTAATGGATGGCCTAACACTTGGCTGTATGATCTATCACAGTCATGTACGTAATATATCTGTCTACTTAAATGTTTATTGTATTCACCGATACAATTAAGTACAAAGTTCTGTATGCCGATTCTCATAAATTGTTTTCATATTCTACGGAGAATCATAGAGTTATAACTAAACGGAAGAGGAATGCTTCCATATCATGAACTTCTACCGGTAAATAATACTAGTAAAGTTTATCAAAGTTTAAAACAATTGTTGGTAAGCACTTCTCATTTTAACATGAAACATCACAAGAAAACATTTTATAGAGCTCAAATGAAATTGTATGATGACAAAACTGAGTACAAATTTTACATTTAATGAGTTTTAAGTGTCAGTGCATAAAAATATTTTAATAAAATGTGTTGAAAGTCTAATCACGTCCACATCACAGAATATAATTCCTATCTTTTATATTTTGTGAATATTGTTTTACGCTTTTTATGTGCAACTGATTAGTGCATAATTACTTGAACAGTAAATGTCATGTTAGTGCATTTAAACAATTAAAAATATTTAAGATAAAGGAAAACAAATGTAAAATATTGTTAGAAGTTCAAGAAATAGTTAAGCATTTATAGAACTAATAAATAAATAAATATATAATTTAATTATAATTCATTATGTACTATAAGCGATTTAGCTTATAAAATTCATTTTGAGTGGGAAAAACGTTTTTGAATTAAAGATATAAAAAAATCATACCTATTTTATAAAAGTAACTCCCAAATGATAAACACTTAAGCATAAACATTTATAGAAATAACATATTCTATTATAATTTTCTCAAAGAATTCGGCAATAACAAAATTTAGAAAATAATGTAGAAAATTAGATAGTAATTATAAAAAGGATTTACTGTGTTTACCTCGAGTTATTAATTTTTAATGAAATTAATTGAAAGTAACCTTACCTCCTGATAAAGTTAATGTATCAAACTGGTATTCTGCTTCGGTAGTTCCAGCATCATTATGAGCAGTTATCAAGAGTAAATAGCGACTGCCAGGTGTTAAATCAGTTAAAGTTACTGTTCTTTGTTCTGGCAGAACATTATTGGACAAAAGAATCCATTCTGGCTGATTGAATGGCTTATATTGGATAACAAAGAAATTAATCGCACATCCACCACTTTTGAAGCTCGTAAGGTGAATAAGGATAAATGTTGAATTTATTGTTAACAAAGAATCTCTGACTGGAGCAACTGGCACTGTAAAAATAAAAAGAAGTTGAATAAAAGACATGTTTTTATTAGCTGAAACAAAAAATAAAGGTTTGATAAACTTTGTGCAACTGAATTTAAAAATCGTTTATTTACAAAAATAAAATTTTTAGGATATGATGTTGTTGTTCTCGTGTGCCGACAAAGCTGGCAAATTGTGGTGCGCTGCTCCACTTTTCCAACAGAACCGTATTAGGTGTGGAGTCCGATTTCTTCAGTACACACACACATGCCATATGAACCCGTTTATAGTGTAGGCAACCATTCACACACAAGGAAAGGACAAAGACAGGATAGAGAGAGAAAGTACATCCATGCCTGAACTGGGATTCAAACCTAGGACCTCCCTATCCGTAGTCAGGCACGCTGACCGCTAGACAAGTTGGCCGACAACTTTTAGGATATACTTTTAGGTTATATCTTATGATATGTTTTTATACTTTTAATAAATTATTTATTTTATGTACATCTTCACAAATTATTAAGAGTATTTTTCAAAGTATTTTTAGATGGCTTATAAGTGATGCAGTTGCATTATTTTATTGTACTCAGAAGAGAGGTATATTTTACAAAGTTTTGTAAACATATAAAAGCTTTGTTAATTTGTTTTAAAATGTGTGAATACTTTCCCTTCAATTTTCTTAAGTAAATCATTTAAGAAATAACTAGATTTAAAAAATAATGATACAATGTCAGAATTAATCATTTTCCAAATTTATTGTAAGGATTTAACCAATTTGAATTCTTATATTAAAGTTGTATTTAACTGTTAAATTTACATTTTGCCGTATGGATATTGAAACTATATGATTTTATCCTTTTATTTAAAGATAATGTAGAGTTTGTATATATATACACACATGCAATATTTATGTAATTCAAGTATTTTATTTATATTATGAACATAAAAGATATTTAATAGAGAGCATCGAACTAAAATTACCTAAAGTAATTAAGCTATTAATATACCTTAATTACTTAAAGTAATTAAGCTATATTAATAAAAATATAAAATATAGCTTAATTACTTTAAGATTTCAGTTACCTGACATAAATGTTTAAATTCTGAACTAAACTATTTTGCCTATTGACTAACAAAACATAATCATAAAAATATAATTCTAAAAACGAGATAAATTTAAAAATGCAATAAAAAGTAAATAAAAATAAGTGAATCAACTTGCAAAATTAACAAATGCATATTAAATATTTGTTACACATTCACAAAGCTGGTATAAATATTACCTGTTCCTTCTGTTTGAGCGGAGACCACATCACTAGGTTGTCCTCTACCAGCGGCATTAAATGCTACCAAATAGAATTGATATCTCATACCACATTGTAATCCATAAAAAACATAGTTATTGCGCTCTTCTGACAGTTGAACTTCTTCCCAATCTGGAGCATCTGATTTTTGAAACAGGATGAATCCTACATAAAAAATTGTTTTCATACATACATTATATATATATATATATATATATATATATATATATATATATATATATATATATATATATATATATATATATATATATATATATATATATATATATATATATATATATATATATATATATATATATATATATATATATATATATATATATATATATATATATATATATATATATATATATATATATATATATATATATATATATATATATAATCTAGATATAATGCGCATTTCATTATTCTCGAGAATACTTCCTTCAAAAATTCAAATCTTTAATATTTGTATTTTGAAATGTTAAAAGGGATATTTTATTTTCATATTTATTTGAACGGTAATACTTTAAATACTTACAAAAAAGGTAATACTTTTAATATTTAAATTTATTAATAATTAAAATCACTCTGTTTTTCAAAATTTGTAATTCTATATTATATAAACGAAAAATTATAATTAAAAACTTTTATTTAAACTAAATGAACCTTTATGAGGGTAATAAATACTTTAAATAAAACCTCTAAAATACATTTAAAGTAAAAGATATTATTAGAAATTTTGAAAGATTATCAAAATAGCCTTAATTCTCATTTATTTTTGAAACATGCTAATGTTTTTAATAAGTTGGTCTTATTTGAAAAAGCTTTGTACTCTATATAAGATGCAACGTCATTTTATTGCATTATTTTTTTAAAACTTATAAAATTATTTTCATGGATGAAAGAGTAAACAGAATTATTTAAACTAAATGAATATGAATTATTTAAACTAAATAATTTTAACAAGAAGAATATGAAAACATTGAAATCTAATCTTCTAAAATATTTCAAAATGGCATAAAAACTTTAAACGTAAAATGCTTCATTGCTTGATAAATCCCATAAAAATTATTTTAAATTTAAATAAAAATTACTTACATGTATAAGTGTTCAGTCATAAAAATTGATGAATATATATAAAAATAAAAAATAAACATTTTACAATTTCTAAATTATTTGTTTTTGGAAGCATTTTAATTTATCTATTATCTTTGTAGAAATTTTAATTCTCGATTACATTAAGTTAAAATAAGTTATGAAATCTAGATTGATATACATTTTCAAATGCTTTTGAAGAAGTTGAGAATACATCATGGAAGTGTATTTAAAAAACAAAATTTTACTTTAAAATACTACGAATTTGTATTTTAAAATTAAATCTAGTTTTCAACAATAATTTTCACAAAGATCAATAAATCCACATTCCAATAATAATTAATATTTCAAAATCACATTTTTGCTCTGTGACAATTCACTCAAATCTTTACAGGTATTCTTAAATTTTAATAACTTATTAATAATCTATTTATCATTTTCAAAAGGCATTTTTATACATTTTTGTTAAAGTGTTTCTTATTGATCTTATGTTGCTATATATGAACATATTTTCAAACTTTTGAATGTAAACTTTAAGTAACGCAAGGAATGTAAAACTTTCCTTAAGAAAATTTTTAATATTTGCATTTATTTCTATGTAAATTTGATTAAAATATTTCTGCAAAGTATAATATATTATGCTGTGAATTTTTTAATTTCGTATACAATTTATGTAATTTACGTTGAACTAAGCTACCAAGCTTTTTTATTTTAAATTTTATAGAGTACTCTAATAGTTTTAATGATTATCCGAATACTTTACATTATAAGTGCATTAATCTATATTCTTAAAATTTTATTCATCAGTTTTTGTAAACATTTAAAAAGAAATATTAATCTAATTCTAGTATTAAATATTAATAATTCTTACGAGTAACAAATTTAAAAAAAATTATGCCTAAGTTCCGACGGTATCCAATTTTTTCAAAAATAATGGAAGAGAATACTTGTTTAAAACGACAACAGCAAGGGGGAGATAAAATTTTTAAATTTAAAGTTAGAAAAAAAACAATTATTTCGCAAAATAGATTTTGAAAAATACCATCCCTTACAAATATATATTTTTTTATTATTTGTATCTTAAACCCTTTCGAAATCTTCTTAGTCAGCTTAGGCATGTAGCAGGTCCTTTTCTTAAAGATTTTTATTTATTTTATTCTCTTTATTCATTTGGATGATTTTTTTTCCTCAACAGATTTGAAAGAAAGAAGAGTTGGAAAAAAAAGAGGGTTTTGGTTCGAAATCCTTTAATAGTTTGAGTTTTATTTTTTTCATCTCGCCCTTTGTAGTGAAGAACTTTTCTTTCTTATATTGTTAAAACGAAATAGGATGTGTAGGAAAGAAAACTCGCATATGTTCTCCTGTTTGCATTATCGGAGTAGGGATGCAGTAAATTGGATTTTTCCTCCCGCTTAAGTGACTTCAGTTCCAGATTTCACATTATTTATATTTCTTTCCTCTCTCTCTCTCGTTTCATGTAATTTTTATTTATTTATTTATCTCTCAACTCACCAAACTCCAGTTTATGTTTTCACTCGTTTAAGCAACCAGCCGTTGTTGTAAATAACGCTTTCACGGCTCTTTGAGCAAATTGTTTGCGTCTTTTAAATTGTAACAGGAAAAACGATTTTTTTTCTTTTACTTCAAAGCTTACTTTAACTCCTCTTCCCTTTTAATGTTTTTTTTAAGTCACTAGATTTACTTCAGTGGTTCTGAAGATGATAAGAAATCTTATTTCTAATTTATTATGCTCAAATCAAAGTAAACTTGCTACTGATGTATTTTGTTCAAATCAAAGAATTCTTAATGCATTTCAATCAAAGTAGCAATCAAAATATTTATAGTTATTTATTCTACATTTGATTGAACCGAAATTAAGGAATTACATTTTTCTTGGGATAAATTGGTTTATTTTTCATTTAAATATGATTTTATTTTCAATATTTTGGAATTTAAAGAAAAATATTCTTAGAATCAATAAGAAAAGAAAGCTAACTTCACAACAATTTAGCGTGTTATTTTTCCACATATTAAGACAAAAACTGTGATTACTGTATCAATTGTACTTTTACTTCCTGTCTATGATGATTATATAAATTCTGATACAAGTTACTAAATTATCTAACATTTAAGCTCAAAGAATTTCATTTAATTTTCAATATATTATTAATCAATTCCTTTCCAATTAACATTTTTTCTTTAAACTACGATGTAATGAATGACAAAGCACTTAAAATGAATTCGTTACATATGATTGAAGCAATATATTTTTATAAAATATAAGAGAATAATATAGTTTATCAATTAAGCTGAGAAATTATATTATTCTTATTTTTTACATTTTATACCGTAAGAATAAATTGTGTAATAAACTAAACACTCAAACTTCAATTTGAAATCTTTATATGGAGAATTATTTCTTTCAAAAAACCTTTTTATCAATATAGAAAGCTATTACTCATAATATACTATTAAAAACTGAATACTTTGACTAAGAATTTATATAAATTATCTCACATGGCAAATTATAATATCTCACTATAAGATGATTTAGGAAAATTATAAATTATCATTTACTTACATAAATTAATAAACTAAACTATCATTGAAGTTTCAAGTCAGAGTTTTGGGTTACTTAAGGCTATTAAGTAATTAATAAATGATCAAAAGCTAGAGGAAAAGAAATAATTTGGGAAAGGAATAATAATAATAATAATAATAATATATACATACACACACACACACACATATATATGTATATATATATATATATATATATATATATATATATATATATATATATATATATATATATAAATATATATATATATATATATATTACATATCAGCATAACTAATGTGTGTAAATTAGATATGTTGAAATGTAAGAATAATCTTTTTATTTATTGCAAATGTTGTAAAATTTAAACATGTTTTGTGTAGCACAAAAATTGAAGAATATTAAATATTCCTGAAAAAAGTTAAGCAAAAGTATTATATAAATTAAAGCGAAATTTAAATAAGAGATATGTAATGACAAAATTTTGATATGCAACTTTGAAAATTTTACAAAAAGTATTTTTAATTTAAGTATTTATAAATATATTTCTTTATTTTACTTTATTACATCGAAAACTTCAACAAAATTTCGGTAACAAATGCATTTTATTTATATATTTCAATAATTAAAACAACTTTTGCCCATTTTCTCTCAAACAGGAAATTTCACTGTAATTCTTAGTAATTCTTAAAATATCAGAGCCTTAAAATGCTCAGTAGTATAAAATTTAGAAATGGCAGAACTAAGAAAATATATATTAATGCAATTACTATCGAATGTTTTCGTATTCAGAAATTATCTTTCAAAACACTTTAACAGAAAAAGTAATGTGTACGTAAAACCAATGGTGATTTCTCGCAAATTTTCTAATAGTGATATTCATGCACTCAAGAATTCTGCCGATAATGATATACTGTGGTAAAACTCGACTCAGCGCTTAACTTTGAATTAAGTTACATAAATAAAAAAGAAAAACGCGAGTTTAGGTAAATTAAACTTGAACTTTGCATGAGTACATACAAACCTGGAATTGAATAAAAATTGGAAAGAAAGACTCATAAAATGGTAAGCATATTACAGTAAAGTGGAAAAAAATTAACTATTAATAGTCTGATATATATATATATATATATATATATATATATATATATATATATATATATATATATATATATATATATATATATATATATATATATATATATATATTAGAAATTAAAAAGAAAGAACAAATATTTTAATTATGAAATATATAATTTGAAGCCTTTATGTAAATATTTTACTATGTATAATTATTTTAAATAATTCAAATGCATAAAACCACAATATTATTTCCAGTTAATTGACATTGTTTAGAATAAATATCCGGATTCATTAATAAAAATATGTTTGTATTTAAATTATTTGAAATGCAATCGACATTACCATGTCATACATATTTATTAATTTAACTTCACTTATAAAATATTAAAAAAAATATCGACAGGTAATATTTATATTTCCAAGAAAATCTTTATTCTCTAAATTGAAAATAATAATTCTCAAAAAAGAAATTTAGATATAAGTTTATGTATTATCAAATTTTAATAGAAATTTTCAGAAATTGTTTGAAAAATAGATGGTTTATAGAGCTTTTTCAATCTTTTATCAGTTTCGTAAACCGACGACTTTAAATGATTTTATCAAGTATAATTTAAAAAAATCAGTTTAAATTGAAATCTAAATAATTTCATTTAAAATTTTCTTTAAGAAGATATAGAAGATGTTTGTATGGTAAATTACTTCCAAGAGAAGTGTGAAGAAAATATATTTGTATCTTATTCTAAATTTTGTTATAGAAAATATCTAGTTTAATTCCTTTATAAGAAAAGTTTGATATAAAAATTTTTTTACAGGCAAATAAATGTAATTTTCAAAGAAACTTTTCTGTTGATATATTTTTGACACTAGAACAAAATTAATATTTACAGATATTTTTAATAGATTTTTATTAAAAATTATTTTTTACACGCAAAATGTTAGAGAAACTTTTTAAAAGTGACTTATGTAATGAAGTTATTTGCACAAATAAATTTATTAATGTACTAAATTCACGAAGAAACTAATGTAAATATACATTGACTTGTTTATAAGGGTTTTACTAGAGTTTACGAGAAATTTTGAGTTTTATTTTAGCAAATCATTAATTTGTATCTTCTTAGATTTATTGAAATTATTCTTTTATTTCTAAAGTTCAAATTGTAAAAATGATAAATTTTTTTAATTATACTTTTCCTGAAATTTCAATTGAAACTATTGAAAATTTCATTATGGAAAATATTGCTGTTAAAAATTCAGAATCGTTACTTTATTTGAAATTTTCTTTTAAGGCATATTATATGCAATTGCTTTTAAAATATTTCATTAAAATTAACAACGTTCTTCAAATAATGTTAATTGGAATACCTATAAATATATTTCTAAGTACTATATACATGTAAGCAGTAAACATTGATATCACATCCTTAGTTTTGGAACAATCTACATAAATAAATGTGGAAATGGTATCAAGATTTTGAATTTTCACTTTGTATCCCTAGAATACAATTGGCAATGATATCTTAAAACTAAATAACATATCTGGGGAAAATTCAACAAAAAATTGTGAAATGATAGGAGTTAAACATCAAAGAAAATTTTGGGAAAATTAATGGATTCACACAAGCCATAATGCTATCGTGTAACCTCATGCAAAATATGAAAAAATAATTACTTTCATTTTTAGTAAAACACTTTATATAACATAAAGCACACTATTAGCATATATGATTGCATGCAATAGAACTTGGATTTTATCGTGACAGATTTTATTCGAGAGAGACTAATAAGTTTTGATCTGAATTTGTTTAAAAATTGTTTTTTTCCCTACGCCCATCATCGGCATCTCTGATATTATTCGACGACCAACCCAATAAAAAGATGAGAACAACTATAAAAACAAGAATAAAGTCTTTTGGTAGCCTCAAAAGGATTATCAGTCATAAACTTTAAATTTTCTGGTCAATTCTTGAGGTGAACAACATTCATATCATCATGATTGCAACGTGGACAACGAGCAGGATGCATCACACCTGTTCGACTTAGGTGCCTTTGTAGATAGTCATGTCTATTTGTCACCCGGAAAGAAGCAACACAAATAGCTCGTGATAAGGAGCCAGGTAACAGCCAGTGATTTTATTGTTCCCATCAAGTAGAGATTTCCATTGCCTGTCCATAGCCGCGTTAGCATAAAGGGACACTCTGTCATAATTTATCTTACCAAATATAACAATTTTGATGTTACGCAAAGACAAAGGTGGATTTGTCTTGATCATAAGGGAACCAGCTTTTGCAAATCTGTCTGCCTGCTCATTATCAAAAACATTTCGTGGCTCGGGATCCATTAAAGAGCAACGCGATCCTTGATTTCAATAAGTTCGTGTAACTTCATTCTGCAAGAGTGGACAAGTGCATTATTATTATAATTTAGATTAGTAAGCGAAATAATAACAGCCTTTTAATGAACTAAGAAAATTATTTTTTGACGATGGATGCTTCTTAATTTGTCAGTTGAATGAGATATAGCTGCAAGCTCGCCATCAAAATAATTTCAGTATTCCCCACAGGGCAGCGTACACTAAAATCTTTTAAATAGATACCAGAACCAGCATTTTTATAGCATTCTATGCAGAACCATCTGTGAAAATATAGGATTAAAATTGCAGCATAGAAGTAGACATTGTTTAAGGTACAAAATGAGGCATTGCTTAGGAATCAAATAAGCTCTTTCTGTGAAATGGTAATTCTGCACTATAAGTTTGTCATAATAATGGTGAGTGCTCCATAACGATTGTTTATGATATTCTGATTGGTATTTTATCGAACATGCATCTCTGTGTATCATAAGGGTAATTTAATAATTGCTTAATACTATAAGTTACCCCAGACATTCTTATGAATTAGTTGGATATTCTATTGTTATGTGGTTAATAGAATATTTTTATGAAAGGAAAACATATAGTAATACTGCTACGATATTGTACATAGATTTACGTTCAACGTATTGTTGGCTTTATTAGTAGAAGTAAATGGTGGTCATGCTTACTAGATCTGATCCTATTAGATAGTCAGAAAATAAGGATAAATTGAATACTTTCGTTAGCATTGTTAGCTGACTTATAATCCTAATATTACAACATTATCAGATTTGTCATGGCCATATTGATGGAAAGATGTGTTGATTTTACATGGTGATATGCCATATTGATAGAAAGATGTATTGACTTTTTAATTGATAAGGTATAAAAGTTTTATCACGATATTCTTTCAAAATTCAAAGTTATAGAATATTGTTTCTTAAGAAGAGTTGAGTAAGAATAAACGTATAAATGTACTCAATTACAGTAATGAGCTTCTTATTTACGTGTATCGAAATGAACTTAAGCAACAAATCATGTATTACAATGCATTACAGTGATATTTTATTTTACATATGCTCAAATTATCAATTATGGATAAATTATTCTACTTTGTAAGCTTATAGTTGGTTATTTACTTCATGTTTTATTAGATTTTTGAAACAGAATCATCATTTTTTAAAAATTTTAATACAATAGATGATGAAAATTTTAATACAATCACAGATGATATTTTTTAAGAATGTAACTGATTTTTAGATATCAGTACTTTTAACGAGTTTGTCTATCTACATTTCAGATTTAAGTACTTAGATAAAACTTTATAAGACATCTTAAGAGATTGAAAATTGAAATTTTTGTGGAGAGTGGCTAACATGTTTATATATTCACTGCAATAGAAAAAAAAAATTAATCACAAATTGTTGTTTGGAATATTTTGGGAGAATTATTATCAAGTATTATTAAAATCATTAAGTGAAAGATATAAAATTTCCATAGCTATAAGAATAACATAATAATATCATGGAATGAAATTAATTGCTTTTTGCATTAATTATACCCCAACAAATTTTCTGAGGAATCTGAATTATAAATTTGAGATAATCTTATTTTGAAATAAAGATATACATTTATAGATAAATGAATTTGAATTTTATATAAGGTTTAAATCCAAATCATTCATAAACTGAAATTTAAGTAAATTTTCAATATTTTTTATTGTATTTTAGTTTTATTATTTTGAATAGTTTTTTATTTTTAGTGTTTAAATGCTAAAGTATATTATGCAAAAAGTATTTTATGCACTATTCTTTTATTAAATATTTTAATTAAAAAAAAAACAGGAATTTCAAGTGATTGAATACTTTAAATGAGCAACTTTATTTTGGTTCATGTTTTAGAAACTTTCCCTCTTAAATTGTCTAACTAGAAATATTATTTGTTGGCTAACGACGTTAAAGTGTTTCTGTCATGATGAATGATTAATCACTATCAATTAAGAATTAATCCTTTTTCAAAACAAACTTTTACTAATCACCTAGCTGGATCGTAGAATCTCGTTTTAAATATCCATTTCTTTCAACAAGCTTTATTGTATTAAAGTAAAAGCAAGCTTTCAATTAATGTGTTTCCTGTGTTCTGTTTGTCATTAGCCTAGTGTTTAAAAATTTAATTGGCATTAGTTTGCCTCTCTCGTAGAAAATGAGCAAATATTCGTTTGATATATAGCAGTTTTCAAATTCTGAATTTAGCACATGTTATGGATGGTTTGATTCTTAAATTAAATGTAATATTTTATTTGATATGAAAAAAACATAAGAATAGGTTAACTATTTATAAAATAAATAATAATAAACTACATTATTACATTTAAAACATATTTTATTTATATGACGTTTTAGTTTAATTATGAAACACTATAGAGTGCTCAACATTTCGAGCACTTTATTTTGTAATGACCTATATAACTCCAAAAAAATATTAATAGATTAAATTTATTTCACATAATAAATAGGGCTAGTCTGATAGATTAATATGAATTTTCCTTTATTTCTTAATTTATTATTTTCACACACGTATTGCAAACGTTAATATTAAAAATGCATTTTGAGCTGCAACAAATTTATCAACAGAATTAATGAATTTCTTTCAATCTATTTATTTCTCATTTCTTACAAATTTATTTGTGAAATTTTTCTGTTGCTTAATATAATGACAAAAATATAGATAGGATTTTTTTCTTTTTAATTGACCATTAATAAATATTCCGAGTTTCTAGCTAACAGTAATTTTAAGAATTTAACAATACTATTGAGACTTATTATTTATTTATCTACACAGATAGTTTTAAAATATGCATAAAGATACAGATATAAAATTTCCAAATGTATCATTCAATATAAAGCCTAAAATAAAATTCTATTAAAATTTAATATTGTGAATTTGATGCGATAAATTAAATTTTTCTATTATGTTCAAAATACTGCTTTTAATTCTTCCTATGTGCTCACAAGTAAGAAGAAAAATCATGTTTGAAACAAAATATATGTAAAAATGTTTTAATTTAATTAAATTTCTATTTTTAAATGAAATGTACCTGAATAATGAATGCTTTTCTTTCTAATCTAAACAAGAAATGAAATTAGAAATCATAGTCAATAATAAACTTGGGATTATTTTGTTTCAATTTAGAATCAGATGGCTGAATTAGCTTAATTTAACAGTGATGCAGTTTATGTACAATTAATTTAAAATTTTGGTTAGTATTTCTTATTTAATTTAAAATTCAAAATGTTGAAATAGATTTAGTTGATAATTGTAATTTTAGAAATAATAATATGAAGGGAAATAACATTATTCATTCGGATTTTAATTTTACTATATCTTGTATAATTTCACTGTGATTTTAGTATGAAGAATATAGATACCTGCAACAGGATTTAAAGTTTCTTGTAATTCCCATGAGAGATGTATGGATGATGCTGTAGCAGTGATCAGTCTCAAGATTGGTGCACCAGGGGGATCTGCAAGAAATAATGTTTTTTTATTATATTCATAAACAAACATTAAGCATTTTTTATTAAACGTATGCATAGTTATAAATTACAATAGCAATATTACATGCTTTTTTGATTATGAAACTACCTTTAAAAATGTATTTATTTTTAAATAAACTTTATATTGCAAAATTTCTTTTTAATATAGCAATTGTTTTAAAACATTAATGTATTATAAAAAATATTTCTATAATTTAATCATACCTTATTTTAATTCCTAAGAATATACCTAAGAAATTCCTCGGAGCTATTCGTTTGTGTGATTTGAACTTTAATAAATTAATTATACTTAAATTAATATTAAACTCAAATAGGTTTTATGAAACGTAAAATTATATACAAATTGTGCGGTTTTTATTGTATCATTATAAGATAAACATTTTTAAAAACTTAATTTATATAATTATTTTTGTACACACACACGCACGCACACACACACACACACACACACACACACACACACACACACGCACGCACACGCACGCACACGCACGCACACGCACGCACACGCACACGCACGCACGCACGCACACGCACACGCGCACACACACACACACGCACACGCACACACGCACACGCGCACACACACACACACGCACACGCACACACGCACACGCACACGCACACGCACACACGCACACGCACACACACACATATATATATATATATATATATATATATATATATATATACATTATATCTATATCTATACATATATGTATTTATTATCCGATTACATAGTTTAAATAAATGTCCAAAACGTAAATCACAATATTGTATTGGCATATTTTAGTTTAGATATTAGGATAGATCTTTAAATAAATCTTCAATTTTCTCCCATAATTTATGTATATGAAGTAGCTAAACTTTTGGTGCAAATGGCATCGTGCTAAAAAAATGAGCTACCTTACTTCTGGAAAATCATTTCTACAATTTTCTGTTACCTCAGAACGTGGATTGAACTGATTTTAACCTTAACTAGGAAGGATACCGTTGATAAGAAAACAGAAATGGGTAGTGGTCCCGGAGTGAGCGTGATTGTTTTCTCTCTTTAGTATGAAGAATGCAATGTGTTTCTTTTGTAAAATAGTGAATGCAAATAATTTATTACTTAAATAATTTACGAAATGTTTTGGAAGAATAAATGCTTACAAATTAATCTAAATTGTCATGAATTGCTCTCATGAATTGATCAATTTTTACTGTAGAAACTTTAATTGGAGTGTACATGGTGGTTTCTTTCTGTTTCTTCATAGCCTCAGTATATTACTTTTGTCCTCACTTTGGATTTACTCCCCATTTTCTACATTCAAATTATTATTAAATAAATGAGAGAGTCTATTATTAAAATTAAAAGATTTTGAAAAAATAAAGTTAACTATATATTGCACTATAATTGATATTTGGCCAAGGAAGCTAGTTCTTATTCAAGATCTAAACCATGAGTTATTGTTGTATACTCATATTTTCTAGACTTTGTTGAATAGAAAAATAGTTTTTTTCTCATTTAATGTCTTTTAAAGTTCCTCCTTCATTTATAATTTATATATATTTTAAAGTTTTGAGAAAAATTTCAAACTAATTTAATCGTTAAATGTAAATTATTTTTCTCATTAATTTTTTAAATATTGTTTACTTAATACTATGTATATTTTTTAAAAAATTTTATTTATGATGAACAAAGTATATATATATATATGTACATTTACATATATATATATATATATACATACATGCATATATATATTTATATATATAAATATATGTATACACATTAGACTAAAAGAATTACGATAATCCGTAGCTTCACAAGACACAAATGCAAATAATTTATAAATCCTCATTACCTTATAATCTTAAATTTGTTTTAATAATAAAAATATTTTTTATATAAATATCGCAAAATTTATGGCTGTTTAATACTGCAGTAGTAGAACAGAATGTTTAAAGATTACATTTGAATTTAAATTAAACTTTCTAAAAATAAATAATTAGATAATTTTTTGACTGACTTCATCATTCCAAAAATCAGAACTAAAAAACTCAAAAAAATTATATTTTTAATATCTTACATATTCATAGTTCTATAAATGTTTGAATCCAAAACAAATTTTTTTCTATTCACAATTTATTTTAAATTTTTGTGAAAAATTAATTTATATATTTTATGTTAAATATCTCTAATAAAATAATTTCAAATAGACATTGAAACATTCATTCAAAGTAATATTCTGAACAAATAAATTTAATTTCTTCCTATAATTGTTATTAAAATGTTTATTTACAAAATTCACCACTCTATTTGCACTAATGATTTGAATATCTACATTCCTTTGGGATAAATTATAATTTATTGATAGGAACATAAATAATCAGACATCAATAATATTAAATTATTAATTTGAACTGACATCTTACAGCTGTTATAGTCTAATAGTCTTCAAATTACAAATTTTTTTGTTTAAATCCTTTTCTAAAATCCTTTCTTTCAATATTAATTTACATATGTACTTAGATATAAGGGATAGATAAAAAACTAGTTTTTAGTCGTTTTTGTTTCAGCATCATAATTTAAAAATGATATTATTTCTATTACTTAGCAATTAGAATTTTTACTCTAGTAAACGTCTTTAATATTATGGAAATTAATGCTTAAATGCAGAGAAAATTATATTCTATTATTAAAAACATATCATGATTTCACAACTTATAAAAAATAAGCAAAAAAGTAGATTTAGCATTTATTAATTTTTATACAATATTTATTATTTGAATTTGCTTAAATTAAGTGATTATTTTTGTAATTTTCTTTTCTTATAGAAATGGAGTTAAAAAAAAAGATAAAAAAAATTACGCTCAGAGTTAAATGTAATTTTAATCATGAAAAGAAAATTAATCAAAATATTAAAATTTGAAATGTTTTATGTAAATTTATGCGAAAGATTGAATAAAGGAATAAAATAAGTTACATATTTTATTTTCAATAATTTTGTGACAAAAACGCAGCAAAAGTTTTGAATAGTTAAAAAAAAGTCAAGATGATTAAAAATGCTATTATAATTCTTACACGATTTTGAATTTTTACCTAATAATCCCTTAAAATATAATTCTTATAATTTATTAAATAAGTTATTAACTAAAAGGGGAAACATTATTATCGTGAACTATTATTTTCGTAAAATTGTTTGATATTTTTAAACTTAAGTATTAAAAAGAAGTTTTGCAAGTACATCTTTGATTGAATTACACTTAATAATATAAATATACAGACTTCAACACTTAAATTGTTTGAATGATTGTATTTAACAAGCTTAAAAATATGAAGAAACAATAGAAATTATAATGCGCATTAAGAAGCCGTTTAAATATAAATTTAAAATTCCAAGACAATAAAAATAAATATTATACTAAATTTGGCAAGTTTAAAGTACTTAACTCTTATCATACACTTTAAATAAAATAAAAAAAAATTAAGCACATGCCACTTCCTATTCCAGTTAGTTAACGGAAAAACATATTAATCTGTCAAAAGAACATGCTTAATTTTACGCTTGCTATTATTCGGGCAAAACTCTTTTATTTCTACGTATTTTTTTTAAATACATCAGATGAAACGTGACAGCTCAAAGTAGGATGAAAAAAATCCAGCGAATTAAGTCAGTCATTTTCCATTATATTGTGTTTCAGCCTCAAGATTGGATGACATAAAAAAGATGATATCTGCATTCAGTTTTCCCTTAAAATGGACCGAAAAAACGTGCTAGTATTTTTATTTTATTCTATGCCACTCTTGTGTCACAAGGATGCTTAAAACAGCGAAGGTTTTGTCTTATTTGTATGAGATTCCCTTTTAAATATTAAAATTGCATAACAGTAGAATAGAGGGCGTAATTACACATGCAAAAGTTATTCAGTTTCTTTGCGTGATGGTAAGCTTCCTGTACACGTGTGCACGTAAAAAACATTCGCTTACTTGGCTGTCATAATAAAAGTAAATGTATGGTCTTGCAAACTCTGTTTACATAAAATATATTTTACTTTAAAAACATTGCTTAGCTTTTTAACTTTTTTTTTCATTTGAAGTATATTATTTTAATTTATTTATTTTTACAGGTATCTAAATTAGAATTTTATATGAAATTATAAATTATAATTAATTCATTATAATAAAATAATAATAATATCATTGTTCTTGTTTATGCTATAATCAATTTTCGTATATAAAATTATATAATATTAAACTTCAAAAATAAATACAAATATAATTTATACAGCAATATTAAGTTTGTTCAGTTGTCTTACACCAGATATTATTATAGTTTAATAAAATAACAGCTTTCTGATATTTTTGTGTTGTAAGCAAAATATCAAGTTCATTAAAATGAAAGCAAGCATTTAGCAATTAAAAATTGCATCTCTTCTAAATAAAATTAATAGCAGCCTATAGATTTAAGACATATTTGGTAGGATAACGATATAGCGAAATGTAGGAGTTGCATGATGTCACTATTTCAGACGAGTCCGAGTTACAAGTGCAATATTCTTACCAAAATATGCCTGTCTGTAAGCTCTAAGTGGAATGCATCATAGAGCTCTGCTGCACCCAGAATAAAGGTTTGAGAAACTATGTAGTACACAACAAGCACATTTATAGATAAGATCAACGGTAATTTGAATGGTGTTTTAACATTTAAAAACTTCTGATTATACCCGATCTTTGAAATCTGCTATACGGATATAGGATATTGCAAACGCATTTATTGCGCGTTGAATTTTGACTGATTTTGATACCAAATTAATATTATTTTGACCAGTACAATTTTTAGACTTTTCATCAATGAAGGACTTTTAGTCAAGAGTTGTTGAGAGATTGGGCCGTCATTCCTACAGCAACTAAAATTTATGAAATGAGGTAGAAACTTACACAGCATAAACTGAATCTCTGTTTCAGTCAACCAAGCCATTTTTTATTCCGTATTCAAATGGATAAATACCATTTTATTAATAAGGGCTAACAACTGCTTCTATTATTTTCATATTTCTGTAAAATTTCAAACAACTTGCAAATTTAATCATTTTCTCTTCCTCGTATATTAAGTATGAATAATATATTAAATTTAAATATTAAATATAATATATTTTAAATATTTAAATATTAAATCATTTATTAAATTTAAATCATTTATGGAGTTTCATTTATATCAAGAGGCAATGCTTTATAAAGATATATTTCATTGAAGAAAAATAAAAAAAAGGATTAATTTTTGATAAATTTTAATTTTTGAAAATTAAACAAAAAATTATCATTAAAAAACTGAAAATTGTGTTAGCTCAAAGAGATTTAATCACACATTTCAATATATATATATATATATATATATATATATATATATATATATATAATCAGTATATACCTTACTGACAAAAAGTATTGTTTTTTTTTAAAACAAAATTATTATGTGTATACGAAACTCCGATTACTCGCAAGGCATATTAAAATTATCATATCACTTAACGTTATGTAATCATATAATTCAAAGAGTATTATATAGTTTTTCAATTTGGATGAGAGAGAAATTCTATCCAATGAACTTCTGCATATCCTTACAAAAGATTTCTAATCCTAAGTTAAAAACAAGCAGTGATTAAAAATGTTTCAATTGAAGGATTATAATTATTTTATGGAAACAGATTTTCATTGTTAAGAATATTACCAAATAATCTTCAATTTTTCTACGTATTATAGTTGCCATTTCTTAATAAATCTAAAAACACTGTTGGTAATACTCAATGTGATATGATATGTTTTTTTGATTATGTATATATTTGAGTGCATAGTATCGTAATTGAGCAAATTATCTTTTAGCGCATATTTAGCTTGGAATTTAAGTTAACAAAAAAAAACAACATTTATTTTTCCTTTTTATTAACAGCAACACTTTTCTTAATGGACGAACGATAGCGTTAAATCAGGCAAACATCGATTTTCTGCTTCAGAAAACAAATATTATGTAATTAATTACATTAATTCTTTATGAATGATTTTTAATAAATTGATATCAAATATCAAATTACACTCCTTTTCAGAAAAATATATTTTTATTGGCACAATACTTTTAGCGTTTATGATTAAGACACACATATATAAAGATAATATTTTAAAGTCTCTTTATCCAATACAATGGTTATTTTTCAGAAATTTAGATTAACAGTATAATTATTTTGAAAACTTTGTTTGTTAAAAAATTGAAAATAATAATAATAAATATTACACCATTTGTAGCAGTATTTATTAAATTTGTTCATTTTTCAAGTATAAGTAGTACACTCAGTATTCTTGCTTTTGAATAATGAAATATAGGTGGATGACAGGATATAGGAAAACAATTTTCTCAACAAAGATATTTTAAAATAATGAATAAGTTAAGATACAGTTTGGACGGTAACTATTTTATTTCATCTCATCTTATTTTCTATTCTATGAAAAAAAACTAATGAAAATTATTTCAAATTCGAATAAAAATGTCACTTGCTAAAATTATCTTTCTTCCTTGGTACTATTAAACACATTTAGATGAGTATAATTAAAGGTAGTTTCACGTTCCCTTGTTTTCCCTAATTATACCTTTTGTGAAGTTGGCAATTTATCATGGTTGCGAAAGCAGTTTGACATGATTGATTAATAGATTAGTGATTATCTAGAAAATGAAAAAGGTGCGATAATATGTAACAAAAATGTTCTCTATTCTGTATAGAAAAAAATATTTGTTAACATCATCAAAAGAGACAACAAACAAAAAACAAAACTGGCAATAACCAATGCTTTGTTATTAATTTTTGCAGATTTAAAATTTTATAAAATCTTAATGAAGAAAGCTATTCTAATTTATCAAGACTTCATAGCATAAATTTATCACATTTCAATAGACGTTTCTAAGTAAAATTTTGATAATTCATCTACAAATAAAAATTAATTTAAATTAAAATTTTAAAAATTGGTATACTACTGCAGTATTTAGATTGAGGAATTCATTTATTTTAAGAAGAATGTCTTTCATGAATTCTAATTTTAGCACTTTTATTTTTTTTAAATTACATTTAAATTTCAATAAATTAAATTCTTTCCTTTCAAATAAAATTTTGAGATCAAAATTTAAAGATAAACAATACAATTCAGATATTAATTGCAGAAAGGAAATCAAGATCCTATCCAACTTATATTATTTAGGTCTTCAATTGAAGCGGAGTTTCCATTCAGATTCTACACCCATCTGCATTTCTAGTTAAAAATATTATATTTAAAACACTTGTGTTTAACTGAATTCAATATTATTTGTTAAGGAACATGGAAAAAAATCAATGTTTGCATCAATTAAAATGCCAAAATTATTTTTTATTAAATTTTGAATTATTTATGTGCAGTGATTTAATTATCACTAAAAATTTTTAACTAACTTTTTAAAACTTTGAACAACTGTTCATCATAAATTACCATTCTTTAATTAGTACCTTATTGGAATTCATAAATGTATTAATTTCACAAGTACACTGGCCGACATTTAAAACACAACACCAAGAAGGGGTGGTTAGAAAATTCTGCAAATTTCGGGTTGACGCACCTTACCGAGCTATGCAAATGATGTGAAATGCATAGATCTTCACCGCACGTGGGATAATATTTAATGTGAGGAACCAAAAGAGTAAGCAATATTCTCACCGTTATTGCAGTTTTAAAAATAATCATTGAGTGTTTGTTCTTGTGGCAAAGAATATCTGTAATTGCAGTGAATGCCAGGCCACCATCGATGGAGTCAGTTCTAGAAAACAGACGAGTTTACGATGGACTTGGGGATCGGACAGAGAAGAGTGGTTGATATGTAAAGCAAAACGTAGATGACACACACATGGAAGCGTTCACAGTGCAACACCTGTGGTGAAGATAGTTGGAACGAGAAATTCTACAACGTTTGTGGAGTTCAAGTACTGCCAAAGTGACGGCAGAATGCTTGGATTGATATGTTTTGCGGGCGGCTTAGGTTACCCCACAAAGTACGTCGACCGAACATCTGTAGAATATTTAAGACACCTTGGATGCTCCTATATCGTAACAGATCCATTTCCCGTCGATCGTCCGTTAAAAAGACTGTCTTTGATCCTATAGTATGGACGTCAATGTTTGGAATGGTGCCTGATTACAGTGATGTGGACGTTTCTTCAGTGATTGTCACCGCGTACTGTGTAAATTAAACTTGGAGATAGATAAAATTCTACAGCATCTGTGGCATGCCTAACCACATGACAACTTAGCATCATGGTTTGGGGCGCAATCACCTACGACTCCACATCACCTCTATTCACTGCACTATGTAGTGTGAGTGATGTACTACGGACGGTGACACTCCTCTGTCTCCCAGGGGTGATCAATGCCCTTTGTCGGAAAATAATGAATTACAGGACATTGCACACATCAGACAACTTGATCTGCAAGATTTGCAACTGCTTCCCTGACATAGTGTTTGCTAGAGCTCTTATGCTTGGGATATGATTAGATGATATTTGATGATTTTTTCACTTCTTACTTCAGAAGACGATGTAAGGCAAATGGTTGAATTGAATGGAGAGTCTTTCATCAGGATGCCATCTGTATTCTCATTGACTCGGGGCCTATACGTATTGGTTCATGTATCGCCATCCACACATCCTAAAATCTATTGACCCGACCATGCTCTCGCTCTGAATTATACATATCATTTCGAAATACAGATCACTTATTGTACATTTCTGTCTCCCTCCGTTTGTCGATTTCCGTCACTTTCTGGCGAACTTTTCTGCTGTTGCATTTTGGATGCTGGATGGTGTATGTTTAAATATATTTGAAGCTCAAATAAATATATATAACGCTTTAATTAAACACCTTAATTTAATCCATTTATTTAATTTTAGTTAGAAATTTGAACATTAACGAAACATCTATTTTAATTAAAATATTCATCCATTTACTTATTATAAATTAAAAGATGACTATTATAATTGATAGAAGTGTAATGTTTGCCGATTGAATTTTCAAAGATTTACTAATATTTTGTAATAAAGAAACAACTTGTACTTACATTTTGAAGAAAAAAAACTGCGACGATCATCTAAAAAATTTAGAAAATTTTGAAAGTAAAAAGTCGCAATAAAATATACATGTTAAATTCCTCAAATTCAGTACATTTAAATTGTTAACCATTTACTCTGTATGAAGCATGAATTTATCCTGATGAACAAGGACATTATATATATATATATATATATATATAAATATATAACGTAATATATATACATATATATATATATACATATATATATATATATATATATAACGTAATATATATATATATATATATATTACGTAACACCAAATTAGATTTTTCATGGTTTTAATAATATTATTTATAATTGAAATTATGTGTTATTGTTAAGTTTTATTTAAAACTACTCACATAATTTTTAACTATTTATAAATAAAAATGTTTTTAATAGCAGAACAACACGAAACAAATGAAAACGCACATTAAATAAATTAATATCAGTTTTTGGAATTCATAAATAATGAATAGATTTTAAGGAAAAAATATTTATGAAGTAAATAAAGATTTATGAATTCCCAAATCTTAAATTTGAAGATCTCGTATTTCGAAAAATTTAATAAATTTGAAAGTCCAGTCTGTTCTAGAACAAACATTTAAGGATCAAAAAATATCAGATGTTAAAAATATTATAAAATGATGCTAAAATTATATCAGGTTAATTGGGATATAAAATAATTTTGTGTATTCTTTTTCATCAAAAGTAGTATGTTGAGTGAAAAACTAATAAAATATTAAGATTTAATTTGTTATACAAATACATTTCTTTTATTAAAACCTAATTGGGCTTTAAAATGTTTGAGAAAAGCTGTTTTTATTTTATCTAGACTTTGATAAGCAATCAAATTACGAGAGTATGGAATAAGCAATTTAAATAATTTGGCAAACATTTTACCCTTATGTGAAAGATGCTCGATATCCTTTGAAGTATTTGAATGAACAAATTCCATTCCAGTTTTCTTGATGCATTTTAGAATTCATTAAACAAAGTAAATATTTGCGTTTGCTAATTGAATAGCTTTATAACTCATCTTCAATGAAACTTGTAAATTAAAATTTTATATCTTAGTGTTTAATGGCTTCATAAATTTTAGAAGGCAGTTTTTTACATCACTCAAACAATACATATTGTTAATTATAAATACGGAAATAGTAAATCTATTATTTATTCTATTTATTTTATAATGTTTTACACTTAAGCAGGATTTATTGCACAATTTTAATTTGATATTATTTTAAAAATATATGTTTTAATCAAGGCAAATTATCATAATTATCTAAAATGTACTTGAATTCTAAGTGAAAATAAATAATATATAAACATAAATAATATTTGAAACTTTTTTTAGATTATACAATACAACATATGCAACTTATAAAACAATGGAACTATAGTGAAATTAATTAATAAAATAATAAAATTAAGAAAAGATATATATATATATATATATATACATATATATATTGGATCCATTTATTTCCTTTATACGTGCATAAAAGTATTATTTAATATTAAGAAGAATCCCCTAAAAATGACACTGTTTTGCAACAATATAAATATTAAGTGAATAATCGTGAAATTGTAGAAAACAAGTTTTTGTTATTAGTAAATACAAAGTTCAGTTGGAATGTCATGCAAGTGTCACATAGGAAACGTTACGTGTGTCGTGTGTGTGTGTGAGACTAAGAAAAACACCTTCAGTTGTGAATGCAGTTTAAGACTACAATAGATGATACGACAGAGATGTAACAAAAGAAATTTACTGCAAATGAAAATAAGTTCTTTTGCAAATATGGTTAGAAGAAATAAAGTGGACGATTTGACATGCAGTTGATAATCAGAAAACTAGGACGAAAAAGCGTAATGTGACATTGCATCTGCAGAATGTGAATCTAGTTAAATATGAAATAGAATTTGAAAAAGTGTCACTTTTTACATTTGCAAAGCGTTCGAAATCATAGGTACAGCAGTTAAAAGGTTGGTGATGGTAATTTTAGAAAAACAATTACAGTTGTTAGCCATTACATAAATCTGTAGGGGAAAAGATCTTTAAACCAGTCAAGAAATATCATTGGCATCAAATGTGTATAGCAATGTGTACTTCCAATGTGTAATGTGTCCAGACGCCTTCACAAAAGTATCGTTTACTTCCACTAACCTGAATATTTCACCCTTGTGAAAGTTGGTCATCAGCGTCATCGCTTAAAAAACTGGGATATTTATTAAATTGAATTCGTGTCCTCTTTACGAACGATAGTCATGTTAGTGCCACAAGCAATTTACAATGTCAATTGATTCGGAGAGAGGACGGAACAATACTTTGTCCAAGTAACATAATAGAAAGAGACTGATACAATGGTCTTGGAATTGCCTTTTGAAGAGATATTGTAAAGTAAACACCAGCAGAGGTCCCTGTACCTAACCCTGAAAGAGTTTTACCAGATTTGATGGACCTACTGGAGAGAAAAGAAAACGGAACACAGTACATACAAGACTATACAATTATGTTTGCAATCATATGGAGACACAAAAAATTATTACATTTACACAGTAAATAGGGTAGTAAAGTATACTATTTTACAAAAATTGGATAGCAATTGAGAGTTAATATGGGGACACGTAAGAAGCATTCAAAACAGATATATAACAAAATACATGGTAGGATGTGGTAAGACAGGCATATAAAATACAAATCAAATTGCATGCATATAAGAAATAACGAAAATAAATGGAAAAACAAAAGGAAATAAAAAATGATAAAACAGAATTGAATACATATACCTGCATTTACTGCAAATTGATGAGGTAATAATGATTAATGAATAATTAATGCATTTAGTATATGGATTTGGTTGTTTCGTGTATCGGCTCAAGGTAAATTAGGTCATATGAAATTCTAAGCTATATATACACAAAGTTTAGATAGGTTATACATAATGCATTAAAATAAGTCAATACAACACGATAATAATTATGATTAAGTAATTAAGAGAGCTGGAATGATGGTGATAAAATAGCAAACAATTAATAATGAACTATATACAAGGAGATGAAAAACAGGAAAAATGTTACAGGTGGAGAGAAAAATGTCTAAATGTAGAATATGAGAGAGATGGAGTATGTGGATTTTACGTCTCATCATCTTCCAGGTGAAGTCTATCACCGTCACGGGCATCATTATCTTCCTATTCCTGTGGAATTATTAAGTCCCTATATTAAAGGAGAAAGTTTATAAGGTTAATAATTTTTAGTTTTGTTGCCTTGTTGATGGTGATTTTTTTGAGCCAGACACTTTTCAGATTGTCACTGGGGGTAGTAAAGTGCCAGGAACTCGTGATGGAGCATGTTGTAGCGTATGAAGAGATATTGTATTAAATAAGAGGACTGAATTTCAAGTTTCTGAAAAGTTTTCTAATGGAGATAGTTAAAGTAAGTAGGTAATTATTTTTCATTTGCTTTTTTTCTGAGGTGTTATTCAAGCATATTTTTTATAGATGGCATTGCACGGCCACACCGATCTCCTGCTGTACAGCAGATACTAAAACGGGTATCATTTGAAATGTATTAGCAGTGTACTGCTCTAATTTAAAACACCACATAACAAGTGTTAGATTCTTTGAGTAAATGTTGTGGCGTAGCAAAATAAAAAGCGTTTATAAGCTAATTATTTATTATATTTAAACAAATAAGCCACATACAAAGACACAACATTGCACTCATATTTACAAATATACACATAGAAGAAAATTATTGTTTAGAATTTCCCAGAACCGATACATTCACTCAACCTTTCTGAAGTCCAGTAAGTGACTCCATAACTTTCCATCCCATGCTCCCGAAATCCACTTGAGATTTTCTTAAGTAGGAAGCGGGGATTCTTTACAATGCCTTAATGATTACATCCATCCCCTGTGGCTCCTGCCTCCTTGTATGAAACACTGATTGATGAATGATCATTCTTATTTAAAGAACTGTAGAATAATCTGATGCTGATTATAGAAAGACGGTGAGAAACAAAATTAAAGTAAAAGATAGTCACATCCTATACTAATGAACATCTACTTGTTGTTCTTTCTCTAGGACAAAAAGTCTTGTTTGACGATAATGTGAATACAATAAATTGTTTTTTGTTTATTTTCATATTATTTGTGTATTATATCAAATTTCAAGCCATGTTAGAAATCATTAATATAGTACCAATATATTAATGACTATCATATGTTAGTCATTAATATATTTTACTCATTTTTGTGCATTTTATTTCTCTCAGAAGACTGCATGTGGATTTATGAAAAACAAAAACATCTTCTTAAGTTTTGCTTACTTGTGTTTTATAAAATCGATATTTAGGCTTATTCAATTAATTAAGTTTTTATTTTTCAGTTACTATACCGTTATTTATTTTTTTAATAAGTGTGTTAAACACAATCTAGTGTGGTAGTCAAAAGTGTTTTTGTTTTTGAAATTCAAATACCAATAACTACTCTTAGTTGTAGAAAATTGAAATGTTTATTCCTTAAATAAATGTAAATTATTGGTTAGTCTTAATGTATTATTAGTCTTAATGTATACTATTTCATGGCAACAACATTACATATCGCAGTTATGGTATACAAATTAAAGTTTATCACTGTCTTTGATTTAAATATATTCATAAGAGATTATTTTTAACAAATTCATAAGAATGTTTAAGTACCCATTACTTTGTTATTTCTTAAGCATTAATTATTGTTCTGATTCAAACTTGTGAGAATGGAAATTCTTCCTTTGAGGAAAATCACTTTTAAACTGGTTTTAGTGAAGTTGTTTTTATATTATTAAATGAAAGTAGGTTAATCGTTGATGAAGAGAAAAATAAAAGAAACTTTAAAATATCACGGGAAAAACAGTTTTTTTTTAATATTACTTTTATTATATATATATATATATATATATATATATATATATATATATATATATATATATATACTTATATTATCACCTATATATCGATCGTTATTTATATTTCTGAACTGATGGCGATTTATAATGATACAAAAGGGATTCTCTTAAATCTATTTCAATTTTAATTTTAAATTAAAGACATAAAAAGAGCCTGTGCAACTGTTAAAGCAGCAAATAATCACTGCATCTAGATAATACTCTCGAAAAACTGTCTACCAAATATTTTTATCTATAATTTCTCTTATATTGAATTAAAATTTATTCTCCAAATTACGAAAAGCATCTATAAATGAAATTTTAATATAGACTCTTCTGCAAGTTTCTTGCATAAAGAATCGTTTGGAATTTTATTGATGAATGCAAGTTTTATTTATTTACCAAGCACCATTGATTTCCAATTTAATTGCAGATGGCTAATTTCCTTTGCCGAGGATTTCACTTCCCGTTACTTAAAAGCTGCTAATAATACCAGTTATCTGTTAATTTATATTATTAAGACAAATTTTTAAAAGTTAGATTACATCTATTTATGCAACCCTTTGACATCTGGTAATTTTTCTTCATGGTAGTTTGATTTGATATTTTGTTTAAGAATGGTATTACTTGAAATTTTCATCCCTCAATAGAAGCAGTTAAATATAAATATTTTTTTTTGATATTTATTTTATCAGTCTAAATCATATATTTATTAGAATGATTCTTCAAACTGTATATAATATGTATAACGCTAATAATTAAATTTAAATTTTTAAAATTATTTCATGCTTATAGATTTTACAAATCCTTACATTACAGTTTTATGCCATATGCTTCTGGTAATTATTTTCTTAGTATTGTTTAATTGATTTATGTATTAATACATATAATCAATGAAACAACCAATCAATTCATTATTGATTGAGTGGTTGTTTAATTGATTACATATATATTATGCATGTAGATTTATAATTATAATTTCTGTACTTATTTATCAGAATAATACTTCTATTACTTGCTTTACAGCCAGCTTTTATTGTAAAACTTAGAGAAAAAAATTACAATTGAATTAAAAATTTATATATATATATATATATATATATATATATATACAAACATAAATACATACATATGTATGTTGTATGTGTGTATGTATATAAAGTTATGCTGAATACATTTCATTTGACTTAATTATTTGTAAAATAATTTAAATTTATAATTACATTTAGATTAATATTATAAAAGTGTCTTTGAGTATATAAATGCAGTTTTGAACACTTCAGTTTTATGAACTTTTTAGCTAAATATAATATATAATTAATAATGGATACTTATTTGGAAATGTCTTAATGGATACATTTATAATTAATTATCAAAGTTAATACTTTTATATTAAAAAAATAACAAAAATGTCTTCACCGAAATACTTGCCAATAGAAAGGTTTTTCTTTTGCATCGTATGATATAAGAAAGTATTTTCAAAGATGATATCACATATACAAACTAAAGAATATGTTGATTTCAAATTTTATATTCTGAAATCATATTTCCTTTGTGCATATATGCGTCAAATAAAGCAATACATTTATTCAAAATAGTATTGCTGTGCTTCTATCTGTCACTACCCTTTCAATAAGACTTGCATATTTTACTGTAAAATTTTAGTAAGTTATCCTAACAAATCTTAATATTACATTGTTTTAAGGAAATTTATTAATATTTATAATATGATTATATATATATATATATATATATATATATATATATATATATATATATATATATATATATATATATATATATATATATATATAAATGAAAATAGAAGAGATTTTATTTTGAACTAAGAATTTCTTAAAGATATTTTCATAAATTCTTTCAAACACTTTTGCAGTTAAATTTGAAAGTAATACATTCGTAAAATTTAAAAAAATCTAAATTTAAACTGCACTTGTTCCCAAACTCTAATAATTGATGATAAAAATGAATAAATTTTTGTATAATAAAGATTTTTTTAATAACTATTATGTTAAAATCCTTCCAAAAAGTATACAGAGATTTAATTTTTCATTATAATGTTTATTAATGGTATTCATTATAGTGTTTATTAATTATTGCATTATATGCTTTATAATGTCAATGATACATATTTATTATTACTTTACTAATAAACTATTATGATTTATTGCACTAACATTTATAATCTAATGCTACAAACAGTACTTATAGTAATTGCCTTTTACAACGATTTCCAACACTGGATTCTCTTTTGGAGAAAAATAATAAAAAGTAACTTCCAAGTAAATAAAAATAATTTTATTACGTTATTTAATAAAAATATCATTTTAGGTTATTTAAATAACAACGATTTTACACAAGAATATTATTAATATACCAGGGCAATTTTATTTCCAAATTATTTACTAAATGACTTACATTGTCCCATTAAACATGGGTTATTCATAACAAGTTAATTTATCAATTAGTTAATGCATGTATAAAAGAAAATGTAAAGTCAGCTACGATAATTAATTAAAAAAAAAAAATAAAAAAAAAATAAAAAAAAAAAAAAAAATTGACATGGTAGGAGACTTATATGCAATAGTCAGAACATTTTTTGTGTAAAAATATTTTAACTTTCTGATTAAATGTATGCAACTATTTTCGAGTAAATTTTTTTCTCAATAATACTAAAAGTAAATTAAAAATACAACACATTTATTTGAAATTTGGAAAATAAAATAAAAAATAATGTATGATAAAACAAATTAATTCTCATAATAAATATAAAACTAAAAAGATGTAGCTAAATATTAAAGTTGATAATAAGCTAAATATAAAAATTATGAAAATAAAAATTGGGAGACATATTAATATATACCACTCCTCAAATAACGCTATTTAAAATTTTTTACTCGATAAAAAAGAATGAAAAAAAAAACTTAATTTTTTTAACATATATTCATGTACGTTAACCGAGTTCATTATATTTAAGAATAGTTTAATATTCCTGAATAAGGAACAATAATATTTCATCAGATAAAGTATGTTTCAGCGATGAAATGTGTTTCTTTTTAGGAGATTTTGCTAATTTTTTAATGTAACTTATGATTATCAATCATACAACTAAATTTGCATCAATGAGAACTTCAAAATAAAGGAATTGAATGTTTTTAGATATAATTTTCTGACTATTTTCCTATTTTTTCAACAGAATCATGTTGTGTTGTAATTTCGTTACTCCTGAATGTTTCTTCATTATTCTCTTAAATATTTGGATTTGAATAATCTGAAAAAATTGACTTCTTTCTACTTTTATTTCCAAATTCAAACAATATGAAAAAACATTTTGATAAAAAAAAAGCTCCTTATAACTATTTAAATAAACAGAGTTAATGAGAAATTTTGAATTCTTTGAGATTAAAGTTATTTTTATGACTCGTAGAAATCAAATGCATGCAAACATGTATTTTTGTAAAATGTGCATATTGTTTAAATAAGTGAATTTAATAATATAAAAAGGAATATGAAGCATTTGAATTATGCATGAAAAAATGAATAAATCAGAAAATAAAAAATAACAATAAATTGTGAATTTTTCAACTTTTCAAGAACTTTTTCAACCCCTCGGGATTACTAAAGTATGTTGCAGATTCTATTTTACATATTTTTCAATTATAAACAACATTTTGAATAATTCATTCTATTTAGATTTTTAGTATTTTTGTTTTTCACATTTTTTACTATTGTTTAGAAAGTGGTAAAAGTAAAAAATCATAAAAATATTTATATTTATTTCTATTACTGCACACTGCACTTTTATACATTAAAATTGCTTTACACTGCAGTTAATTTATTCATATTTTCCAACAATTTCTATTGTGTAAAAAATATATTAAGTACCCCATAATTAAAATATGTACTTATTAGTCATTTGAATACTTTAAATGTTTGGAAAAAGGATTTTTTCTCTTGAAATCTATAAAAAAATTTTAAAAAAATTGAAAATTATAAAATAATTACAATTACAAAATTTCAAACATATTTCTTAAAAGAATTATAAAATACTTGAGAAAATTAGGTATAAAATAACAAATTAAATTAACGTAAGATTATATTTAAGTGAAAATATTGCGTATTTGATGCGTATCCTGCGATTTTGAGATTACTTTAGTTCTATTTTAACTTATTTGTATAACATTTTTATCACTTTATAACTTATATTAGTACTTTATTTTTTTTATTTAAAAGGGATCTTCAAAAATTAAAAATTATTTTTCGTACAGTTTTTTTACAGTTCTGAAATTTCAGTTTCCTCATTTTTTTTTTTTTTTTTGAATTACTTAAAGTGACTCTACTTGGCCTAGTTGTATGACGTCTCTCTTCGAATAATAAAAATACTGGATGCAATTCTGTCGTAAGCATGCATGTCTGTCGGTTTCAGTAGTTGAAAGATTTCAGGGTTTCCTTCTTTGCGATATGTGAATATGGCATACTGTCTATGAGAACTCCTTCTTGAATGCAAAACGAGGTGGATATTAAAAATGAGTTTCAAAGGCTTTTAGTCATTTAGTTGGTAATTACGGGGTTTAAAATATAATTCCCATTATTTTTTATTGTTTTACCTTCGATAACAACCAAATAAGATTATGATTTCTTATTTGATTGTCATTGAATTGATTTATATAAATTTTATATTTCTGTATTTATATTGTAGTTTTGCTAATTTTTAGAAATTGTAAAATTGCATTTTTGTTGCTTGTGATCATACGATTAATGGAAATGATGAATTTAAAACTTAATATTATTAAAACTTAAAAATTATTGCTTAAAAATTATAAAGCGGATATTGTTTTTTAAAAATAATCAATGGGATGAAATATTTTGTATTTTACATTATGACAATCCAACTTTAAAACTTGAGAAATTTAAAAATTTCAAAGTTCTTACCTCATACAATAAGAGAAAAAAACCATTGAAAACTATGCAGAGGGAAACAGAATATCGTACAAAAGAAGTTTAAATTAATCAGATGTCATTAATATCAACTAAAAGTCAATTATTTTTTAGTCATCATTTGATTTTAATGTTTGGACTTTTTATAGGTACATATATATAAAATAGGAAATTTTAGAAGGATACATATTTATATAGAGTGTATTTAATATATGTATTATTTTCATCTAGCAATGTTCTCGTTTCAACATTAAAATATTTCCCATTGAAACAATTTATTGCTTACTACTAAATAGACTCTATTAAATTTTAAAGATAATAAATGTAGATTTACATTCAAGAACATTACGTTTAACAGTAGAACATGAGCTACATTTTGAGTTTACTCAAACATTTGAAAACAATTACTTTCTTTAGCATAAAGCTTTTATGAATTTTATGTACTTTATTTATACATAGTTTATCGTATGTATTTTGTACTTTAGTTTATATTTAGAAAGATTCGTTAAATTTTAAAGTCTTGAGTTATTATTACTAATTTTTTTCAACTAAATCAAATTTCATAAAATACAGATGATTCCTTTAAAGGAATAAACCTTGTCCTCTGAAAAAAAAAAATCTAAGTAATTAGTTTGATTTTGTACCACACTCTATCAATATTCATATGGTATTTTAAGATATATTATCAATATGATTATACTTTATAAATATTTTATTAAAATCAAATCATTTGTAGAAGTCACAACTCAAAAATAACTTACAGTTGAATTCAAACTCTTCGTAGAATTGTTCCAAGTAAAACTGTGTTTCATGGTATTACAATAAATCTCTTGAAAAATAATCTTTTTATGTCGTATGTGTGAGAGATTTTCTGCATTTATTCCACTTAAAAAAAATTTTTAGTGAAACGTATTTCTATAGTTTCACAAGTTTTCAGTTGTTACCAACAAAGACAATGATTAATATTAAATGAATTTTTAACTTCCTTTTTTATTTTATTTTCTTGAAAATAAGCTAGATTGTATGACACTATTTCAATTTATAATTGTTTTTCATTAGGTTAAAATAAATATTTCCTAATGTATCAAAAACATGCATTAACTCTAATGAAATTATTTAATTAAAATTCTTTCTTATATAATTTATTTATGAAATTTAAATCCTCTAATAATTCTTTGACTTAACAACATTTTAAATGACAGAACTGGGAGCAAAATATCCTAAATACGTTTCCTATATATACACTGTTTCAATTGAAGAAATATTAATGTTGGTATGTTAAAAGTGCACAAGAGTTGTGTAGATTCCAGAATTTACCAGAACTAGGAGCAAAATATCCTAAATACGTTTCCTATATATACACTGTTTCAATTGAAGAAATATTAATGTTGGTATGTTAAAAGTGCACAAGAGTTGTGTAGATTCCAGAATTTACCAGAACTAGGAGCAAAATATCCTAAATACGTTTCCTATATATACACTGTTTTAATTGAAGAAATATTAATGTTGGTATGTTAAAAGTGCACAAGAGTTGTGTAGATTCCAGAATTTACCAGAACTAGGAGCAAAATATCCTAAATACGTTTCCTATATATACACTGTTTCAATTGAAGAAATATTAATGTTGGTATGTTAAAAGTGCACAAGAGTTGTGTAGATTCCAGAATTTACCAGAACTAGGAGCAAAATATCCTAAATACGTTTCCTATATATACACTGTTTTAATTGAAGAAATATTAATGTTGGTATGTTAAAAGTGCACAAAAGTTGTGTAGATTCCAGAATTTACCAGAACTAGGAGCAAAATATCCTAAATACGTTTCCTATATATACACTGTTTTAATTGAAGAAATGTTAATGTTGGTATGTTAAAAGTGCACAAGAGTTGTGTAGATTCCAGAATTTAAAAAAACTGTGAAATTAGATGAAACTTTTACAATTTAGTAAGTAAATATTTCACAACATTTATTGCTCAATAATTAAATTCGATTGGCTGCTTATAAATTATTAAATTTGTAATTGTAGTAAATTAGAAGAAACGAATACAAGTTTGAAATATATTTCAACATTTTTAATAAAAATAATATATATTTCACTTAATTCTTACAGGATAAAATATTTTTATAAAATGTAAAATATTTTCATTGAAGTAATTACATCATTAGATTCCATTATTTACACATTGAAATTAAACTTCATTAAAATGCATTTATTCAAGTTTAATTTCTAATTCAATTCTCAATATATTGTTTTCGTAAGCACTAATTAATATTTATTCGTTTCAGAGTTTAAAATATTTTTATAAATTATGACTTTAGCTGAATGAAATGTATTGAAGTTTTTTTTTTTTACCTCTTTAATGTTTTAATCAAGTCAAATGAATAAATTAATAAAACTCTTATTGCGAGACATTCCCATATTACCATATTTACTGTTGAGAAACTGATAACCATATTATCTAAGCTAATCTGCTTATTATTTTAAAATATTAAATTTTATAATCATTGATCCAAACATATTAGTTTTAAAAAATATGAGATATTCACAGAAATTAATGACTTTTTTTATTGTTTTAATCTTGCCATTAAATTTTATTGTAAAAAAAAGTTTGATCAAACTTACAATGATTTAAAAATTTCAATGCATTGCACAAATATTCCATAACTTTACAGTGGAATAAATGTCAATAAACATATATATAAGATTTTTAGCCAAATTATATAATAATTTGGAATATCTTTGTAAAGCTGAACAGATATTTTAGATTTACCACTCATTCTTGTGTAAATGTCATTCTTACGTAATTAATTATTCAATATAAAACATTTTTCTTATTTTAATCTTAATCCATCCGGTAATTTTTTCATTTCAAATTTACGTGAATGATATTTTGAGTCATTTGAAATTTTGTGTTAACCATGATTCAGTTGTAATGTGAACCAAATGCAATCTATATTTTAATGAATTTGAAGTATTTGCACGATATATGCTTTATTTTTTTCTGTGAATTATTAATTTTGCGAGTATATTATAAAATGCTAAATTCTTCATAAAAACGTAAATTATTATGAAGCTTAAAATGTTTTGAAAATAGGTTTTAATTAAGGCACCCGAACCCGTTCAGAGCACTTTTTTTTAAATACACTGTATATATATACATTGTAACGATTTTTTCTTATTTCACTTTTGAAAAAATTAATATTGAGCTACTAAAATTTGATATATTCCAATATTATTCTTTAGAAATGTTAAATATGTATACAATTTTAAGCATTTTAAAAAAAAAAATAAAAAATGCTACATCAAAAACTATTAAACACATTTGAAAAAAAATTAATACCAAATAATCTAAATCATGTTATCCAGAGCATGTACTAAAATTTAAAGTTTCATTTAAGGAATAAAAAATTACGGCCAGTTGAATATTTATACTGAAATTTTAGCCAAAATTTCTATGCACTTATTCGAATAATGGGCCATAATTTGGAAAATATTTTAGTGATTAAAGTTCTTTTAATACATTCCATAGAAAACAATATACATATCACGCTTATGGAATTCCATAATGATATCATAAAAATATTTTGAGTTATCGTTTTTGAAGCGTGCAAATTAAAGGTAAAAGCCAGTTCTGAGAAAATCGCATTTAAAGATTATAGTATTGTGTTTTTATAAGAAATTCTCATATTTGCTGATTAATTTTTTTTTGATATTCTGATTGATTTCCGGAACAGCAATTATTTTATGTATCTTTTAGAAGCTTACTAAGTTTATACTTCAAAATTAAACACTGTTTAAACTAATTTTTAACATCATTCTGGCCCTTTAAACGCCCACTTCCGGTCCTTTAGATATGGTTACTTTTGGTTTTCCTAATCCTTACGAAATTATTTATATCTCGGAATATAATTAACGTAGAGACAAAAACAGACCAGTTTCAGAAAGCTATTTAAATTCCTTATTTAACGAAAGAATAGAATACCTTAAAGTATTTACAAGGAGAGCAATCAACGATTAACTTTTATATTACATGCTGTTATACCATATATTAATTTAAAAAAATTTTCTAGTGGTATTCAAAGCAGTCAAAAGATATCAGAATAATATTGACATTCATAAAAAGTGTTTTGTTAGCATTAAAATATTTCCTGGTATCATTTTATTTAATACAAAATATATTTAAATAACACGAGGGAGCTTTAATGAAGCTCTATATATCTTAAATTTTTATCTACACATTACCAACCTTTGGAATTATGCAATTTAAAGTCATAACACAGTTTAAAATTTTGTAGCAATGCAAGTTCAACATAAAATAATATCGAGAAAGCGCATATAAACACAATATATAGACGACCACTGAAGTAGTTTGTAATAATAAAAAAAATATTACAATCAAAGTGATTGTAGCGCTTAACCAGCAAACATCTTTTTCTTCACTATGAATATAACTTCAGTTATAAAAGACATATTCATAAAAAGAGCATCGACAACAAATCATCAATTCCTAAGCAATTTGTGATTTAGAAAATCAGCTGTTACTGTTGAATCAAATGTCAAATCATGAAATTAAATATTAAGGACATTGATGATACCACCAACCATCGTCTACCGTTGTTTGTTGTCAACAGATGAATTATTTTTCACACTTTTCTACTCCGTTGATTAAATTAAGCTTGGTTAAAACTCTTAAGCGTTTTTATCTCAATAAGTCTAGTCAGATGAAACTTTGGACTTTAAAGTTGACTTCAAACTCACAAACCCAGTAAATCGTGGATTTTTGTAGTGTCATTTTTGCAGTGATTTTTGTAGATCACTAGAAAAGTGTACAACTTAGTAAAAAAATGAATCCCTGATTTGGTAAATTTAAGGTCTAACCCATTGTTAGCTATTCATGTGAATGTTGGACTCTCAATAAAACAAAGGAAGAAAAACTTGATTTTTTAAAGAAAAATTAAAAACAAATTAACCTGTTAAAGAGGATAACGTATAAAGAATCCTATACAAGGATGAGATATACAAAAATATGATAAATTTGGTAGGAATTACATTATGAGAACTATGAATTCATCTCGCATCAGATTGCTGGGATGTCTCTACAGAAAGCCTGATACTGAGCCTTGTAAAAAGGTGACCTTCTCAAAAATCGAAGGAATAAGAAAAAAAAAGATTACCCATAAGATGGCTTGATGGTATGATTGGGAGTAAGCCAATTGCAAGCCACTGCCACTAACAGGGACCGATGACGGAGTATCTGTAAGACCTGGAGAAAGCTGTTGCACTTTTGAAGAAGGTTAGATTTTTAAACATTAGATTTCAATCTGTACCCACAGTAGGACGTAATTACGTTAAGAAAAAGACGGAACAAGTGCATAATCTTGAATGTCTTTTTTCTATCCGTTAAAGCATGCGAATGGATGTACCACGGTGCTGTATATCTTGGTTTGGATTTTTTTAATTCAATCGTAATGCTGAAAGTAAAGATAAGCAGAGAGTAATGTAAAAATGTCTTAGATACCCTGATATATCTTATAATACATTCTTTATTCTTAAGAGATGAGACACTTTCATACAATTACACTGTTTTTTACATTTATCATGATGAATGTAAAAAACATTGTAATTGTATGAAAGTGTCTCTTCTGTTAAGAATAATAGGTCCAAATAGGCTTTGATGAGCAAGAGAATGAAGTGAAACACCTACCTTGGCCAATATAGTCGATCTAACGCAATATAATGTAACCATTATGGTCTATAGGAATTATCAATCTAGAATCGAAAGCTCTACCGGTATCACTTCAGAAAATTTCGTGATTTTTCTATGAAAAAAATGGATTATTCCTCTGAAAGATTTTTGATTTGATTTCCACGTTGACACCTAGTCTATTCAATGGCAAAAGTTCTCCTACTGTATATTAAGAAAGGTTTCCTTACTCATCTTGGAGACTGCTCATGCAAAAAACAAAAACCCTGAGAATAATTAATTATCATGAAAGTTAGAGACAATAAACTGAGGGAATATATGATTAAAAAATCGATTAATTGAACAATGTATGCATTAGATTACTTTAATCCCACAATCCAAATAACAAATGGTTTGGAAATTCTGGGTTCGATTCTGAATGCTCCCAAAGAATTCCCGAGAACGTACAATACGTAATCTTTAAACCTGGGGAATCGAAAGTTCTGTGGTTGGTTGTTGAGCGATTACCAAGGGGATAATAGTCTGGAGAAAATTTCCTCCTCCTCAAAATGAAACTCAAAATTGCTGGAGTTCATTCTCAGGTGATATCTATCAGAGAAGTCTTAGATCAAAGACGCACTTTCACTTTCGTTGTGTTTTGACAAAAAGTGAGATGTACCCATTTGACTTAATATTGCATAGTTTTCGGGTAACGAACTTGGTTTTTCCAAATGTCATATGTGACAATAATAACATAGCAATAAACAACACATATGATATAGAAAGACTTTTAAATATTTTTAAATTGCCTAAATATGAGGATGTACTAAAATTCGAGACATTAAAAAAATATTTTGATTAAATTAACGAGTATGCAAATTTTCTTAAATTCATAAGTATTACATGTATAAACATGAAATTCAAGTTTAAGTTTTACTTAAACTTAAATTTCATATTTACATAACGTTTAATAATTAATCATAAAAATGTTCTTTATTCATAGTATTTGAATGTCACATTACTATTCTATTTACCGTTTTTCGTCACCTTATCTAAATTAAGCACAGGCAGACAATTGTAAATTTTTCTACTTAGTTTAATTAAGTAATAACTATTTGAGCAGTTACTTTCCTCTTCAAAATTCAATACCATGTAAGCGAAGTGGTAATCAAAACTGTAAATGGTCCTCATAACTCTAATATTTTATCAAGACAAGTTTTGATCCCATATCCCTATAGAATTATCATCTAACATCTATGTTAGTTTTATATTCGATGAATTCTTGAGAATGAATAAATGAAAAATTATATTTTGATTTGAGAGAGAGAGAGAGAGAGAAATATATAACAAAGAAATATAAAATATTTCTAAATATTCCTTCATTGTAACTAGTAAAATGTTATTTTCAGATATTAGATACATATTTTATAAAATTAATTGGATTTTGATCAAAAAATTTAGTGACCATACATATTTTATTTGACTTACTTATCGTTACTTGTTCCTAATTTAAAAAGACACCAAAATTTAATAAAAATGTAGATATTTATCAATCACGATAAATGTCTATCTATAATTAAATTTTCGTCTGTCTTATCCATCCTCAAACACACTTTGCGAATTTACACACAGGCAGTAGAAGATAAAACTTTAAATAAAAAAACATTTATGTTTTAAAAATTACCAGCACAGTTATTCTTAGAGTCCATTATTTAAACTTTATCCATATTAAACTTAATATATTAAGCAGTTTATAAATCCTAGTAAAAGAAATTTAAAATAAAATCTTTTCTCCTAAATCCCATCAATATATTTCAGAAACATAAAATCCATGCAATATCAAAACAAAGCCAAAAATATACACACAAGTAAATATAAAGTGGGCAAATAAATTTCCTCCTACCGTACCAAACTCTAGAGTTTGCACTTGAACCTCCTCTGATGGTGGTCCGGCGCCTTTGTTATTAAAAGCTTGAACAATAACTCTGTACTTTGTATTCTTAGAAAGGTCCGTTATTTCGCACTCAAGCACCCCATCCTGGGACGTCTCCATTGTTTTGTAAGCAAACTGTTCGGCATTGCGATTTTTATATCCAACGTAATATCCGTCTATAGGGGAAAGACTGTCTTCTTTCAAAGGCGGCTATAAGTGAGAAATAAAAATGTTTTTTAATATCTATCAATATATTTAATACATATTTATAGAAGATAAAGAAAAATGTAAAAAAAGAATTACAGGAAAAATGAAATAGAATGAAATAGAAATTTTTGAATTTGTTCAAAGTACAAAAAATTTAGTTTTGTATTTTACATCGTTATATTTATAATCACATTGTGGTTTTGTTAAGCAATCTTTGAATACTTCTCCAGTAAATTATCAATGAATTTAATATGCTATAAAGGAATTTAAATTTGTACAGTTTGAAATTAGAAGAAATGTATCTCATTTTAAGTTAATATGAAACTGTTTGAATAGGTAAATGAAAAAAAAAAAACATTGCATAAGTATGCATTTTCCAAATGTAAAACATCTAAGTTTAACTTAAAATTATAGGCATTAAAAATATTCCATGCATAATTTAATAATAATGAAGTGTTCTGTTGAAATTTATTTATGCAACAAGTATATATATATATGAAATATTTTGTCTGTAGTAATAATTTCTAACTAATTTCAATATTTGTTAAAATACCCAATTCTTATTAACTTAATAAATATTTTTAGAATTTTGAAACCACCTCTTTTCATTGAACATTGATATAAATTATAATCTTTATACGAATTTATCACACTTAATTTAATATGAAGCTGCAAACTTTGCACTTGGTTTTTATCTATTTCAGAAATTACTTTTTTCTCAAAGAAGTCTGAATTATTTTTATTTTCTATAAGAATCTTCTCAATGTATTTTAACTAAGTTATTTACTAAGTTATACTCTAAAGCTATACGAGATTCATAAAAATATTTACATTCAAAATATTAATAGTCTATTCCTTAAAGTTTACTTATAAAGAAAAAAAACAGAAGATATTTTTCTGAAAAGAGTAGTATATTAAAATTTACATATATAAATATTTATGCTTATATAAAATCTTGAAGATTGTATATTAAGTTCTTAATAAAATAACATATTTTTCCTTTAGAAATTCTAAAACGCGTAAGTATTTTTTAGTTTAAAAAAGAGTAAGTTTTTTATATAATAGTTTTCAATTTCAGTTAGAAAGATTGAAATGCAATTTTCAGTCCTCTATTATTATGGAATAATTTCACGTGATAATTTATATTCATTAAAATTTTGCTTTCCTTTTCATTTTAAGTACTTCAAATACTGAAATTTCTGACACATAAAAATATATATTTAAGATAATGAAAAAATCCTTAAATTTTTTTAAATCAGTTTTTACATTTTGATTAATTTGCCTTTATTTCTATCCTATACATTATAAAAAGTAGTTTTTGTTGAAAATTATTGATGATCTGCTAGCACATTTTCCACCAAAATATTTTTGGAGACATGAATAGATGCAAAGTACTTCAATTTAATACTGTGTAATTTTGAAGTAATTAGGAGGGTTTCAAAGTTCATAATTTTAGTGGGAAGTATACCGTTTCTGATATCAAAGTCATCAATTATTTGTGATATATATTTAAGACATGTTAATTTTGGATTGATACTATAAATCATTTCAATGTAATTTAAATATTCTTGACAATTGTTTGAATTAAAAGATAAGTACAAAAGCAAAAGCGTTCAGTTACTCAACCTTATTTAAATAGAAAATTTTAGAGAAGAGGTAACGAAGTTACAATACGTTTTGTTATTTATTATCGAATAAATTAGTACCTGAAAAGAGAGTGTACTTTTAATTTTTATACAGTGAATAATATTATAAAAATAAATCTTAACTTCTGTTATACATACTTGATAATAGGGATTTTTTGCCATTTTCTAAAAGATCAACTCTATGAATTCGACATATTACCATAACTTTTGAAATAAATTAGGTAATTTATTTTTCTATATTTGTTATTTGCTTTTAAAATAGTGTTTACGTAGAATATTCAATATTTTCATTTGAGATACTTTTATTTTTCTGATATTCCCAAATCATTACATTCATCATACTCACAGTTAGTACTAGATACCTTATAAAAATAACTTGAGAATATCATTTTAAGTTTAATAATTTCTCTATTAACATTTGATAAAATATGTTTAATTTTTCCTGCTAATTTTTTAAAGATAAAATATATTACAATAGAGTCCCAAAAACTTTGCTTTAAGTAATGATAAGAAGTGCTGCAGTTCAATATTTGTTGCTGAAAACTGTTTAAGAATATAGATGGTGTTTCTCAGTTAAACTTTCTACACTTTACCGAAATTGAAAGCTTGAATGGAGAGCAATTGTACATTTGTGAAGAATCAGTTTTAAGCTACTGTTACTTGCGAACTGTTATCAAAGAAGAAATATCAGGTTTTTAAAGGAAATAGTTGAAATTACTGGAGTGCAGTAATTTGAGAGGTGAGAAAAAATGAAAACTCTTTTATAAGAAAAATAAAGAAGCAACGTGATTTCAAACATATTGAAATGCAGAAGATTTCAGTTTAGTACGGGCATCTGTCTCACGCAGGAATGAAAGTGCACTTTTCAAAGAAAGGTTCTATAAAACATGTATTTCATCAGTTGAAAAGATTTAAATTTTAAAATTTAACTTAAGAAAGCTATTCAGGTTACGTACCAGATATTATCTAACCAAAATGTAGAAGTGTTACAAAGTAGGATATAAACGCAATATTTTTATTGCCAAAATCACAGTTATGTTTTGAAATGCACCAAAAATATTTGGTTAATCTCAAGAAAAATATAGGCACAAGTTGTTATCCTACCTTCTTTCTGCATATGAGGATAATCAAGGTCCTATCTAGAACAGAAAGATAATTTACTAATGGAATATTGTTAAATGGGTGGCAGACACTTGGAATGAGTTAGAATCATTTTAATATTAGTTTGCTAATTTTTTATTTAAGATTTGAAAAGTATGAAATTTTCAATGATACTTCTCATTACCTTTTAAATGATTTAAATAACAATATTTAAATCACTTTATTTTTAGAAAGAAGTATGTAAATGAAAAAAAAAAAAACTTATGATTAAATTGGGGATTTGTGTTATTATAAATTATGTAACGCTTTCTCTCTCATGCGCCATTTTAATGTACCCACAACATAATTTTTTTTTTTAAAAGTAAAAATTATGAAGTAGTAATTATGAACAAATTTACCTTCCATGATACTTGAATGGTCTTAGAACTGGTAGCTATAACTCGCAATTCTCTTGGAGGTCCACTTGGTGCTAGAATTAAAAGAAACATATTGTATATATATATATATATAAAGATATATATTGTATATATATATATATATATATATATATATATATATATATATATATATATATATATATATATATATATATATATGTATATATTTACGTCGTAACAACTAGATAATTTAATGATAATTTGATACGACACGCTTCCCTAAATTTGATACAATAAAATCATTAAGAATGTTATATGTTCTATTTATGAATATTGAAACCAGAAATGCCCATAAAGTAATAACTAATTAGTTCGAAATTACTTTAAATATGTTATATGATCCTATACATAAAATATTAGTTAATTATAAGTAATTTATATTATTTTGCAATGAGAATTAGGAATGTTTGATTCATACATGATGAAATGATTATAGGGTATTAGTCTTGCCGCGCGTTTTAAGTATTTAAATAACTTTTGAAAACTCATACACGTTTGTTATTATTTTATTATTCTAATTATAGTTATAGCTATTATTCTAATTATTTTTGGAAATTTTGCAACGCATGCAAAACAAAATTCAGTGGAAAAAATTTATAAAAATTATGATGTAAAATTTTTGCTGTAGAATTATTAGGTAAAGAAATTATAAATTACTCATACCAAAGGGAAACTTTTGAGAAAAAATTTCATCAAATGTGTTTGAGGCAGAATACACTACAAAATAAATAAAATTCCTAATGTACAAATATATTTAATGATATATATTAAATGGATTTTTTTACACAGCTTCATAGATACAAATGCATTAACATTTCTTCAGATATAAATAAATATCATTGTTATATTGCGAAAAGATAAATCAAGGATGATCTGTCTCAGTAAACATAAATCTTATTTTAATTCATTTTACCAAATAAATGATGTTATGACTAATTTATTGACAAATATTCCTATTCACTATTCAGAGTAATATACATATTTTTGTGAAAAAGACTTCTTTTTATACGAAAATGAATATACTTATTAATTAATAAAATGCATAATTGACTTTTCTTAAGTGAAAAACTGATAACTGACATAATTCTTATCTATAAAATTCTTTCAAAATCACTATTTTATTACTAAAAAATTTAAAACGTAATATTAGTAAAAGTGTGATAAGTATTTATTTGAAGCATATATTATTTTATATATATTTATTTTGGTGTAAGCCCAATCTACCTTATGTAAAACAAAGGAAACAGTGCAATACTAGTAACTTTTGTAAAAAAAATTTATCATGTATTGATATAAAAACCTTCCTCATTTCGTGTTTAAGTATACGTAATTCCATTTAAATTATAAACCATACATGTTTTCATAATACCTTAGATAAATATGCCTTTAATTTAGTTGACTAATATAGATGCTATAAAAGTTTATTTTAAAAGGATGTAATGACATTTATATAAATGTTTTAAGAAATTATAATTTTCTATCATAAAACTGGCTGTCAGTTTTAAGCAATTCCGAATTAAAATGACAACATAATTAATAAACAAAATAAATTTAGAAACGAATTGGATAAAATTTTATTGCAAATAATATGAAAAAACAAGTATTTGAAATTAAAGAAAATAGATAATGGAATTACGTGACATAAAAATTTAGTTTATAACTGTAATAAACAATTTTATAAATGATTATAAACAATAGGATTTAAATATTAGCTGTTGATTTTGAAAGTATATATTTTCACTATTTATTTTTAAAAAGAGACGCTTGAAAATAACTCATAAAACAGTCAATTTGTTGAACGTTTCTTCTTATAAAAATTAGCGCTCATAAGTATTGATGCACTTGATTTATAATTCTAAATTTAAAAGTCTATACCTACGATATTAAGAAAGTTATTCACATTAAAGAGTTTGTCTTATACCTCTTGTCGGGGAAACGTTTATTAAAACAAATCTTTTTTGGGAAAATTAAGCATTGTACTCATATATATTTTTTAAAAACCAATCGTGGTTTTGTTAATATCTTTCAGAATGCTTCTTAATTTTGCATTGCCATTTAGGCTCTACTCTCTCATATTTGATAATAATTTCCAGAAAAGTGTTTATTTGTTGATATTTTTCTTTCTTACTATGATCATAAATCCAACTGTGTGATTTCGATTATAATACTATAAAATTTAACTTATCAATAAAACTAAATATTTTTTATTAAAAAGTGAGTTTGATCTTATACCCAATCAACCTATAAGTATATAATGACAGTAATATCTTAATTTCTCTTTTCTAAGGATAAGTCGTTTACGCGTTTAAATAATTTAGATAAATCTATATGGTCAAGAAAATGTCTATAAGCAAAATATTTTTTGATATAGGAAAGAGAACTGTGATATAGAAGAAGCTAATATTTTATCATTAAATTTTTTATCATTTTATATCAATTCAACAGGAAAATAATAAATATAAACTTTAGTTTCGTTGCCAAAATTACATTTTCTGGTAAAAATTGTACATAAAATTTAATCATAATAGACCTAGAATAAGGAATAAGTCTAGTAAACTTATCTAAAGAAAAGAATAAATGTATTCAGGGTTGAAAGTAATATCAGTTCTTTATAATCTACAAAATTTAAATGACAAAGAATCGTATGTTTTCAAAATGACTTCAAGTTGTGCTACTCACAATGCATTCTATCAGCTTCGTGTTTAAATATAACTGTTCCCAAATTACATGAAACCGAGTTTTCACTGAATCTGATAACAGAAAACGGAGTGAATCGAAAAAAAAGATATAACACTTTCAAGGAAGAAAATCAATATAAGCACAGATAAATAAGGGAAAATATAAAAGCAGATGTTCAGAGTTCGCACTTCTAAAATTCAACGAGGGATTTAACTGTTTATCTCAAATACGATAAAATTCAAAACGATTTAGTATTCGATTTCTGAAGTAAATAAAATGGATATGAAATCGGACTCATTTTAAACAGCTGTTTCAATAGTAAAACTTTCTATTCCGTAAAATCTGAATAAGGATTGATTTTTACATTTTATTTTAAAAGGATGAGAAGAGTGTAAAAGTTTTAGATATTTTTTATTTTATTATCTAGATTTCTTTTAAAACTGAATTTTATTGAATGCTGTGAAAAGTTTAATTATTTATTCTTAGTACATTGCACACTATTATATTTAAGAATTATCTTCAAAAATCCCAATTTTGTATAACTTTCTTTTCCTAGAATCATATAAATGATTCTACTGTTATATTTTGTAATTTCTCCAAATTTACCCAAGAAATATCTCATAGTTTTCAAATTTAAAACCGTATTTAAAGATGAATAAAAATCCTCAACCTTTATGTAATTAAAATAAAAATTTGATTTTCTAAGTATTTTGCTCACGTATTTGGATTTTTTTTCAAAAACACAAAAAAATTCTCTCATTTAATTTCTTATTATTTCATTAAAATTTACTTCTTAATATTTTGACTTTAAAAATATAAAATATCATAAAGTCTTAACAATGAAAAATATCAATACAAGTTTTGATTTATCGAAAGATAATAAGTTGAAAATTAAATTTATATTTCCTAGTTATAAAATAGTCCTTATCAGGCACATGAGTTAAAATTATATTAAAAGCAAGAACCTAAGAAAAATATTTATATAAAATTATGATTAAATTGTAAAATTAGATGTTGATAAATAATATAAATTACAAGAATATCATATTCTGCACAGATTGTGATGAATTTTAGATTCTTGTGAAAAATGATAATCAGTCAAACATGAGTTTTTGCATAAAATATTGTATTTCAGTATTTCCCTTCGTACATTAGTGATCTTAATTCGTATAATAATACATGTTTAAAATATATTTCAGTATTTATACGTAGATTACTTATGTTTCATTATGGACATAATTTTCATGAGACTGTAAAAATAATTCGGATGGTAATAAATATATCAATTATATCAATAATGAAACTGAGAAAATACTTTCTAGGTAAATCTGTGTTTCTAAAATTTAACTGATGGATAAGCATATTAACAAAATGTGCAAAAAACATTTAATGAAATTCGTTATGGTATAGTGACAGTAGAAATCATTTTGTAAAAGGAGATAGTAAGTTCAATTTCTACCAATATTTATAAATGGGATTGAAGATTTATCACATTAAGGATTTTGTGTTTTTTCAAAAACACAAAAAAATTCTCTCATAATATCATTGAATATAATGAATCTTCCTTGAATATAATGCGATAGATTTTAAGTCTTTAAAACATATTTCTATTTGTCATTTAAATATATTTTCGCAGTTAAACTTATTGTTTTTGTGGATATAGACAATTAATGTACAATAATTCTCACAAGTTTTAAAATGAAGAGATTTTATGTCCTAAATTTTTATATATGTAAATATATTTTAGGTATGAATATAACAACTTTAATATTGTTTAAAACACAACAAAAGATATCATGAAACAATTTAGACACACGCATGAATTAAAAATAATTTTGAAATTCAAAATGATTTTCTTCTTAAAATATTATTGAAATTAGTTGTTTCAATGTAACGAAAGATATTAATTTTTAATGGTTTTTAGAATATTCTTTTGTTACAAGTACTGCAGAATAAAGGACTTTGTATTAGCATAGTCTTCAAAGCTCTGAATTTAGGATATTTGTCCCTTTTGATCGATGATCGTGAACGAAATTTGTTTTGTAAGACTTTTTTATTATCTTACATTTTTACAGATATTTACCAAACGATTTTCAATTTGATTAATTGGAGTAATAAATCAATTTAGATATTCGCTTTTCATCAAATGTAAAAGAGTTTTACTCTATTCTGTAATCGTATTTAAGACTTTTATCCTAATAAACCGCCTTTTCATGGAGTGTTTTTAGATTCATAAGACACTCTAAGATTTTTCTAAATTGTTTTAATAGTTATCTTGATACAAGATATTATTCATATGTATGAAGAAGACGACGTCATTATTATGGAGAACTGCTTTGTTCAATACAGATTTATTTCCTTTGTTGGCGTTTAAGCCTTTGTATCAGGGATCCATTCTAATGTCACCATTTGGAAACAAATTGATCTGGGATTCACTTATCCCAAGGACTTTTTTCAAACTTTTGAATGTTCAAATTTCGGGATCCTTATTGATTTGAAATGGAATTTACTCTTCCTTTTTAAATTACATTTTTATGTATTTTGTTTTGTAGGAACGTGTGCACAATATGCAGCGCATCTATACCACAAATTATGGTATTCTCATTCTTTCTGTGTCTATATGTAATGACAATGTTCTTAAATATTTGAGTATATTTCTCATTTGAATGTGTGATGAATTTCTTTGTATAAGATATGACATTTAGTTTTTTTTTCTTAGATTCCTTACCTCTGAATACAATGCACACAATTTCCTATTGATCACCAGTTTATTTTATGTATTCCAGGATAGCATTATGGATTTTTTCTCAATATTTTAATAATTAGAAGAACATTAGATTTCAGCATTGTGTTCCACTGCTTTTGCAGAGAATTTGTACATGTGACACCATCCTTTATATTTAAATCATATATTAAAAATTAATTTAATAGATTATTTTAAAACGGCATTTCAGTTTCATAAGAATTTTTTTATTTATTTATTAAAAATTGTATAAAAGGTTCAGTATTTTTTAATATGATATTGATTACACATTAATAATATATTAAAATTTCTTATTTTTTATATTTCAAACTATTCCTATAAAAAATTACTATCCAAAACTTATACAGCATTTATTAGGTATTTCGTTACATAAACGGTTAATAAAAGAAATAATTTAAAGGGGGATAAAAAACGAACTTTTAAGCTTAATGAGGAATTTTAAATAATATATGAATAACAAAAATATTATAGTAAATATGACACTTCAAAAAAATAGTCAAAAATTAAATTTAGCTCAGATATTGATATGATACTTCATCATAATATCCATACCTTCTCCTTTTTGTTCATGGGTGGGAAAAATATCTATAATCCAGGAAGATATAAGCAGTAAAGTTCAAAATTTGATCCCTTTTTGATCATACACATCTAATGAGATTGAAGTAGTGGAGGCCGATCGGTATTTCGATTCTGGTATCTTAATATGAAACTCGATCACTTCCAAAGAAGATTCAAATTGACATAGCAAAGTATTGTTTCAAAATTCTCCTTGAGCATTACGACTTATAGATATTAATTATCTGTATTAGGATGTGAAACTTGGACGAAGTTCTGGAAGATTAATCGTGTTCTCAAGAAGTAAGAGTTTTTCTTAGATTTTACATCTTAGGTAGGATACGTTTTCTCGTAAGGTTATCACCTATTTCGGAACTAATTATTTTTATTATGGGAGCCAAACTCCTCCGGAAGTAGAAAAATCAAATTTAAACTATGCATTTGAAAGGGTCAGTAGAGAATGTAAGAACTAAATCCAAAGTTTCTGAAAGCGTGGAGGGGGGGGTAATATTATTGTCACTATTGGGAAAATAGATAAATAAATACAGCAGGAAAAAAGGTTATCCTATGCAAATAAAACAGCAAAAAAATCTCCCAGCTGTATAAAATATTATGTAATCACATCAAAACCAGTGTATACCTTTTACATTTCTGAATGTTTAAAACACTTTTCATCAATATATAGAATACAGTTATTTAAAAAGTACATAATTACCTTCTCCTTCAGTGACAACGGTTATTGGCTCACTAAATTCACCACTTCCGATAGCATTTTCCGCTTTTATGCGGATATGATAGGTTGTGTGGGGCAAAAGTCCTTGCACAGTGTACACACTTTCACTGACATCAACTACATTAACTTTGGCTGCTGACCATGATTCTATATAAAAATAAAAAATAATAAAAATAATTAAAGACGTTTATATATGTAAAAAGGATAGTTAAAGAATATTAAGCATAGATATGTGTACGTATAACACATATACACATATCACTGTCTATAATAGGTATATTATTCAATAATCTTAATAATAGATATACTTAATTACTTAAGTATCATTGATACCGAAGAACATAGTAACTAATACTGTAACATTCTATAACAATATTTATTTTAATAAGTTTATATATAATGGTGGTTATAAAAGCAATAAATAGTGCAAATTATATATATATATATATATATATATATATATATATATATATATATATATATATATATATATATATATATATATATATATATATATATAACTGAAATCATAGCTAAAAATTTTGTTACAGGTAAATTGCTAAATTTAAATTTATAATCATGCTTATCACTGAAATTTTTTACCATGGAATCAAATTTAAGAAATTGTCTGTATAATTTTGTATCACCATTTGATTTAAATTTTACAAAGTTGATAATGGTTTTGCTATTTTATTCAAAATAGCATAATTTGAATGTCCTCATTGTAATGCTGACTGCTTGATATTTTGCAACAAACAAGATTCCAGTACTTTATTTGAATTCTTTAACGCGTGAAATTCAAACAAAACTAGCATTGAAATAAGTTTCATTAAAAATAAAATCTAACTAATTTCATTTAAATGAAACATCAGTTTAAAAATGTGACACCATTTTATTTTGAAATCTGTAAAAGTATCTCTCAATTATGGGGAAGTTTTTGTGAATTCATAATATTTAGACAAATCAATGGAATATTAGAAGATTATTTGGAAATTATTAACTGTAACATCCTTAAATAAACATGATACATTCACATTTAGTACTGAAAGGAAATATGTAATATGACATCTTTAAATTAGTATGTTGAAATTTTAGCTGAGGTTTCCAATTTAAAGTACTCATCATATGTGTATATATATATATATATATATATATATATATATATATATATATATATATATATATATATATATATATATATATATATATATATATATATATATATATATATATATATATATATATATATATATATATATATATATATATTCACATAAATTAATTTATATATTTTATTTTGAAAATATATTACGATGATAGATGATATGCTTTCTTCTGGGATTTCTCATCTTTCAAGTTATGAAGAAATTATTAAACTATTTCCAACTTAACAGAAACTAAGCTTTTGATAAAAATTATCATCTATTTGAATATATTGCTCCTAGGGATGTGAGTGCATATTTCTCCATGAGGCATCCGTGTTTGTTTGTGTGCAAGAGATTTCTAGTTAACATACATTTCTCTCGCAAATTAATGTATTTATTAAACAATTTTTACAAGGAAAGTGAAGTTATCAATTATCTTTAAGAAAGAAAACAAACACACTACATTTTATTTAATGCGTAAAATATGTCTGTAGAATATAGATTAAATTCATGTACTATAATCTATATTTTTCGATAGAAAATAAAGAAATTTAAATAAATTATATATATTTATTATGAATTTATACTAATGATAAAATTCTTAGAAGATTAAAATTGATTTGATTTTCTGTAATTTATTTGAAATTTATTATCCATAAAATCTCTAATTTTTTAATATATTTAGTCGAGTAATATTACAGTCATTAAAAATATAAAAATTAAAAGAATCCTTTAAACACACACACATAAACGAGATAACTACAAGTCTATGTCACAACTGAACTCATTGATCTAATTGAAACTTATTACACATTACCTTTCGCTGTCTTGTGTTCCACAATGTACTTCGTAATTACGCTGTTTCCACTGTAAGGTGCAGACCACGTGATCGATACAGAGCGGCTCCCTTTTGTAGTGACATCGACCCCAGGTGGTCGGTCGGGTGGTTCTGAGCAAAGAAGATAAGCGATTCGTATGAGTCAGCTATATATCCATTCAGAGCAATTGCAAGAATTTTAATTGCAATCCACTTTAATTAAAACATTTTTTTAGAAAAAGTGCATGTAATTAATTTTATCAAAATCACTAAAATGTTCAAGAAATCTCTTTTTTTTTAATGAATTGAAAGAGGATAATTTAAAAGAGCAGTGTTTTTTTTCTTTTTTCTTTTATAGGTAAATGTAACCTTTCTTTTATTGAATATTCAGTGGATGATGATATAATTAAAGAAAAAAAACTGAATGAAATTAATCAAAGTGATACTGGGCAGAACATTTCTATTAAATATTTTAAGTATGTCTCTATGATTTTTTCTTAACTGAATAATCTTTATTGTTTTAAATTTAAATTATTTTTAGAAATAAGTAAATTATTAAAGTTATTATTCTGTTTCACCTTATTGATATTATTTATATCTTTCAATTTATATAATTATTTTATTATTTTTTCAAAGAACAATGTATTTTAATTATAACTCGTTTTTCATAATATCCGCATATATAATTTTCACAACATAAACATTTTCATTTTATAATAGCAATGTATAGACATTTTTATTAGGTATTGATAACAATAGTACTTTAAATGATTACTGAAAATTTTTATTAGTATTTTATTGCATGTTTGGAGATAAAAAAAGTTTGGCGACTTATATATTTTGTCTAGATTATTTAGCATTTTTATTATTTTAGATTATTATTATTATCAGTACAATTCTGTTTTAAATAAACATCATATAAATAAAATAAAACCATTTTACATTTTTTCCTATAACAAAATTAAATATTTAACCCCAATACATTCCAAGATATCAATACTTAAGTTCTTAAAACTTAAATCTTGAAAGAAAGAAACAACTTTAGTTGTTTAGATTATTAGTTTATCTGACATAGCTGTTTTTAAGAAATCCATCTGATCCTTAATAGTTTAAATGCAATATTTAATCGTGATATCTTTAAGTCTTCTTCTTTTAATAATTAAAAATGATAATTTTATAAACTTTTTGGTATTAATACCATTTTTATTAAATATATGTTTTTTTAACATCGAAAATTTTATTTTTGGCATGCTTCAATATTACTTTTCTATAGTATCGTTACATGACATGCGAAGACAAAAAATAAAGATTCATTTTTCAGTTGACTTTTTGATGTGAATTGTTTCCTTAAGAATGAAACAAAACTAATTATTATTATTAAGAAAGAAATAGAAGTAAGCAATTTTTATGAGAAATTTCTCATTATAATTTTGATAAAGGTTATAGTTTGAGAACTGCTTAAAAAATAAACTTTAATTGCAATATTTATAATTATTATGTTTTTATTATAAGTTAAATATGTGAGATACACTAAATTTTAAAATCTAAAAAAATGAATTTTTTCTCAGTCTTATTATATATTAAGCATTACTATTTTTTCCTCATTAGAAATATTAACATATATATTGAAATACACTAAAGATAAGAACTGTATTTTCATCTTAATAACTTTTGCGACAATCTAAATGAAGAATTGATGCAACATATTTTTAATAAAAAAACAATACTATTTTACAAGTATTCTTAATACTTCATGTTCGATATATTTTTATAAATATTCAATTTTAGAGAATAGTAAATTATTTTCTTATTGATGATATTCTTTTTTAGATTTTAAAGTAAACATACCTCCCGATTAAATTCGATCAAAATTCTTCATAATAAGAAAGTAAAATATATGTAGAGAAACTTATAATAAGAAATGGAGTTCTAGCGTAAATTATATGCACTATTATTACTAAAATACTGAACACATTGAATATTGAATAAATGTTACTAGACATGCTATGAATCTCCAACAAAAATCTAGAAAGTAATAGATGTATGAATGTTTGCAGAACTTGGTCAGGTGTAGCAAACAGAAATATATTCCTTTTATATAAATATAAATGACTTAAAAAATTATCAAATGTCTTCGATTATGAATCACATATGGGGAGTGTTTAATCAATTGTATTTAAAAAATGCTTTTTGTTTCTAACTTAAAATATATAATGTAATAAATAAATCAAGGAAAATATTAATATGAACATTTGTATAGGGTTATGTACACACGTGTAAAATTTTATATAAAATGCTTCACCAAGTTTTAATAACTTTATTAGACTCTAGTAAATCACCGAGCATTTTAAATTACAAGAAGAATTAAGAATATGTCAGTTCCTCCAAACAAGTAATTATGTTAATGTTTAAAACGTAATTATATTCCTTAGTGAAAGGAACTTAAGGTAATTGCACTTAAAATTGCTCAAAATTAAGAGCCTTATTTCCCTTATTAAATTGATTAATCATTCAGTCAAAAATTCAGTTCTTTTCATTCACTAATTATTATAAATTAACGTATAGTGTTAATTATGAAATTATTTATGACAATATCTTGAAATTGCATGAATGAAATGTTAAATAAAATAAACTATCATTAAAAGCAAATATATATATATATATATATATATATATATATATATATATATATATATATATATATATATATATATATATATATATATATGTATAATATATATATAAGTTCCATTAATTCTTTTAAAACTTATTTTAATATTTTAAAAATACTATTTAGTAGTAAAATTAACTTAGAAGCAGTTAAAATTATATAAAATTAACAATAAATTAAGGGGGCACTATATTTGATGATTTAAAATATGTTTCCAGTTTTTCTGATATACAGATTTAAATGTAGACAACAAACTACAAAAAATCTCTTAACTTTTTCTGCTGCTTAAAAATGTATCAATTGTTTATAATTTATTTGACTTATAAAAAAATTTAAATAAAAATATCTTAAGGGGAATATCAGATGAGATCAGACAAAGAAATAAAATATTATATATATGCATTAAAATGTTTTTACAATTAAATTTTTTTTACGTATATTGCTAATAAATTAGTACATTCTCTAAAAACAAAGGAATGCAGTGATCTAAGAAAAGTTATACAATTTCTATTTGATTTTCTTGCAGTAATATTTTTATTCATATAAAAATATTGCTTACTAACCTTGTACTACTATCTGAAAATTTGTATCGTCTCTTCCATAAGCATTTTGAGCTGTACATGTGAATAAAGATGAGTCTTTTCTGTTGACTGAAGATATTCTAACGGCTGCCTCCATACCTTCAGAATATATTTTTTCTTCAAATGCATACCTAAAATCATTTTACATTACATTTCCATAATTGTAGTTTATAACATTTTTTTAAGTATGTCTGAAAATTGATGATCAATTTACTGTATAAATTAAATTAATTAATTAAAATTTTTAATCTTAGGTATTATTGGTTGATAATTTGAATCAATTTTGCAAATGCATCAAATTCTTATATGGTATAAATCGAGCTTTTGCCTATTTACATGGGAGGTTGTAAAATAAACACACACATAGAAATAGTTGAGTATAAATAAATAACCGGAAACAAAATATGATTAAAATAGGAATTTTCTTAAACTCCTATTCAAATTCTATTTTTATTGTAATAAATGGTTTAATTACTATACATTAATAAATGAGTGTTTAATATTGAAAAAAATAATATTTTATATCATAATACAGATATATAATACGAAATAAATCCCGAAAAATTCGTGTCACTTTCAGCTCCCTATTCACAGGTCCTGAATTTCGATTCTTGGGTTGGGAGAAGTTGACTCCAACTTTCATTCTTCCAATGGATCCATAAAGGATCCTCCAAGCATGCTTAAGAACTAAATACTGGAGTTCTGGGTTGTTATGACAATCTAAACGAGAAATATGATTCGCACATTAGGAACCGCATTCATAAAAATAAGTATATGTCTTGGTTCTTATATGGAATGTCAGGTGTCACTGAGTCCTATGTAACGGAAATACTCATAAAACACATGTAATATTATTTTAAAATTAGTCTGTTGATAACTTGTAAACGTCAGTAAGTGTCAGCCATGTCTTGGCTTGCGTCAGTAGGTGCACTTGTTCTCTTAAGAATATACCTCCGACTTCATAGTTACCACGGTAATTTCTTAATTTTCAGTCTGTTGTTTGATTGCTATCACTTAGTTCGCTTACTCTTCTGTTTGTTTTTTCCGTGTTTAGTGCGCTGAGAAGTTATTTACTCGCAGAAAGTTCTTGAATATGAGGTGTTTTATTGTATTCATGGTTAATAATCATGATTATTGCTTGCCAACCAATGGATAAAAGTGCTTGGAACGCTTACAAGAAACTTTTGAACACTTTTTTCTGTGAACTTTACATAACAAATTGAAGATGCAAAGACAGGAATGTAAATACATAAATACTGAAAGGCGATTGGGTGGCAAATACCTGGAATGATGCCAAGGCTCAAACAATTGCGAGCATTCATAGAATAAATTGTAAAACGAAAATATAAATAGAAAGCAATTAAAGTAAACTCTATATAAAGCTCAGGAAAACATTTTGCCTTTAGTGCAGTGGTTCCATGGATGCGAAGATACATCCATGGTAGAAGCTGTAGTTTTCTTTCTGTAAAAGACTCATTTGAAATTATTAATGAAAAATTTTATTAAACTTCTTAAAAGCAAAGATGTTGATGGTGTTGAAGAGCCTACGGTTGTTGGGATTTATAAAGTAGCTCCAAAGAGTTCGAGTTAAAATTTTCGAAGCATCCGAGTACCAAATAAAAATCAGAGTTGCCGATATTATGCTGTGCCAGTATAGCGAAAATTCGCAGCAAAGGTGCAAGAAACATCAGGAACAGAGACAAAAATTATGTTCTTTTTCACTCATCCTAAATTCTCCCATTTAAAGTTTCCATATTAAATCAATGACATTAAATGCATTCAGTATTAATTAATTCTTCATTAATAAACTCTACTCTGTTATTCATCAGCTTTGCTTCAACATTTCATCCGCATTCTTGCCGGCCCTCTTATGATGGATAACCGGCACTCTATTATAAGATAAATATTTTTTCAATGGATTAAACCAAAAATCACATTGAAAATCTTCATTTTAAGTACAAATAAATTCATTTACGTAAATTATTAACAATATATTAATTTGAAAATTAAGAACTTAATTCTCATATAAGACGGAATCTCTATGTTTTTCCTTCTCGATGATACTATGACTAATAAAATATCTGGTGATTCAGTTGAACCATTTAATCAAATGCATTGACCTTAAGGTATAATAGTTTCTAGAATCAGAACTGTATTTCAAATATTTCGCGTTTGATTATTTTTATTATGAAAGTAACGCAAACAACTGTCTTTTATTTGAAAAATGCTAGAGATAAATTATTCCTATAAAAATGAAAAATACCCTCATAGCTTTTTATTTATGAACTAATGCTAAAAATATTATATGTATGACCTTTTCAAATATGTTGTTAATTTATTTAGATCAATTCATTTTACCAGATCAACGGTATCATAATTTTATTGAACAACATTTTGCAATTGTTTATTAGAAAATTTCAAACAATTTGTTAATAAGAATATATTAATATTAAAAGTAATATAATTTATTGAAAATTACTTATTTACTGTTAACGAGCTTTCAATTAAAGTCTACCAATAGTAGAAGTATAATAAAATTTGATGTACATTAAAATTAAATTACATATTTCATTTTTTGAATATAATGCTGCAATTAGGGTTTCATAAATTTTCTTCAAAGTCTTCTATGTATGTAAAAGATAATTACTCTCTCATTATTTTTTGAGTGTACAACATGCATTTAATTACATAACATAATAAGTTAAATAAGATTATCAAAAATGCATTTAGTTAAATTTAATTTTCAATTGCTTATATCCACCCTGAAAAAGAAAAGAATATAGGACTTTGTTTAATTAGTTTCGAAACGGAAGTTACATTCATTTCTGCACACAGAATATTTTTATAGATATCAAAAAAATTTAAAATTACTCTCATATCTTATACATAAAAATGCATTTTATTATAAATTAAACTTGATGTCTATTTAAGATTAAAATTACAAATTCTATTAATAATCAATTTTCTTGTTTCATAAAGAAAAAATGAAAAAATTGTACTAAATGCTTTTATTCATTTCGAAAAAAAATGGAACAAATTTAATCACCAAAATGGATAAAATTCTGTTATAATAACGTTAACTATAATCAGACGTGATAAAAATAATAAAATGTGGTGAAAATTGAGAATCAAATTGTTGTAACGATGCTTTTAATGGATAAATAAAATGTTAAATAATAAATACTCACTGGATAGTTAAACTGGAATGTGAAATTCTCTTTTTATGAATGCTATTATCTTTCATTCCATTTTAAAAGCGTATAACGTCAATGCATGTTAAAATAAATTACAAAAATAATAATAAATAGAAATTTAAGAACAACTGCCTAAATCAAGGGTAATTATCGCAAGATAATGCAATTAGTTGAAAACATATTTTTAGTTTCCCATTTTGGTTACAAACTCAATACTTGTGAAATTAGTTATGTTATATTTAAAATTAAATTATAATGATTTACTTGATTTTTTATTAATATTTTATCAATAAAAGTTAAGACTTGGTTGCACTATTTTATACACTATTTTATACAGTACTTTATACTTAATGATAATTTGAACTTTAAGGGACGAATCACTTTGGTGTATAATACAGTACCAAATTATAACAGGTATTTTTGCCACAAACATCAGTACTATGTAATATTTTATTTTGATTAATTTATTCTGATTTTATTTAAAATAGAAAGTTATTTTCAATGTCATAATATTCATGGCATAGTCGCACTTACATACAAGATTACTTCTGGGTTTAATAACTGTTCAAAATTCAGTTGTGCCTTTAATCAGATCTTTTTAAAATATATATGACCAGTGAGGATACCGATAATATTACACAATGAGTATCCATATTATAAAATAGGATGTTATACTCAGTTATTTTAGGACATAGCTGATCATCAACAAATGTTTGGTAAACGGATGCGCAGGATAATACTAAGTATCAGTATTTATTCCTATCTACTTTAAACTTTATTTTACAGGATATTTTCCTGATGCTTAAAATACACATGTTATATTAACTGCATTTTTCAAAACACTGATGTTATCCTGTCTTTTCCTACTTTATTGTTTTTATAATATTTTTACCCATTATAAGGAGATTATAAAAACTATAAAATATGAAAATCATATATCATTCATATAAATATCTAAATATTTTTGGTGCAGTATATTATAATATATATATATATATATATATATATATATATATATATATATATATATATATATATATATATATATATATATATATATATATATATATATATATATATATATATATATATATATATATATATATATATATACATATTGATCTGATAATTTTAACCGAATACGTTATACTTTAGATCATATATATATATATATATATATATATAAAGAAGTGCAGTTTGCAAGAAAAGGGTTCACAAGGTAGTCGGATTTTTTTTTTTTGAGCAAAAAAAGTTTTAGTTGAAAAAGTCGTCTATAAGCCTATAGATGGCGCTGACTGTCCGAAACACAATAAAAAGGACAACAGTACGCTCCATTCATTTATTCTGATAATAACAGTTGTTCAATATGACCTCCAGTACATTGTACGACACAACTAAGGCGACTCGCAACGCCCGTTACAGCTGAATGCAATATGTCGGAATGAATTGCAGAAACCTCACGACAGATGGAATCTTTGAGTTCGGCCAATGTTGAAGGAGATGAACGGTACACACGTGATTTCAAATAGCCCCACAACCAGAAGTCGACCGGAGTGAGGTCGGGTGATCGTGGAGGCCATGCGATCTTGCAACCTCGACTGATCAGTCTCTCTTCACCAAAGGTACTCAAAAGGAATCGTTTTACTGGATTGGCATAATGTGGTGGTGCGCCATCCTGCATAAAGTTTATTACTGATAACACACATCTTTGATTTAATGCGGGCACGACTTTGTCACGCAAAAGAGTGAGGTAACGCTTAGCGGTTACTGTGCACGTTTTCCAGCCCAATCTGGGACACGGTTCTTCAAAGAAGAAAGGTCCGACAATGAAAGATGAGGTGAAGCCACACCAGACTGTCAACTTGGCTGGATGCAGAGATTTCGTAGTGTATTCACGAGGATTAGATGTTGCCCATATACGAGTGTTATGGGTGTTGACATTCCCGTGTAGTGTGAAGTGCGCTTCATCCGTCCACAAAACGTTGAACAATTACTGAGGGTCGTTTTCGATTCTTGCCATAGAACACTCGGCAAATGATTCCCGCATAGCTGTGTCTCCCGGTTGTAACTCCTGCAGTGACTGAAGTTTGTAGGGATAGAGATGCAATATCCCGTGGAGGATACGTCGAATCGATGATTGAGGCACATCCAATATTCTTCCAGCTTCGCGAGCACTGCTACTCCCAATGGACGATTCCGCCGCTAAATCATTCATTGTGGTTTCCACCGCAGTAATCCGGCTCTCCCCTGCGGTGGATCGGCCACGCAGTGACGTTCTTCCACTGCGTGGCCGATCCTCCAAAAAGCCAGTTTCCTCGAATCTCTTGACAAGCATGACTATTCCAGGACACGATATGGGGCCTTTCTTCGTCTTCAGTCCTTTCATCGTGCGAAAATTTCGCAACGCAATAGTTGCTGACTCTCCGTTCAAATAAAACAACTTCACCAACAACGCTCGATCGGGTAATGATAACATTCTGAAAGCGAATGAGAAATTCTCGAGTATCACGGCCTTTTATCGCAAGATTAATTTGCATAATTCTGCTGAATCTCCCGATCTATAGGTAACTTTTTTTAACTAAAACTTTTTTTGCTGCTAAAAAAAATCCGACTACCTTGTGAGCCCTTTCTTGCAAACCGCACTTCTTTATCTCACTTTCTTCTTTTTTTATGAATTTTTAAAATTGTAACGAAATTTTGGCTCACCAGTATATATATATATATATATATATATATATATATATATATATATATATATATATATATATATATATATATATATATATATATGTATATAAAATGATCTAAAATATAACGTATTCGGTTAAATTTTTATAAGATCAATAAAGAAAATATTGATAGCTTAAGGAATATTTTCTTACCTAGGTTCAAATGTAGGGTTGAAAGGTAACCTGTCTTTACTCCAGGTAATAGTTAGTGGTTTTTCGCCGATTGCTCTGCAAATTAGTGTTACACTTTGACCCCTTGTCAAAGTTAGGGCCTTAAATTTTTCTTTAAAATGTGCAGCAACTGCAAAGGATGTAATTTTTTTTCAAATCAGAATCAGTCAGAAACAAACATTACAAAAACAAGTATACAAATAAATTATTTTTAAATTCACAAGTATTTTTAAAACCAAATAGTGCATTTCATTTGCAAGCAAATTTTAATAATACGAAATATTATAATTCCTAATTTATCTACATGCCACGTTTTTTGAATTAATAAATGAATGGCGCATTTAAATTTTAAATATAATATTTTTTTTTTTAAGAAAAGTGAAAATGATTCATAAATTTCCTTTTCTAGATTTAAATAAATAATTCGTTTTGTATAAAATATCTATTAATAACATACAAATATTTTATTAAATAACAGAAATAAGTTTTCTAGAATGATAATATTCAATAAATTCAATTGATTAATAAGTTCTTAATATTATTTCACGTTTGATTTTTTTTTATTATTATCCAGCTTAATTTTCTAGTATTGATTGTACTGAAGATTGTTTTAAATAAAATATTTACATTATGTCAGCAATTGCATAAAATAATACAGAAATACATATTATTTTTCTTTATTATTTCTTAGTTCCTGAGTAAATTACTTTTAACTTCTGCTCAGAAAATTTTATATTTGAATGCTCTCTTTATTGTAAAATGTGTGTGTTTATTGTACATATTTTAATAAATAATATACATTCTATAATTTCTAGTAAAAACGATTGACATTTTTATGTCAAATATCTACCTGACTTTAAAAAAAAAATCTTCATAATTGTTGTAAAGCTTTTTTTAAGCTCAAAAATTTTTATTTTTTGATTGTTTTAGTATCAAGTAATAACTTAAAAGTTAAATGTTATCATTTTTTTTTCAATACGGCTCTTCAAGATGTCACATTTTTGAAAGTGGGAAATGTTTTTAATTCCGTCACTTTAAGCTATTAAAATGCATCTAATTATATGCAGTAACTTCTTTGAAAGATTCTATAATCTTATGAAGAATTAATTTTTTTTTTTTTTGTTTTCTAAACGAAGTCTTTTTTTCATTGCCACAATTTCTTATTTTGGAAAAAATCGTACATAATTAATTTTATAATACTAAAAATATACTGCATATACCGAAACATTAATTGAGTGGCTGCTTCTTAATTTTTTAGTTATTCAAAAATAAAAAAAAATTATATTATGATAATTTTTTAAGGGAAATTTATTTAATTTATTATCTTTTTATTTTTCTGAATTTAAGACGAATTCCAAAATTTAGTTTTTAAAAATTTAATTTCATATGTATTCATTTCTAGTAAATATAAGATTTTTACTAATAACATTAGTGTTCTCTCATATTAAATTCAAAATTAGTCACATTCAATAAATTTTATTCATAAAATATTAATGAATTCAAACTTATGACATAATTCTTTCACATGAAATTCACAATCATATACCCTTTTTATTTCACTTAAAATACATTAGTGTGTTCATTTTATTATTTTCTTCTCCAGAAACTATTAAATAATCTTTATAAAGAAAATTGTGACATAAAATGCAATCAAAAGTTGAAATTGCCATAATCATAAGAATTACAAAAATTAAAATGATATTAAATTTTTAACGATTGATCGTAATGGTATTTTGAACAAATTTTAATTATAGTGATAAAAAATTTGAAGAAAATCCAAATAAATTTGTATAAATATTTATTTTATATCTGTTTATTTATAATGATTTTTAAAATTGGTACCAAATAAAAATGCATGTCTCTATTCTACAGAATAATTTAAAACTCTGGTTCTGAGTTATAATTACGAAATATTAATCATACACCTGATTACTCATTGAGCTTTGATGCTTGATTAAAATACATAAAGAATGTTTCAATCTAAAAATTATTTTTAATAGTTTTTTGCCAACGGTGGGCTCTTGGGTGATGAATCCTTTGTCACAACAAGGTCAGAAACTTCTACTCATTTGTCGTTATCCGGAGGGCACCTGAGAATCATGTCACGAAGACGAGTAGCGTTGCCCGTGCCATACCACCACAATCCCGTTTATAGGGTGAGCCACATTCATACATCATCACAGAAGAAAGGACAGAGAAACATTGAGAAAGAACAGAGAAAGAGAGTAAAGTTCATGCCCGAACCGAGATTTGAATCCGGGACTCACAGCTCAGGAAACAGGAGCGCTAACCACTCAGCCATTGGTTTCGGCTTATTTTTTTTAATATAAAATTCTTATGCGTATTTTTATATATTTCTTATTTTAAGTAATGAATACAACTGACTTTAATTATAAGAGTTGTTGTCTGTTATTTAATACTAAATCAATGATTTATTAAATTTTATTCATAAAACATGACTTAAGTTAACATTTATTCAAAACAGCTCATATTCTTTCGTAGGAAATTAAAAAAATACCTTATATACCACAAATGATTAGATTTTAAATACGCAGTATTACAAATTTATTAATATCATTTGATAATATTCAACAAATATCAAGTCTTTACTTCAAGAACATATCATGTCTGCATGCGTGTACATACGTATTATTCCAGAAAATGAAAAATCATAAAAATTCTGAAAAGTTACTTTAAGAAAAACGTTTTATAAAATTATTTGTCTAAAATAAAAGCAACTTTGAAGACTTAAAACTTCAGAATATTTTATGATCCAAGCCAAAACAACTACAATAAACTTAGGACTTTCCTCAAATTAAAATCAATAAATGCATTGTGTAAATACACTTTAGTAGTTACGAAAATACATTGTTTCCTTATATTTCTATAAAGATTGAAAACAAAAATTTCTTTAGAAGGATTGTTTTAAAAAGGGATATTTTTTATATTTTATTTTCTTTAATAAATTATAGTTTTTAGATACATTAAATTTTTTTAGAAAATGAACTATAAGCAGTTTATAATAAAATGAGACTAGAGTTACTACAAAATATTTCTTTAAAATTTAAGACTTATTTTACTAATATATGCCATAAATTGAAATTGACAATGATATATCTAAGATAATTTATATATACTAAATTAACAGTAGTACAACGTAAGACAACTATTATTTTCTAACTTTGCCTTAGTTTACATTATCTATTTATTAGTTTACAAATGTTACTTTAAAAAAATGAAATATATGTATCTATTATTATTTTGTTTAGCTGTTTGCAATTTTAAAAAATTATTGCAGTTTTATTGCAAATGTCTGCAGTTAATATATTTAATAGAAAAATACAGACCACGTTAACCAGAAAACACGTGGCAATATTACAAATATAAATAATGGGAATAATTTAATCAAACTTTCATAATGTATTTATATTCTTAACACGTTAAAAAATGTCAATAAGAAATATTTATTTTATGAATTATGCTAGAATATTTTTGTGGCTATAATAAGTGAGCAAATCTATTGTAGTTTAAATGTACAAAATATTGTTCATTTTAGAATACAATACTTTTTTAATCTAAGAATCGCAAATAATTCTTTTGTTATTAAAATGTAAACTTTTCTTATCAAACAAATAATATGTAATTCAGTGTAAAGCCAAGGCCCATTAAAATGTCTATACTTCTGGGAAGAAAAAGTATGAAGATCTCTTAGATCACGTGGGGTCGTTAGGATCTTAAATATGTTAATCATGAATAGACGATATCCTAGGTGTATTTGTGATAAATTTAATTAAAAATAAAAAAAATGTTATTATAGTAATTATCACTAGTTTTATAAAATGTATTCAGTACCTATGAAAAATGGTAAGAATAATTTCAAACAAAAGAAAATTTTGGAAATAACCCAGAATATTACTTTTGAAATTCTAATGTAATATAATGCAAAGTAATGATTGTCTACTAGTAAGAATGACTGTCTACTGGAGACTGTATACTATAAACGCGCGTGATTGTCTACTGGAGAATGACTGTCTACTGGAACAAATGTTACATTCATTCGCTGATAATGTATATTACTCATACTTATGAGGATAATGTTAGTTCCATGTATAATAAATAATTCTCACGTCAGTAAGCAATTTATGCCAAATAACATTGTTTTCCACAGATATTGTAAATTTTTGATTATCGACAATACCATTTATAAAAAAAACATGAATAGTATAGAACTACAGATGATTATTTTGTGACTTTTGAAGTATGAAACCTGCAGTAACAAATTCTCTCTTACTGGTAACACTCAATAATAGAAGATGAAAAAGATTATATTATCGATAGGATAAATTGCCATCCTGTTTACTCTTCCACCATTGTAAATATAAATATCGCCACTGCCACAATAAAGACTAATTGTAACTTCAGTATTAATAGAAACGAATTAACCATTTAATGTTTGCATCGAATATCAAGATTTAGTTTGTTAATCTGAGTAAATGTTCAAACATATATACACGAAAAACAAAGTATGACTTCATTTCCGGTGCAAGAAAAACACTTTATTGAACATATCAACAGAAGTATATGCGCAATTTAAATCGAATTTTAAAAGTGTCCGCCTTGGAATGGCTGTCATCACAAGTTGCAGCATTGCGGGGTCCACTGAAGTATAAGCAGCGTGTAGTCAATCAACTAAGTCCATTAGTGTTGGCACTACGTCTCGATACACCAGTTTTTTTGAGATAGCCACATAGGAAAAAATCTAACGGTGTAAGATCTGGCGAACATTTAATCGGACTCTCACTTTCGATCCAGTGGCCGCGTAATTCCATATCCAGCCAACCACGCACAAGAGCACAGAAATGCGCCAGAATCTCATCATGCTGGAACCAAAGGCATTTCCTTAACGTCGGCCTTAAATCAAATACATGTCGTAGTAGTCCCGAATGGAATACATCGCCTTCATACGAAGACTACCGGTAGATTAAAGAAGCAGATTTTTAAATACTATTTTAACGACGACTTAACGTCATTCCATGGCGCACGCGAATGCATGACTCAATATGCACGGCGAACGTTTTAATCATTATCGTATGGAAAGATATGCAAATACTGTTGTTGATATCTTCAACAAAGTGTTTTTACTTGCACCGGCAGTGACGTCATACTTTGCTTTTCGTATTTTTCTCGTAAACTATTGATCGTACAGGAACGCTTCTTTGGGCAGTTTTTATATACTCATAACAAGTAATCTGTCTGTGCACAGTTTATACGGTCGGTTTGACACACACACACGCACACACACATATATATATATGATGCAACCTTTATATATGCATGAAATATTCCTGATAATTATCCAAATATCTTTTATATATTTGTCAATAGCACCATTTGCGTAAATGCCATGTATAAAATTTCTACGTTTCTTTAATGTTTGTAGTTGTGGAAGGAATTTGAAAAATAATCTTAAATTCTACATCCATATTAACATTTAATAAAATATGACATGTTTACTACATAATTATTTCAGTTGTATGTCTGATGTTTTAAATAAAAAGCAATCTACATTCGAATTTTATGTTTCTTACACACGTTTCTTTTTGAATCCATGCATTTTTAACAGAAATTATAATACGTACAAATATATACTACACTGTTACTGTTTTTTTTCAAATATGTATGTTCTAAGTTTAATATAAATAACCTTTAAATTTATTAACAGTTGTATTTTTATGTATAAGAGGTGATCAAATTAAAAGGTACGAAACGACACAGTGGGTGCAAATGTTGACTTTATTCAAAATATACACCATAGGCTAGAACATAACGTTCCCAATGATGAACAAGGCGCAGGATTCCTTGTTCCCAAAATTCCTGTAACCGTGACGAAACCCAGTCGTTCACAGCGTCCTTCAGTACTTCATCTGAATTGAAGAAGTACTTCTTTTTTAGGTGTTTCTTTAGTGGACCAAAAACATGGAAATCGCAGGGCGACATATCCAGACTGGTAGGGCGGATGGTCCAACGACACATCCTTGAACTTAGCCAGTTCCATGTATGTGATTCTACGTGTGTGTATGCGCGTTATCATGGAGCAGAACCACACCCTTCGTGTGCAATACTGGTCATTTTTTCTTGATTGACCTGTGTAGGCATCTGAGTGTCTCACAGTACTCACCGGAGTTTATGGTTTTGTGCTTGAAGAATTCTACAAGTATTGGACCTTGAACGTCGAAAAAAGACGGCTTGCAACACCTTTCCTATAAATGACACGACCTTGAACTTTTCAGGGGTAGATGACGACGCATGCTTCCACTGCATGTTGTCCCGCTTTGTCTCTGGCTTTTAGTGATGGCGCCTGGTCTCATCACCTGTGACGATCCACTCCTTGAAAGTGGGGTCCTTATTTTACCGAAACAGATATTGCCAGTGCTAGCACCATACGCAGTTCCTTTTGCTGGTCGGTGAGTAGTTTCGAAACCCAAGCAGCATACACCTTCCAATATCGCAACCTGTCGTGAACAACAATTGTCCACACTCTTCCATAGGTGACATCCACCTTCCCCGCCAACATGTGACATACCGATCACTTCTCACTAGAGCATCCACCTTGTCGATAAGTTTGTTCATGATGACAGTGTTTGCCTGGCCTGGTCTCGGGTCAACGCCTACACTCTCACGGCCTGCACGAAAAGGAATACTGAATTTTCTGTCAGACTTGTCGAAGGCACATTTCTCGTAACGGTCTTATTCCAGCTATGAATAGCTGCCGGTTTCTCATCTTCCGCTGCAGATATTGGAAAACATCTCCTGCTCCTCAATCGTCGAAGTTTGCAACACGAACGACATCCTGTCCTCATACGGACTGCCGCATCATTTGGACGCCGTTTTTGATAAGAACATCTGCTCTCTCCTGCGCATGCTCCGATCCCAGTCAGAAAATCCTATCACATACCGAGATGACGTGCTACGTTCTTCATGACGGAATGTGCAAAAATTTAACAATTACGTTTTTATGTCGTTTCGTATATTTTCATTTGATCACCCCTTATATATTATTATTAATGTGAATAACTATATTTATCTTTAAACATAATAAAGTTGAGTATTAGAAATTATTTTTATTAAAATCTCTTGAAATTTCAAACGTGATGTTAAAATATGGTAAATAATAATATTTTAAATGCGTGTTTTATATAAAGTATGAAGTTTTACATAGAAAGGGAATAATGGAGAAACAAATAGAAATTTCAAAATCAATAATTATTTTTATCATTAATTCAATGCTTATGATACAGAAGTATGATATCGTTTAGTTAAAACATTGAACAATCATTTATAAAAATTCATTAACTTAGATTCTGTGGCGATAGATATTTTTTGCAATTTAGAAAGCACAGAACTTCATATGAATGTTTTAATTTGTGATTTTTAATAAAAAAACAATTCATTACTTTTGATCCATTTTCGTTAATTGATAACGCTGTATACCCTAAATGTGTTTAATTCACAAAATTATAATACCAGAATACTTCTTTCAATATAGTGAAGTTATGGCATAAAGTATACGTAAATTTACATTTTTATTAATTTATTACTTTTAATTTTTTTAATAATATTACTTTTTGAAAATTAAGCAAGGATTTCTCGTTCCTTTATTGGATGTATGGCAAAATTTTAATGCATGATAGAAATATTTTGTCTTTAATTACTTAAGGAGTATCATAAAAAATACCATGCATTGGATCAAAATTTATATTGGCAAATTTATCCATAAATTTCAATATAATCTGATATAAGAAGCTATGCAATAATGCAATCAATACTAAGCAAAAATTTATACATGAGGAATTTTTTATACAATATTTGTCTAAAGTAAAAGCTCATATGTATTAGAAATAAAAAATAATTTGAGTTTGTTATAAACAAATATGACCAAACTCCACAGAATTTTCTCTTATTTCATACAAATTAAGTGTCTAAGATTATTATAAATGTAAATACTGCATTATGTTATTAAGTTATATGATCAAAACATCACACTTATTATTTTTATTTTAAGTAAACCCTAAAACTTATTGGAAAACTTACTGTTAAAACTAAGCTGCAAATCATTATTTAAAATTTTGCAAGAAAAATATAATAAACAATTACCTAGTAATTAACTGAGAAATTTATACAGTTTCAGTAATTAGTTCAATTTATGAAATAGGCAAAGCTAATGAAATTGTTGTTTAGAAATTGATGGATATATTAGTTAATATTCTGCAATGTGAAACTTTTGTGTGTGTGTTTGTTATAAATTTAATTATATAGATACATTATTCTCTATAATATTTATATAAGTAAAAGTTAAAAAGATACATTTAAAACATATGAATATTCTTAAATTGCTAAGAAAATCGTCAGTGTAATTAATATGTTGTATACGGTTAATTGTTTGAAAGAAATATGCCTTAAGTATACATAATTATTAGCATGCATTCTATGTGTGTATCCAACCTAATTTAAATTTTAATTTTACTGATAAATAAAAGATATTATCTCAGTTATACATTTTTAAAATCAAACTTTTATATTGTTAACGCAAGAAACATTGTCTTCACTTAATATTATGTAAATATGTGGCGTTACCATAGAAACTGGATTAAGTAACATTACTCAATAATACTTATCGTAAGCCATAAATATGCTTTAGGCTTTCTGCAGAAAACACCACTTGATATAAGCGCTTGTGATGCAGCATTAACATAATTAGTTTAACCCCTTCAGCCAAACTTTATCTATCGATTTTTCTTTTTGAGCTCTGCTTAAATTTCTTTGTTTGTCTTTTATGTAATTATTTGCTTTAGAAAGATCTCGAGGACAGAGAGTAATTTTGTTAGATTCCAGTTTGTGCACTTGTGACAGTTTTTAGTGAGGCGGACGTAGCATTTATTCGAATAAAATACTTTTTCCATGAAATGTATTATTTTTTTTATTTTGTTTAAAGTTTTTTTAATCATGCGAAGAAATAATTTACTAAGATAAACGCATTAGAATTGGACGTATTTTAGATTTTTTTTCAAAACTGTTTTAAATTTTCTTTTAAATATTTTCTGACATATCTAATCAAGGAAATAAAAATAGATAATTTATAGTCTACATTTGACATAAAGGTATAGGTAATATACATGTTTTATTATATATAATTATTTAATTAATTTATTATCTTTCACTTGAAAAGAAATAAAATCTAATTATGAGTCAAAATAAATGTATACATTTTCCCATGTAATATAAGTAAATTACATATAGCGATCAGTAAAATAATTTATATTAATTATCTATGATACTATGTTTATAAATTTAAACATCTCAATAAAACTTATTATCATGTTACAAATTCATCAGCCGAAATTATGTTTTTTGAATTCAAAATTTATCGCATATTCACATATTTGAAACTAATCAAATTTAATTTAATGCTATTTTCAGAAGTTCGCTTATATGTTCAATTAATTATTTAACATACTTATGTAGACAGTTAGATTTATGTATTTTGAAAAATGCAAAGTAAAATTAAATTTAAAATGTAATTTAAAAAAATACTGATTGAAAAAAAGATTTAAAATGTGTCCAAAAATGATGATGCATTTAAGTTTTAAATCTTTGGATGGCAAATATGGAAACATGTCACAAAATTGATTAAGAAAAATGGAAAGTGAAAACAACAAATAAAAAAACTACTTACAAATAAAAACTCAAAATGAATTTTAGAAAATAATTTAAATAATGCAAAATATGGAAAACACATTTGCATTTAATATTTATGCAAACATTAAATACATGCTTTCAAATTTTTTGAATTTATTACAAATATTCAACAAATTAATCAAAACTTTTTATTTTAATTAGGATTCATTATGGAAAAAAAACTTATATCACACTAAAACACTGATATTTTAATATTTTAAAATATCTCATTGATAGCTCTACTGTAGATTGATCAGGAAATTATTCATTAAAATGAATTTACTTCTGCTATATATTCAATACGATTTTCAATTTTAATGTTTATCTGCACATACAGTTAATGAATCAAAAGGAAAAATAATATATTGAGTATTGTAAAAATCTCTATATATTGACATCATGAGTTTAGGAGTCTTCTATTGTTATATTTCTATGAATAAAAAAAAACATTTTATGCTCACACAATATTGAAAAAATTTTTCACAATATCACTGTTGCTGCAATATTAATACGAGAGTACTATTGCTAGACAAAAATTGGTGCTAAAAAGAAAAGAAATGTACTTCCCTTATACAGTTTGTATTGTTTTACTGATACAATTAAACATGGGAAGGTATATCTAATATTTCGAAAGCACGTGAAATAAATCAGAAATACATAGTTATTCTTTTACAATATCATTCCAAGCGTAACAAGGTAAACACTATCTGAACCACTCAAATTATCAAAACTCTAAGTAATATACAATATAGTGAAAGAAGCACAATACTATATCGTTAAGATTACCAAATCACAGGATATTATAAACGAATTCTTCACTTCCCTTAGTAATTATGTTATGTAAGCTACACACAATTCTTAAATTTAAAGCCTGTAATTATATTTTAGGAAAGAATAAAAATTTTAATTTTACACTAATATTTTATAATTAATTTTTTCACTCCAAAATTGGGATTATTCTAAATAAAATTAGGAATAATATAGAACTGGTTTATGAACCAATTTAAGGATTTGAAAATTGATGGAAATGAATTTTTAATTCCATAATGAAAGATATCATATTTAGTTGTCAGAAATCTCCATTTTATTCATGACAACATATTTGTGGATATATTGATATATGAAGTTTTAATCACGTGTCCCAGAGATTTATTTTCTATATATAAATTTATATTATAAATATATTATATTCTACTAAAACATTATAATCTGTATACATAATCCATTATTAAAATTATTATAAATAAAATTAGGATTATTCTAAATAAATTTAGGAATAATATAGAACCGGTTTATGAACCAATTTCAGGATTTGAAAATTGATGGAAATTAATTTTCAATTTCATAACGAAAGGTATATTTAGCTGTAAGAACTCTCCATTTTATTCATGACAGCATATTTGTGGATATTGATATATGAAGTTTTAAACACGTGTCCTTGAATATGGAATCAAATACGTGTTTGGTCAAATGTTGTCTACATATGTATATATATATATATATATATATATATATATATATATATATATCACATAAAAGAAGAATTAACAATGGTTGTGTATAAAGACAATTGTTTCATAAGAAACAATTGACAAGATTTATAAATGCAGAGATCTATTTTCTCTAAAAATTTATATTGTAAATATATATATATATATATTAGATTCTACTGAAACATTTTAATCTGTATACAAAATCCATTATTAAAACCAAAATGATTTTTTCTTAAATAATTATTTCTTTTTTTTAACAGTTCACACATTATTATTTTCGCTGTATACTCTAATCACCCAAAAAATCATTTATTTGTATGCATAATTTTGACACTTTAGGATGAAATGAATTGTAACGAAACATTTTAGAACTTCGCTTATTATAAAACCGAATTAAATCTTACCTGCATTTGAAGTAGTTAGAAAATTTCCGATTTGTGAAGTTTATATGTTAGTGGTGGTCTCTCTGAATTATTTTGCTTACTAAGTAACTTAAATGTACAGAATTAATAATTGGTATTTATTCACAAATACTATTTTAGAATATTTTAGATCAAAATTATAAATAGTTCTAACACTATACATATTTCCCCAACAAAGATTTAGGTTTCCATATAAAATGTCTAAAAATTTTTAGTATTTGAATGTATTTATGAAATAATTATTTTGTAATATTACATTTAAAAGCTTTAAAATAAATTGGTTTTCGGAATTAGTTTTGTGCCTGTTAGAAATTATGGAATATATGATTGTAATTGTAACGTCATATTATTAATAAAAAATTTCCTTTAAAGGCAAAATTAGAGACAAAATAAGAAAGATTAATTATGTAAAAACAGTGAACGTAGATGAATAAAAGAAATATGAGAATTTGTATTAATTTTAAAAAGATTTATATATATATATATATATATATATATATATATATATATATATATATATATATATATATATATATATATATATATATATATATATATATATATATATATATATATATATATATATATATATCTTATAAATTTGTTTAAATTTTGTTTTGTGTATGACATATAATTTATGTGTCAAAAATAAGCTTGTCGTAATACTATAGTAAAAATTATTGAGATAAGATAATAGCTTGAGATAATAACAATTTGACAAATTGCTAGAAAAAAAGGAAAATTTCTATGACTCTTATAATTTACAAATAATTTTATGAAATAATCAAATTCAGAGACATCTTAAAATTCTTATTTTGACAAAACAAATTTGAAATAATGTATAAAATATGCATAAAATTTTATATACTTTTAATCTACTATACTTAAACTAAGAATTTAAATGTTTCTTTGTGAGAAATTTCTTCTTATGAATATATGAAGTAGTCAATATTAATAGGTTAATGTTTTCCATAATATTTTTTATTTTTGATATACAGTCAGTAAATCACTATCAATACGAATTAATTAAGGATAGTAAATATATATAGATATTTATTAAAATTATCTGATTTAATCATAATATTTATAGATGTGTGGTACACATTATATATAATATTTTGATTAAATTAAAAAAAGTTTTTAAAACGAAGTAGATGCGCAGTTACAAAATAAGTAGTTTGAAAATCGTTACAAAAATACGCATTGAATAAAACGCATACAAAATTAAAAAACAAAAATTTTTCAAAAAGGAAAAAAAAAAAACCATTAATAGTTTTTTTTTTCTTTTAACAAGATAAGTTAGAAAAACTTGTGTCAATCGAAGCAATTGGAAATGCAACATTAAAACTCTAGTACCTTACCATGCACTTTGAGAAAGACGACCGTGCTGAGACCAGAACCAACATCATTAGTCGCCTGGCACATGTAATGTCCGCTGTCCTCTTTCGTGGCTTCTTTGATGACGAGGGAACCATTCTCCAAGATTTGAACATTCTCGTTGCTAATGATTACTCGAAACTGACTCTTAGAACCATCTGTAAAGAGAAATAGGGAAGGATAAAATGTTCTGCTTTCTGATCGGGATAAGAAGTTACATGGAGATTGAAACGAAAATAAGGTGAAGTTAAGAGAAAAAGAACTAACATAAGATGTTTAAAATTGGTATTCTTAAGAATTATTACTGTAAATAATGATTTAATACTGAGATATTTTATTTATTGAATACAAGCGTTTGTTTATATGTTTCTCATTCTAGTTTCAATTGCATACAAGATACTTTAATATTTTGCAAAAGTATCAGAATTTAAAAATTTTAAAGAGCGTGCAAGAATATTTATATATTGACTTTTTATGCAAAAAAAATGTATTTAGATTTTTCTGTGTGTAAGGGAAAATTTTGTTGCTAGTTACCAAAGAATTATTATTTCTATAGCATATACTTCATAAATAAATAAAATAAAATCTTCTAAAAATGTTAAAAAAAAAGTTTAATAGAAGAAAATAATTGAAAAAAAAATAAAATTTATATTTGGAAACCATCATAAATAAATGTCATGTTCAAAAATTTTAAAAAATGGAGTATTTCAAATCATCTTAAAATGTTCTCGGGACATTGTAGAAATTATATATATATATATATATAATTATATATATATATATATATATATATATATATATATATATATATAATAAACATAAAAATAATAAACATAAAAAATAAAGGGAACAAAGGATATCACAATCAGATATTATTATTTATCATTATTATAGATTTTATTTTAAGCATTTTATTGTATTTGATAATGTATCTTGAAGCATATCATACAATATATCCTAGATTTTCTTTAAGAAAATTTGTATTTTAAATTTGTCAATCCAGTAATTGTATATAAAAATAGAGCTATGAATTAGGAGATTTGTTTTTAAAAAATCTGAAAATTAAGTTAGAATTATTTCAGTTGTGTTTATTTTGATTTGATCTTTGTTTACTGATTTTTTGAGTCTTCAAAATACAAATCAATAAGCAAATTTCAATGTTTCAAGACAAATAGTTTCTTATTTTATAAATGAGATTTTTATTTACAAAATAAAGCATCTGATAAAAAGTTAAATATGTATGACAAAGGAATATTGATTTTCCTCAAATCTATCAAATTTTAAAACTGAAAAAAAAAAAAAAAAAACATTATTGTAATTTCTTTTAACTGCATTTATGAGCAAAATATATTCATTGAATTCAAGATAATTTATTTGAAAGTAAACATGTTTCTTTTATCCTAATCATATACTGCTGTTTCAAAATTACTTATGCAATAAACCTTATTTCCTCATATTTGAAATATTTTATAAGTCTTATGTATTTTATTAAAGTAAAAGATTTTTTTCAGTTACAGACAGAAACAACTTTATCATTAAATGAAAACTCTTACAATATATGAAAATTATTATCATTTTTTATCTTCATAGAATTATTATTTCCAAGATTCATGCAGGATTCTCAAATTTTTCCTCATTTAAAAAAAGTAATATTAAGTTTTTAAAAAAATAATTGATATTAATTTTAAATTTATTAAATTAAATGATGTTTACTGGTAAGATAAAGAAGCACGGGCATACTCATTTTTTTATTAAATTAGTGTTAAGAGTTTAATGTGTTAAGATAATTAAAATTTAGTGTTAAGAATATAACCTTTATATATCCCTTGTTAGTGTATTTTATAAATTAGTTTTTCTTAATATTACTTAAATTTTTCTTTGTGAAAACATTTATGCTCTTAAGAGCTATATTCAAGAACTCCATAAGCCATTCATCTGTATCATCGTTTCATCTTTAAGTAGATAACGAAATCTAATAATGATTAAATTGAAACTTTTGTGTCAAAATAGTATAAATTAATTATAAGTGTTAATTTAAAATATTAATCTATCTTAAAATGAAATTAGGTAACTATACTAGATAAGAATCCAGCCTCTTTCTAAAAATTTGTCAAAACTTTAGATTTTTATAGTGTTTAATAATAATAATAATCAAAATCTAATAATGAAATTAACAATTTTGTGTCAAAATAGTATAAATTAATTATAAGTGTTAATTTAAAAATTTAATCTATCTTAAAATGAAATTAGGTAACTATACTAAATAAGAATCCAGCCTCTTTCTAAAAATTTGTCAAAACTTTAGATTTTTATAGTGTTTAATAATAATAATAATCAAAATCTAATAATGATTAAATTGACACTTTTGTGTCAAAATAGTATAAATTAATTATAAGTGTTAATTTAAAAATTTAATCTATCTTAAAATGAAATTAGGTAACTATACTAGATAAGAATCCAGCCTCTTTCTAAAAATTTGTCAAAACTTTAGATTTTTATAGTGTTTAATAATTATTAAAAGTTAATATTAACAAGATAAATAAGAAAGTTCTTCCCGTTTTTAATAACCCAAAACACACGGGACCTATAGAAAGTATAAACTATCATTAGTTCTCAAAGTAATCACCATCAGCATCCAGCTCCTTCTACCAATGTGTTTCCAGTTATGCAATTTCCTTGCGGTAAAACTCGGGGGAGGGGAATTTGGACGGAAAGAAGTTCATGAGAACTTAGTCATCTTCTCTGGTGAGAAATTTCCCAAGAAGATGATTGTTCACGGAATGGAAAATGTGGTAATTTCATGGTACAAGGTCAGGTGAGTAAGAAGAGTGATACAAAATCTGTCAGCCAAGTTATATATGGTATTCCTGGCCACCTGTGTGACATGTGGCCTAGCGTTATCTTCCAAGAATCATAAATAATTTGCGATTGACTAGTACTGGCCTTTTCTGTTGCAATTCCTGTTGCGCATGCTGCACTTGCTACGATTACAGGTCCACAGTGACCTTTTAGCACGTTGGTAGAAGCTGATAATTAACCACTCAGCATAGTGACAATTAATCCATCAGACTGAAATCTGTCGTGGTAGAACAGGTGGCATTGAGCTCCTGGGGTGACCACCAACGCTTGGAGTTTAATGAAAGATCCACTTATCTACACTCGTTAACAGTCAACTGAATATGTATGCGCTGCTGTGGTGAGAAAGTAACGAAAAAGGTTGCCACTCATTGTTGCTTATGAACTTTCCTCAGCGTGTGAGGAACCCATTTGTTCAATCAGTACGTTTTACCTATGCGGTACAGATGAGGTCTAACCATTTCACCGCAAGCATGAAACTGTGTGGGGGTTTTCCCGACATGTTTTATTCCTGTCTTCTTGAATGATTACCCGCAGAGCTTCGTCATCCATGTGGCAATCAACTATGAGTTTCGTTACAGAGGGACAAATCTCTCAACATGGATTTGAGAAACCATGTCTTGCCTTACGTTCATTCATATAATTATCCCCTAAGCACTTGACATATTCAGCTACTTGATGCAGAAGCCGATCAACTCACTTTGAAATCTTAAAGCAAACAAAAAGAAAATCGCTCTTGCCATTTTTCTACCCTACAAGTTATGACTGATGAAGGTGCGCTGTGAACCTGTTCTAACGGCGCCTGGTATTCCTTTTATTGACTGACTGGTACCTCAATCGTTCATTAATTTGTATACTTACTCACACAATATGCCATGACAACGAGAAAACGTCTGGAACATTCTTGTTTACTTTATAATATTTTGTAAAACATTTTATCACTTCATAATTAAAAAGGAAAATACTTGAAATTCTCATTTGGAAATCAAAACAGTATGTTCATTAATGAAAATAGTAAAATGCAATCTACAAACTACGAAATTTCTATTAATTATTTAGTAATTTTATTTAGTATTTGTTCAACGCACATTTTTGATGAAATGTCTAAAATTCCATGTTTAACTGTTTTAAAATACAGTTGCACTACATGTTAAAATGTATACAGACCATCAAATTTAGTGTTTAACGGTAAAAACATAAACACTTTAGTAAGTTTGTTATGCATCCATTTAATTTCAAAATCTAATAATCCTTTACATAATTTATTCAGGTGATAGAACTGGATATTTCCATGCTTTTCATAGAATCTCATAAATTTTCGTAAACTATTTCTTGTAATTTTAATTGTAAATCTTAAAAAGTGCACAATTCTTCTAAATTATTTGGGACCCCTTGCGTTTTAACTCTATATTCTACATAATTTATCAAAATTTTATACATTTCATAGCAAAAATTATAAAATAAAATAAGCGTCGTAAATAACGCAAACGATGTTATTTTTCACATCATTTTATTTAAATAACACGAATTTATTTTAAATTTTAGCATGTTATTAAGTGAAATCTGAAATATAAAATTAAACGTTTGTGTGTGTGTTATAATATTTCATGATTTCTTATTTCGTTTATAATTACTTACTTGGAAATTCAGATTTATAAGTAACAGGTCAATTTATTCTCAATCATGAATTTCATAATATTAAATAAAACACTTCTTTCTAAATTTGGTTTTTTATATTATATGTTATTTTTAAAGCTTGGTTTTTCAAAAACTTGGTCGGATATTAATTTATATTCTGAGTATACATATGTTTGATAAATATTTTCTATTGATACTATCCAATAATAAGATGCATTTCATAGTATTTACAAGAATAGAAATTATCAGAAATATTAAATTATTAAAAAATATTTCATGCGATTTTTTTACCATAGCATGCTTGAAATTGACTTATAACTTAAAAAAAAATAAAAAAAATAAAAAAATATAAAAAAAAAATATTCGAATCTAAACTACATATTGAAGCTTTAAACGTTAACTGATTCATAGTTGAATAACATGAGAGAATTAAGTTGTTTAAAACCCACTATTAGTCGGAACAAATTCGTCTTCAACATCATTCCCGAGTGTTTTGAAAGTCGATTCGACAGGGTCAATAAAGATAAAACTCGTAAGGATTATCATTGTTTTTTTTTCCTTTTTGTCCGAAAAAAACCGCATTTCCAATGAAATGTTTTCCAAACATCGAAGCAAATATTTTGTATCTTTGACTAATGATAAAGAACTTCACACATGCAAAGTTGAAAACAAAGAGTCTATTCCTATTTCAAATTCTAATAAAAAAATTTAATGCATCTCTTATCAAAAATAATTTTTCAGAAAAAACAAATACACTGTTCTTGGAAAAGTTTGAATATTTTATTATTATAAGTTTTACACTTTATAGAGCAATTTTCATTATCAGTGGAAAGTAAATTTAAAAGAAATTATAAATTTATCTTTAAAAAAGCAATTAATATATATTTTTTTTATTATTTTAAACCGTATAATTTTCTTATTCCTAAATAAATAATCTATTTACAAAATAATAAATTGATTTACACATTTTTTAAAAATATTTTTTTCTAGAGAAAATAAAAATCTAGTTTTAATACCTATACTCACAATTGTTGATAAGGCACATAATATTTAATGTAATTAACATATTTTATGAGATTTGTTGCCTAATTTTTAACAATGCAATAAATTCAATATATATATATATATATATATATATATATATATACATATAAAAATAAAAAAAAATAACTTTTAAAATGCATTGCTTAAAATGGATTAAATTATTTCAATATTATTTAATGTTGTTATTTTTATGGTAATAATATGTAGGAACATTTTCGTTTTAATGGTTGTAATATATATTTAAGAAATTTATCAATCAATAAAAATAAACGAATCCCTTAAGCCCATGTACTAGAAAATAAAAAAAAAACTATAATTTTAATCCTAATGCAAGGAAGTTTATCCGGGTAACAAATAAAGAGCATCGGTAAATTGGAATGAAAATAATATTTTTAATACCCTTATGTATATTGCTACCAACTATTGTTTAAAATCTTCTTTAAAATTTTATTTATAATTTCTTTTAAGAAGTTTACGTTAAAAGACTATACACATTTAGTTTAAATATTTCATTGCAATGTTTTCATTATTTTAAAAAGATTTTTTCGATTTCTAGCTCATTAAATACTAATTCTAATTAAAAATTCAACTGCAGCCAATAAATGTTTTAAAGGAAATTTTTCCAGAAAAAATGACTTATGAAATTCTATTTCACGTATTTGTACTTGCCTCCAATTTTTATTTTTAATTCATCTAACTTTTCTTCAAATGAAAGGTATGAGATTTTAAGAAAATAACAAGCATGTAAGTGGAAATGAAGAATAATATTTATATATATTAGAATGTATTATGGACTCACAATACACTTAATTCTTTTGAATTTTTTTATTTTAAAATATCTGCATTAGCATTTAAAATTTAATTTTGCCTTTTTGTTTAAAAAAGAAAAATTATGTTATTAATTTAATCTTTAACTTATTTTATTTGTGGAATCAGGCTTCATCGCTATAACACAAAACTGAACATGAATTCATTAAGTCAAAGACATTTTAAGCAAACATTTTGAAAAAAAAGTTAGCTTTCCATTTAATCAAAGATGATTTTTAACCCATTATTTTGAGATGTATTTAGAACACTTTTAAACCATATTGTGTGATCCCGGTAAAGTTGCATAATTTATTAATTACTAATGATAGCTTAGTAATATTTAAAAATGATTTATACCCAAATCTAAATTTTAATTTTATATTTTTATGTAAATTTTGAATTTATATAAAAAATATAAACTATATATTGAAAACCAAATAAAAAATAAACTTATATTTGATTTCTATAAACATTAATAATTCACTTTTTTTGAAAAAAAAAGCGTAAACTATATTTCTAAAATGATTAATTGAAAAATATTTTCAATCTCAAAATTCATTACTAGTATATGTCAAAAATCATCAACGTGGTAAAAAGCAGTTGAAATAAAAAAATAATTAGTTTTTCATTTTTATCTTGGGCCTTTCTTCTTATTTCTATGTTTTTTTTTATAAAAGTCCGTAGAGTGTTGCTAAATAAATAGATAAGAGTTCATGATATTGTTATAAAATGCATTTGAACTTGAAGAGTAATGTAATGGATAGAACAGCTCAAAAATGGAACTAAGAATGAAAATAATATTCGCACACACATTGTGGAATTAAATCATTTTTAAGGAAGAATGCTCTAAAATGTTAATGTATACACAGAAATTAATACAATGCTCCATTTCAAAACGTTTATGGACAGGATAATGCATTTTTTTGAATTAAATGACTCTGAATTAAAATTCAAACACTTTTAACATTTTGAAAGCTCGTATTTCTTTGAACAGAACTTGTGAGTATAAAGGTTTTATTTAAAATCTATTTTTGAAAAATGATTCATACATTTGAATAAAATGTTTCTGTATTGAAAAAGAGTACCATTTTCAAAAAAAATATATTTAATAAATAATCATAATTAAAAAAATATTCAACATAATAATTTTATGGCCCAACCCCAATATCTTAATGACTTAATTGTAGAGTTTGAAACTCTTCCTAAAATCAACGTGTCTTTCTTACAGTCAAAAATTATGGTTATTTTGAGAGGTTAAACCTCTCTAAATAACTATAATTTAATAATCACATAATCTAAATCACCACAATATGTTACACTGAAACTACTTGAAATGTAAGACACTTGGCAACTATTAAATTATACACCATCATAGAAAAACATAGAAGTATCTCAGTATGAAAGAAGCACTCGCTGAAATCAGAAATGCAACGCACATATCCCTCCTTTCAACACACACACAACTTGAATTAGAATCCGTACTTCCCACTCTAAAGAACAAGGTACTTCGAGTACGGTACTGAAACTTAAATGTTTATAATTCAAGTGTATTACTGGGATTTTTGGAGCAAATTGATCTTCAAACAATCCTAAACAAACTGATGCAACTCAAGCGTTTGTTTTCATTTCTAATTACCTGAATATAAATGTTGATAGGCAAGAATCTGTTAATTTATTAAATTATGCTAAGAATTTCTAATAAATGACGGTTTAATAGAGTTAAAGCGCTGTAACTTTCTGTTGAAGAAAAACGAGACAACAGGCAACCCATGCACATGCAAAAATGCACACATGCACACACACACACACACATATATGTATATTTATATTTCCTTTTGTATTGTTTAACTTATTCTATATATATATATATATATATATATATATATATATATATATATATATATATATATATATATATATATATATATATATATGAATTAAACTCCGCTTGATTTCTAGCTTCCGACGTGCAATGTGAATTGCTGAAGGTTTTAATTTTTCTTTCCTGTATTTTATATCGTATTCCTGCCTGTATGATTTGCTATACACATGGATACATACCGTATTCATACACAAGCACGCACGCACACATACATATGACAATATTCACACCATGCAGGTTGATTTTAATTTTATAAAATTGTTTATTAAATTTTTTTGATTTTTATTGGTAATAATAGCATAGCAAATTTCGTAATTTATACTATACATTATGTAAAAAATAACACTTGCTCTGGAGTATATTATTAAGATGGCAGATAAAATAAATAATTTAAATAGACTGTATAATTAAATACGATAAAAAAAACCTGCTAAAATTTTATAAAATATGCCTTGATATTCATTTAGCGTTGAGATACAATTATAGCTTAAGTAAATATTCAAACTAATGTTCACTTAAACAGGTTTTGGTTAGAAAAAGAATGAAGGAAATTCTATTGAACTTTATATGTGATAAATATTTGCTTGCTAAATTTCTTTCTCATCTAAACTTTCATAAAATTGTCAATATATAAATAAACTGAGTTAATTAACAATTACTCTTAGGTTCTAAATACAATTTTTGATTATTTTTGTCACGTAAATTTAGATTGAATGAATGATCTAATATAATAACTAAAAGATGCATAAAATTTAACTTATGGCTTGCAGATAAGATTTTCTAGACAACCTAAGCTCATTTACCGAGCCACTGTCTCATTACAATAACAAAAGAGTTTTAATATACTAAAAAGAACATGGGGTAATAAATTCGAGATTGATAATGTAGAAGTGTCTCCAGAACATGAAAAGCATAAGTTCTAACGATATTTACATCAGCATGAAAGCGAAACGCTAATTGTAGGTTCAATTTGCGCAGAAATATAATTACTTAACAGCCAGTAGTGATAACAGATAAAGTTATTATTTTTCAGACCAACATCTATAGCATCGGTATCGAAACACTAATTTTGAAGTTAATTCTCTTCAAAACTATTTATAATTTAACTTTGGCTTTTGAATTGAAGCGGAGCAAAATTAACTTCCTTTATTTCTCCTCATCACGAATGCAAGCAAAATTTATTTTACGTGATAATTATTTCACAAGCCAATTATGAATACAAACGGGAATTCATGGTTCTTTAAAAACAGTCTGAATACGAAATTTAATTTATGTTGATTACAGCGTTATTAAAGTGAAATTTATTTTTCTGTTTAATTCTTATAATTTAAACTGTAATTACGACAATGAGTTGTTGTTAAAAGCAATTAATTTCAAATTTATTTTGTTTCTTAATTATTCTGAATAATTTAATTTGTTTTTTTAATATATTTCACTATGTAATGATTATCGTAATTTTGAAATATTTACTTATAATCTAAGTTAAACAGAGTGAAGTTTTTCAGTTATGTTTCCTTGATAGAGTTGCTTGCTTGTTTTAGTATTTTACAAGGATTAAGTGATATATTATTAAAAAATTATTTAAAAAAAATATTTTAAATAAAACTGATATTTAAGTAATTTCCTGAAATAAACTTACTTTCAAAAGATGAAAAAAGGAATTTAAGTTCACATAAATTAAAGCAAGACAGAACATATTTTCCCAACTGCATAATTAAATAATAATCAGAGTTGAAAAAGATATTTAAAACAATATTCTTCAAAATATGATTACTAATTTTATTTTGGTTAAAGTTAACTTTCAAAATAAATTGAATTAATTTTTAGTATGTAATAAAATGATGTGAGCAATAAAATTATAATAAGACAAAGGAGATTCATAAAAGCGGGGGACATAATCTCAAAAGATTTTATATTGAAAAAATAATTGTTACTTCATAAACATGTTTTTGTATCTGATGTTTGAAGCGGATTTTATTTCAAAATTGTATCTTTTTTTACTTAGCGATTAATTTAATATACAGTGTTTATAATTTAACACCAATAGTATACAAAGTTTGTAATTTCTATAAATAAAGACTGCCTTACGTTTCATTAACTTCTAAGAAATATAAAGATGAATTTTTGCTACCAGTATTTATAACTAATTCGATGTAAGTTTATTATTTAAGAAAGAATTGGAAGTTGCAATCGTAAATAACTAAACGAAAAGCATAAACATATTTTGTCACAAATAATTCTGTGTTAAAGTATAATTTTTCTACGAACAACTTCGTGTAAGTTTTCATAGTCTTAAATGATTAGAAGAGCATTATATATATATATATATATATATATATATATATATATATATATATATATATATATATATATATATATATATATATATATATATATATATATATATATATATATATATATATATATATATATATATATATATATATATATATATATATATATTATATATATATATATATATTTATATATATATACTATATATTATTATTATTATTATTATTATTATTATTATTATTATTATTACATAAACAAGTATCATATAAAGGATAGATATCTATACTGAAAAATTACCGACTATAACATTTAACGAAATTAGCTTAAATTTATGAGGTATATAAAACTCTCTATAATAAAACTATAATAATAAAATACATATAAAACTAATATATTATACGCATTATATATAATTATAATTATTATATTTAGCTAAATATATAAATTTATTATAATTACAATGTTCTTACTTACCTAAAGATTTTTTCCATCTTATAACTGGATCAGGATAACCGCTTGCTTGACAGTCAAAAATGGCAGCTTGACCCATGATGACAGATTTATCTGTTGGCTCTGTTTTCCATTTAGGCGGAACTATTGCAAAACAAATATTGCATTAAAATTACAAATAAGCTTTTTAATAAATTAATATTTAGTTATACTCAAAAAATTATTTTTAAGTTTCTAGTAAAAATCTTTGAAATTACATTGAAATTTGTTTTATTTAAATGCAATAGATTGAAAACTACTTCTTGTACGACTAAAATTTACAATGTCGGAAATAAATACATTAAAGGTATGCAATATTTCCGAGAAATATTTTGTTAATTAATTTTAATGTAGTTAATGATATAATAAATACTTAGCAATATCTTTTGTTAATATCTATTTCAATCACAATTTTAATTTAAGTTTTTTTACCACACTTACACACACACACATATATATATATATATATATATATATATATATATATATATATATATATATATATATATATATATATATATATATATATATATATATATATATATATATATATATATATATATATATATACATACATACATACATAATACATACATATATTAGGTCTACCGGAAATTTCTGTCGGTTTTAGAATGAAACAAAGGAATACATGTTTTCATACTTTGGATAAATTTTATTGAATAATATAATTGCCATCATTATTTATATCTTCTTGACAGCGTGATGGCAATTTGTATATCCTATTTTTAAAAAATGTCTTATCTCTAGAGGCCAAAAATTGAACCAGTGCTTGTCTGATATCTTCTTCGTTCTTGAAGTGTTTGCCTTGAAAGAAATTTTGTAAGGACAGAAACAAGTGATAATCAGATGATGCTAGGTCCGGGGAGTAGAGTGGATGCGACAGAATTTCCCAGCCTAGCTTTGCGACTTTCTGACGAGTGCATAAAGCAGCATGTGGCCTGGTATTGTCATGAAGCATTATGATGTCCTTCCTATTGAACATCACCGGCCTCTTTTCTTGGAGTGATGTTTTTAATTTATCCAATTGCTGACAGTACCTCTCCACATTTAGCCTTTCGTTTGGTTTCAACAACTCAAAATGTATTGGTCCTCGAATGTCCCACCATATACACAATATTCTCTTGTTCAGGCTCAACTTCGGTTTAGAGGTAGAGGGAGCAGTTTTTCCAGGTTCAAAATATGCCCTTTTTTATGATGTTTTCATAGGTAATCCACTTTTCATCCCCAGTTATGATCCGGTCCAAGAAGGGTTCGATTTTGTTGCGTGCAAGCAGGGATGTACATATCATGATTTGATCATTCAAATTCTTCTCACTTAACTTGTGTGGCACCCATCTTGAATTCTTCCATACATACCCTAGTTTCCAAATGTGGTCGGAAATGGTTTGTTGAACTGAATCAAGCCTTTCCGTAATCTCCGATGTTGTCAAAAAAGGATATTTCTCTAACATGAGCTTGACAGTATCAAAGTCGATCAAAGATGGTCGTCCAGTGCGTAGCTTATCAGAAAGGTCGAAATAACCTACATGAAATTTTTTGAACCATCTTCTGCAAGTTTTATCAGAAACTGTACCTTCACCAAACACTTTCAATAAATTTCTATACGCTTCTGTATCATTTCTTCCTTGTTGGAATTCGTACAAAATACTTCGTTTTAGTTCATCTGTGACAAAAATGTTATACATTGTTAGCGATCAAAAGAGAGAGCCAAATATGTGTTAGAGGAATATGCACGTACTTGTTGAAACTGATTGTAACTGGAGCGGACAGAACTTTCCGGTAGACCTAATATCTATATCTATCTATCTATCTATCTATCTACCTATGTATATATATATATATAGATATAGATAGATAGATATATATATATACATACGAGGGTTACTCTGAAATTTTTGAGACACACGAACACGAGAATTTACAAAATAAAAATAATGGTTTAATTTTACAAAGTATTTTCACACAGAAGATGATTTTTTACTGACTTACTTAACTTGTTTAGCATAGAATAAATTTTAAACAGAAGGGAAAATGAGTGGACGCGAGAACATTTTCGCGCTATGATTTTCTACGATTTTATAGCAGGATTAAATCAAGGAAAATACGTTCAACGGTTCCAATTAGAATTTGGTGATGAATCTCCAGCTCGTGCTACTGTATTGAGATGGTTTAGAAAATTTAAAAGTCGCAATTTTCTTCAGAATGAAGAACACGCTGGAAGGCTGCCGTCGGCAGTAATCGCGGATAAAGTGTCTGCTATACGAAAAATGTTAATGGGTGATAATCTCTGTACCTGTCAAATGATACAGAAAGAACTTAACATTGGATCCGCAGACATACAAAAAATCATTCTCATGAAGAATTATGTATGAAAAAAAGTAGTTTGCCGTTGGGTTCCCCATAATCTAACTGAGTATCAAAAAGAGGAACATGTCAGAATCAGTAAAGAAACTATTAAATTGTTAAATGGTGGTGGCCACCACATCACATCACTCTATTAAAATGAAAAAATGTTGACAACTTACAATTCATCTTAATTACAGTTTATATTAAATAAGCTACGGTAAATATTCAATGAATTGTCCAATATTCAAAAGTACTGGAATGAAATTAGTCACTACACTGTTCATGGCATTTAGTATCATTTCTGATGTTATGGCAAGGAAATTTTTAGCGAATGGCATGTTTTAGTGCTGCTAGTGATGCCAGTTGGTCGTGGTACGCTTTTGACTTCAAGTGTCTCAATAACCGAAAGTCAGATGGTGTCAGATCAGGAGATCTTGAAGGCCACGCGTGATTAAATCTGCGAGTGATGATGTTATCCTTTCCAAATGTTGAACGCTACAGGCGTTGCGCAAGAAGAACAATATGAGGCGGTGTCCCATCTCGCATAAAGGTGACTTATACAGCTTGTCGTGCTTGCAGTTTAGGAAAAATGCTGTTTTGTATCAGTGCTGCATATCTCTCACCTGAGACTACAAGTGTTTTGAAACTCGTATGTGTGACCTCCTCTCAAAATAATACTCCAATTATAAGGCAACAGTGAAGTCACACCAGATTATCATTTTCAGCTTTTTCAAGAGTGTGAACACTTCTACACAACCTTGAAATTATATGGTCCACACTCGACAATTATGGTTGCTAACAGCTCCAGAGAGTGTGAAATGAGCTTCATCTGTTTAAAGCACAGTGTGAAGAAAATCGTTCTGCTCATTCATCTTAGTAAATAAAAAATTCGCAAAATCTCGTTGCGATTTAAGGTTAGGAAGATTCAGTTCTTGCTTATGTTGCCACTTGTAGGATACCATTTCAAAATTATTTGCAATACTCTCCAGACACTTCTATATATCATTCCTGTCTTCTTCGAAATATCTCGAGCAGTGCTTTTCCAATGAGCAGAAACTTTCGACATGGATTCCACCATTTGCTCAATTATTCTGGCAACAGCAATAGCTGTTGAGGGGTGTCAACTTCTTTGATTTGACAACAAAGAACTTATAGCTTCAATGTTCTTCATCCTTTTATTCATTGCAGAAGTCGTTATTTGTCATTTGCTATATCTTTAATTAGCTGTATGCTCGCAATATCACAATGGCATTTACTGAATTCTTATAATACAATTTAACTAAGAGGGCTTTTTTAACTATGGACAGCATTTCGATGCATGTGAGCTTCAATTGTTATCACCTGCTTTAGCTGCTTATTTTAATCGTTTATTGATTTGTGTAGCCCTACATCAAAAATTCGACAGCGTCATGTGTTATTCGCCAAGAAAATAAATTTTTGTTGCTAAAAAAACCCGGTTTTTTTTATTTGTTTGGTGCAAACCGTATCTTTGTATCTAGACTCGTTTTCAAATCATGCCCTTTTCAAATCTCTTACTGACTTTTGGATAAGCCCGATATATATATATATATATATATATATATATATATATATATATATATATATATATAGTATAGATATATATATATATATATATATATATATACATATATACATATATATAATATCAGATTATAGACAGTTACAACTGCAACATAGTCAATTAATGTATTCTTCCATGGTACCCAAAGGTCCGGCCAGAAACAGCGATCTCTCAGCCACCAAGTTGTTGTCCCAGGTGCACCACAGTGGGTGGACCACCATCGCACCCTCACACATGCCATAGGGAACCGTTTATAGGGTTGGCATCATTCATACTTTATTCACACACACAAGGAAAGAACAAAGACAGGATGGAGAGAGAGAAAAAGTACATCCATGGCTGAACCGGGATTCGAATCAGGCACGCTGATCACTAGACAAGTTGGCCGGTACACACACACATATATATATAACTGAATTTATTTGTGAATTACTTTATGAATATATTAAAAAAAAATTTAAATATTTTAAATTTATATTAAGCACATTATTTTAAAATTCTCTCTCGGAATATATATTTTTATCTTGATAAAATTAAGAAATTAAAAAGAAACATATGTCCTTATTCATTTAAGAAAATAATGATTCTTAAATGAAATAAAAATTACGCTTTCATATTTTAATATGATTTTAGCTATGTATATTGAAAATCTCATTATTTAGATTAGATTGAAAAATTTTGAATGTTACCATTGAAAGAGTGCTATTTACAATTTTAAAGCAAAATCATGTTTGATTTTATTTTCTGTAACTTGGAAACCAGTTTCTTTAATTTTCTTAGATTTTTGTATTGGAATTTTTTCAAAGTGCCTCAAAACTATTTAATTTCTATCATTTTAAATAGTGTTTTTTTTTTAAGTTTTGAACGTTAAAGCATAAAAATAAAGTTTTTCTACAGTATTAAAATAGCATATATTTATACAAGTTTATAAATAATTTAAAAATGTAAGAGAGAATATGTAAGTGTCTGTTTTATCCTGTTTTTCTTTTAATTTATTTTAAATTTTTGAGTTACAACGTTCAACTTAATTTTAATGTCTTAATTTTCAATTAATAAATCTATTGTCGAATATAGAAATAAACCATATTTTGTAAGGCACTTTAAGCCAATATCTGTTATTTATAAGATTTATTGAATATTTTTTTGAATCTCAAGTTTTTATTTTAAATTATTTTTTTTAATGAAAATAGACACGAATATAATTCTTATGCATTTGAATTAAATTTATATGGACAAAAATCTTAAAAACAACTTATAAATTTTTTTTTAATGGCACAAAGTTTTCTCATTTATAATCTACCTTGATATATTCTGCAAGGAAATAAATTCTGTGTAATATTGCATTTAAATATGTTATTCCTTATACTATGAAGCTAGATAATAATTATAAGAAGCTTTTCATTTGTGTATTACCTTTAACAATCATGTTAGCTGTGTAATTCCGGGATGCCACTGGATTAGATGCAATGCACGTGTAATTGCCATTATGTATCTGGGACACGCTGCTAAAAGACAATGTTGATGTGAATTCATTTACTGTACTGATGGAACCTCTGAGATTGTCTGGTAGGGGCTGGCCATCTTTCACCCACGATATTCGAATCGGCAAATCCCCTGAGGCAACAACGCACGTCACAGTGGCTCTTTTCCCTTCGGACAACCCGGAAGCAAAAGAGAATGGTTCCAGAACTGGTGGTGCTGAACAAAGAAGATAGAACAGCATTAATCATGATGACTGTGACACTATAATCTTCTTAAATAAATAATACTTGGAAATACCAGCTTAATAATGGACTCAAAATTTACGTGAAATAGATTAAATAAGCACGATTATTGGTAAAGATTATTAGATTTCTGCAAAATATAGGAGCTACCTGAAAAGGAATTTATATGATTATAATTGTATCTTTAGGTATTTCTTAAAACTTCAATTAAATATTTTTAAAATATGTGGTACATTTTAAAATTTTATATATTCTATGAGACTATATTAGTACACGTGTTTTCTTAAATTTTATCCTAATAAAGAGAAAATATTCAAAATTTTCAAATTCTTATTTTTTACTCTGTAAATCACGAAGCATTACCATTTTTTTGATTCCTATTGGAAATCGTTTATTATATTAAAGAATTTTGATCACAATATTCAATTCGAAACCCAAAAATCAAGAAACAGAGCACTTATATGTACAAACGAAATACAATTTTAGTAGTTTATTAAGTATTGGCACGAGTAAACATGAGAATACATATCATACATATTATAAAATTATATGATTCAATATTATTTTTCGATAGAAATGTAAATTGCATCATTTTTCATTTAAGATAATATCCACTATTTATAATGCATTTGATTATTATAGATTCCATTTTTAAAAGCATTTAATAAAAAATAGAAAAATCATTAACTAAAATGTGTATTACATGAACACTCGTCTAGAAAAAAAGTTGTCATCATGAAATAAGCTGTAGAAACAACTTGTATAGGAATTCCTTTATACATTATTAAATTTTACTCTTATGTATATATATATATATATATATATATATATATATATATATATATATATATATATATATATATATATATATATATATATATATATATATATATATATATATATATATATATATATATATATATATATATATATATATACATATATATAAATTTACCAAAGGTCTGCATAAGATTTCCAGATAAAAGTATTGAGTTCATACAATTTCAAATCATTGAATTGTAAGTTTAATAAAACGAATTTAATTTTAAAAGTAAATAAAATTTAGTACGCAAAAAATAAAACTGAAAATACTTATAATTAACTAAGAGTTCGTATTAATCCTTATTTGACCGCAAAGGAAAACATGAATTGAAGACTTCTGTTACATTTCCATTTTATCAATGGCAACTGATTTAATTTCTTGGTGGGGAAGAAAAATGAGTTGTAATACATCTATTTTATTAAAATAAATTTTATTATTTGTTAATGAGTCAAAATTAGTCGTTCAAAAGTTATTTTTGCTTAAAGGAAACAAAAATATGGGAAACAACTTTCTAAAGTATTTCTATGCTCAGTTGATGACCACGAAAAATGATTGCGCTTGAGTTGACTATATAGTTATTAAACTTTTCTATAAAACAATTTATAATTTTTAGTTGTAGCTGTTTGTTTTTTTTTTTCAAAAAAAATATTTTACAAATAAGCTTTTAATATATAGTTAATCTTGCTGAAAATATTAATTTTATTCTATGTATAAACACAATATTAAACGCTCCTGTTTAAAATTTATTTCATTAAATTTACAAGGAATTAAACATAAAATTTATTCCTGGATCCATGATAGCATTTTATAATAAATATTTTTATAATAATAAAATACTTAAAGAAAATTAAAAATATTTCGATAAACGCTGCAACTTAAAATATATTTCTTTAAATTTTAAATATAAGAAGATTTGTTTCGAAAATTAGGAAACATATTTCTGATTAAAAAATAATTTCAAAGTATTAAAATAAATCTTTATGTTAAGTATTGAAATAAGCGAATGAAAAACGAAACTATTCAGTAAACAAAATGATTTATCAAGTGTATTGAATCAGACAATCTCAATCGAAGAATTATCAGCCAAAACAAATGCACTGGTAGAAATGTTAGCAAACATTTAAGAATTTAAACATGGAATCAAAAAATGCTGGTGCAAAATAAATTAAAGTAATAAAACTGAGAGTTTTTATTGTGATTATTTAATCCAAGAATATAAAGTGCTTTGATATTTAAAACTACAGAGTGTATAAATTTCATATTCTTTTATTCCATTGACTTTATTTTTGCTTAAGAGATATAATCATAAATTTTTAAGTATATACATCATTTTTACAGATATTATTTTTACATGTCACTTTGTTTTATAACAAATTATTCATCGAAGTAAATTATTTTTACAATTTACGATTAATTTTCGTAAAATATTTTTAGTTAGCTTCTTGTTGATTTTTAAGTCTTTGAAAGACATCAATTGTTTTACGATAATTTATTTTTTAAAATATGGGTAGCTCGTAATGTACCTATCTATATGAATAATTTATTTTATTAGTTATTTTGTTTAAATTTATTAATCTTGACATTTGCTACTAAATTTGAAAAAATTACACAGAATTTAGTGGAAATGAAAACTACAATTACTTTAATTTTAATATCAAAATTAAAATTTTTAACATACCCATTATATTGAGTGAAATATCTCGTCTTGCCGTTCTGCTCCTATTATTCTCAGCAACACAATGGTATTTGCCACCATCACGTGATCTTTGTAAATCTTCAATAATCAGAGTTCCATTCGGAAATGTTTTTTGTCGATGGTTGTGAGGAAGTGGACGACCCTCTAAGAGAAAAGTAGAAAATGAAAATATATTTTCATTCGAGCACTTGATTGATAAACATTTATTTCCAATATTAATAATATTTACTTTATTTAATCTACCCTAGAAATTGAGTACATTTATTAAATTTTAATGTATTTCGTAATTTAAATCACAAAATCCTTTTTTGATGATTTTTAAATTTCTTGTAGAAAACTCTTTAAAGTAACGGAATTCCTTAAAGACAAAGTCAAACTCCAACTGTAACTTAAAGCAACAATAATCTTTAAGACGACAGTAGGAAGCTATCGAGAAATCGATTGCTTAAAGGTATCTATATTTCTATCAAACAGTCGTACACGAGTATTTTCTTGAGTAAAACCGTTTCTTTCCTTGTAGATTTGTTACATTACCGATTGCCGGGAGATGAAAGAAGGAATAAAAGGCAGAAAGAATGGAGGAAAAAGAAAAGAAAAAAGAATAAAAGAATGAAGTCACGCATAGTCGTAATGACCTCTTCAGAGCGGTCAAAAGGACCCTTGGAGAGGGATAAATCGATCATTTCAGAGTCCCTATGATAACCCGCGATATATCGATATCCCATCCACACTACTGTGCTCCTTGTACTAAATGGAAGGACTATTTTCTGCCGCTACTACAATAAGATATACGTGTATGGTAGACTGCGATGGGATGTTATCGGTTCTAGGGAAGTGAGTTACAGTTTGTTCGAGACTTGTGGTCTTCGATTATCTAAGATTTGAGAGACTTAAAACCGGAATAAATTGAATTTTGTACTTCAGAAATTTTTTTTCTATCGTTAAATACAATATAGATTTCGGAAAACAAATATTGAACAAAGAGGAAAATTATTTAAGATAAAATATTTTTATTTCCTCGACACAAAATGTAAAACACTAAAGATCGTATTACATTGAACAAGTGAAATGTATATAAAATTTCTAATTGATTTATTATCTATTTCTGACTGATAATCTTAAATTTTACCATATTAACTATTATTATGATGCATACGGAATCTTTAAAATTAAAATTCATAATTTAAATTCTGAACATTTTAGTCTTACAAGGAAATTAAAATTTAGTGACAATAAAGTAAAAATAAACCTGTTTATCAACTAATATGATAACTTAATGAATATACATGCATTGAAACAGATGTTCATCCTTAAACATGGAATGGCATTTTCAAAGAGTGCATGAGAGAGGTGATTATCCATATTATGTATAATATTATTATATATGATGACTAGTTATAGCTTTAAAACTATCCTAAGATTTTATTCTTGAGAGATGGGCTAAATAAATCTGTAGTTTCAAAGAGCCATATAGAAAAATTAGTTCTTTTTGTGAAATTAGTTCCTTTTTATAAGTCAATATTAAAGCTTGAGTAAATACTATTATTAGTAAATGATTCTTCAATAATTCAATTTATTGTTAATTGAAAAGACAAAAGCTAATTGTAAATAACATTTTATATTTTTTGCAACGGCTAAAAAATGCAAAATCTAATAATAAACCAATTCTAAATTTTAATATATTTTCTATTCAGCAAATGTACCTATATCATAAACCAGCATGTCTTTTTTATTCTGATACTCACTTTTACCCAAATATTTATGAACTATCAATGATAAAAAGCATAATTATTGTTAGAGTAACCATCAAGTTTTAAAAATTTCTTCTTGTCAAGAAACGATATTATCTGCATGCGACCAAATGTACATTAGTGTATTTATATTCGATTAAATTTGAGTTCATAATTTCAAACAATATAAACTTAAGTTTTATAAGTAGCGATATTTAAAACAAAAGCCCCCATGTATGTTACAGATGAGCACATATTTGTTTTAAAATTTCATGTCTATACAAAGTTGAAGTTCACAAGTAACATCATTGTGTATAACAATGAAACACTTTAATAAATAAAATCAGAAAAATATACTTGAATAAGCGATTTTTGATTACCATGTGGCAAAAAGCAAAAGACATTCATCAAGCTTCATGAGTATTTATTACAATACAAGATTATGATTTGCTTTGAGATATATTCAGAATTATATTTTTGATATTACGGTCGTACGTAGTAATTATGTTTAGCTAAAATAAAAACCTCAATGATTAGATTAGCACTATTGCGAACTGTATATATATATATATATATATATATAATTATATTTTAAAATTATTTTTTAGTGTACAAAGTGATATTGGAGGAGTATTATAAATTAGCATTAGCTTCACCATACTATCAAATAATTAAATACAAATAATGAATTAATAACAATGAATTATGATAGATCTTTTTTTATTATTAATAACGAAATCACATAACGCAGCACACATTTTGTATTGTCTACAAAATGCATTGATCTCTAAGCGTATAATATGCATTGAATAAATAAAAAAAGTGCAAAATAAAATTTTGAAATAAGACATCGATATTTTTGAGATCTTAACTTATTGCTTAAGGGGAATCCATTTTTATTACATGCTAAAATACATAAATTCTATCCTGATAATTAGATATGCGCTCTGCAGAAATTCTAGTATTTTTATATAAAGAAAAATAAATTTTTCTTCAAGCATAAATAGATATATGCTTGACAACCAAAAGTAATATACATTCGAACTCATTAAAAATAGCTTGTAACACTTTTATAATGTTTAAAGGTAATTTCACAAATTTTATTGATTAATTTACTATTAATTAGTTACTTATAAATTTTATTTACTACTTAAAATATAAATGAAAATGATAAATTAAATTTAGTTTGATTCGGCTTATTATGTATATATCATAAAAATATCTAAAATTTATGATTTCGTATAATTTAGCTGCATGTCAATGGAATGTTAATTACCTCGATAAAATAAAATAAAATTAATCTTTAAAATTTACAAGTAAGCAATTGCTTTGACTTGATTAAATATACTTATGGTTTATTATATTGACAAATAATCATGCATTCGCACACACTCTCTACCTTTCTCTCATTCACACTCGCATGAGAATTTCCCTAAATTACATCATTCACTTACCTCTTTCCCAAAACACTTTTGAGATAGGATATCCTGATACCGGACAGTGAACTAAGACACTTTGACCATCTAGAGCAGTCAAATTCTTCATTGGTCGAATATATGGCGGACCAAATACGTTAAGTCTCCTTGTGTGTTCAATAACTCTGACTCCATTCTGCGCTAGGCATTGATAAGTACCACCATCTTCCACAGTGATACTTGATACGTTGACGTAACTGTTGACAGTTCTTTCATCACTGACATAATCTCCCACTCTGATATGATAGGCTTCGGGAATGGGCATTCCATCCACTAGCCACGTGACTTGAGGCAGAGGGTTCCCAGAGGCAGAACATTTGAGTGACACCGAAGAACCAGGATAGACTGCCTGCTCTGAAAATGTGTAAGTGAATACAGGAGCATCTTCTGTTGTGTCGTAATAGGAGGTTTCAGTGGGACAGTGTTGAGGATAGAAAGAATGAAAGAAAGAAAAGAGTGTGTGTGAGAAGATAAGAAAAGAAAGTTTGAAAGAGTGAACTATTTATAATTTAAAGAACAATATAAAAAATAAATGATAATAATTTTAAATAAAATACAATTTAAGAGAAGGAATTTATTTTTCGGCCAAAAATAGCTACATATATTAGCATAAAACGCACGTGAACAGATGAATCAAATTTAATAGTCAGTGAAAACTGATATCTTATAATTTTATATTCCAGAATTGAACAACTGACAACTTAAGAAAAAAAATAATTTAAATATAATTAAAATAGAAACAACATTGTGTGATAAAAATAAAATCGAGTAAATGAAGTAAAGGAATATTATAATTTCATATTTTAATAAAGTATTTCGAAAAAAAAATTAATTTTTTTTAAAAAAGTCCGAGATTTCTGCTTAGAAACAAATCAATTAAAATAGCAAAAATATTTAAATAAATATGTCGGGAAGTAATGTTCAACATAATGGAAGGAATTTATTTTACACAATTTTTTTAAATACTAAATATTTTTAATTATTCATTTATTTTCACAAATTTACCTTTCTAAAGAATTATCCATAATATTTTTTATAAAGTACTTACCAGTGTTTTTTTTTGGCTGCAAGTTTTTATGTTTTAGTTATTTGAAATTATAACATACAATAAAAACTACACTGATTCTATAAGCAAAATACATTTTTCTGCATAACTTTAAATATGATTCAAAGTTAATATCACTGCGAAATCATACATGAAAGATTGATCAAACTGTTAAATTTCTTTAATATAAATTTCTAATAGTGTTATTTGGATTCAACTCCGATTGTAATATAAAGATGTTAGTTTTGAAATAAAAAAATTAAAATAAACAGTTTGTTTTGAAATGCTGACAGAACAGCCTGCGTATAAGTTTAAACTATAGACTATAGATGGTGAAACAAGTTATAAATAGCATGATTTATTATAGTAAGATTGACAATATTGACATCAGAAATGTTACTCCCTTTATCTAATTAGTGTGCTAAAGACTAAAATTAATTAGATTCAATTTATTGAAGTAAACTTAATTTAAAGTACTTTTATCTGGCTGTTATCAAGCTGTGTTTCATCAGAACAAATTTTTTGAAAATTATAAATCCAACAATGCATCTTATTAATGAGACATGGTAAAGAGAATATTTTTGTACTATTTTTTTCTATGGCTTAAAATTAGCATAATTATATAAATATTTAATTTGAAATTAATTAACATAGTTTGAATTTCAAATTAAACATTTATATAATTAATTATTATATTTTGAATTAATTTATAACCTCATTCATATTTTTTACTTTTTATTAAATTTACTTCTTAAATCCATTAAATTTTGCATTATGTGCATGCAAGTAAATGCATATAACAAATAGAAAGTTCTCTTTTGTTATATAATAACATAACGTTAGAAAAATTGATTAAAACAATATTATTCAATTTGCATAACTTAATTCTCAAAATATTATCCTTACATGTAAATAATAATATTGCCGTCAAGAATGAGCCTTATTAAAATATGCACAATTCAAAATATAAAATCAAAAGTTCTAATTAAGTTATATTAAGGATCTTCTGCAAACTTATTTGTTTTGATATAATAAACTTGTTGATGCATAAAATTATTCTACTAGAAAAAATCTCTATAAATAAGATTTATAACTTGAATTCTCTTTCATTAAATATCACTTTCATTATAAAAATATTTAAGGTATTGCATTGTACTGAAATATTATGCAATGATAAGAATATATGTTATAAATATATAAAAATTATGAAATAATATGCTTGATTATCATAATAATTTTTATGATACATTTACCTTATTTCTTGCAACTATGCCTAAACTAAATTGCTTAAAAACTTACTACATAATTAATTAAATAATACAGATTTCTGAATGTAGTTGGGTAAAAATTATTTGATCATTTTCATGGATATTTATTTGTTTGATTTTGAGTTTGCATAGAAACACAAATGCATGATCGCATGCAAAATACTGTCAGTTCCATCATTTAATTTTTTTTTTACAAAGCAAAAAATATATGTCAAAATGATGGTTGCGCTCCAGTAAATCTGATAGGTGGCTTGTCTATAGAAAAGAAATTTTATTTCTCGCATCGTCGATATCATTATTCAAGCCAAAAAACATGAATATAAATTAAGTCATTATCTGTCATAGTGAAAAGTCTCAAGAAATTTATATGCCACACATAAATAAAATCCTAAAAATTAAAATATTATATTTGTATAGAAAAAAAAAGTAATCAAATGTAGAATAATTTTCTTTCAAAATCATGCAAATTATTTTATAGCCTATTCAGTTATTTTGAAAAATGTTTATTTCGCAAATGGATATATGCATTTATATGGTAATCTGAAGGAGAAATAATAAAATACATTTAGTTTACTTGAAAAATTATCCACATAAAACATTTCATGAGAAATATATGTATTGAATACTTAAAAATATTTCGTAATGTTCTCATTGAAATTATTTTCCTAAAATTCTATTGATGTTTACAGTAAATTCCCATTAAATTGAGAATATTTTCATACAAAATAAGTGAAATATAAAACGAAAAAGTTATTTTTGAAACGATGTATCAGTATCTATATCGTAATGTTTATGTCTGTATCTTTCACTCGCTATACATATATGTGACTACTTCTACTAGATTGAAATTCATCTTGTTCAGCAATAGCTTTAGTTAGAAGTTATTTTGCATCATGTAATATAACGCATTAATAAAGAACAATAAGCGGAAAACTGTATAAAAGGATTTTAAGCTTAACAGCGATTATTGTCTACCTTATTTATTTATACCAGAGGGACGCTATAAGTTACATATAAATATGTGCCAATTTGGCTTAAAATGTATGAATGAGATTTGTCCATTGAGAAAATAATTATCTACATGCTATACATAGAAAGCCTCTTAGAATACATGGTGAACTATTTTATATTTTTTGCTTCAAAAATGTTGAGCAGAAAATAGTAACAGAACATATTATTTATATTATTGAATGGAAATAATTATATTCAAAAATGTGATAAATTATGCGTTATCAAATGAATATTGTTGCCTGTATTGATGCAAAAATGACGCAATAGCACTCCGATTTATGTATGCAATTACCAATGACATTAAACCCATTTATTAATGTATAAATATTCATCATAATAATATTCAACTTTGTCTTAAGTCTCTATTATACTATGTTGAAACAACATAATCTGTCAGGAAACTTCTCGAAATAATTATTATTAAGATCGCAAATAATTAGAAATATTGATGTGATTTTGAATTTAAATGTAAACTAGCTTTTTGTTTAAGCATATAAATTAAGTGCCCTTTTGTATTATGTTTTACTATTTTATATAAAATGTGAATCCTTGGATTAAAAAATTAAGCAGTTTAAATTATTTTTATTATGATGTATAAATAGATTTAATTCAATAAATTAGCTTACTTAATGTCAGCTATAATTAATAGTTACAACGGTTAAAAAAGAAAATTATGATAATGCTATATATTTCAACTTATTAATTTAAATATTTATTAATTATATATCTAAATATTAATATAATTAATTATATATTTAAATATTTATTAATTTTTTTTAATAAATCAAAAGTATTTTTGACTATACTTAGATATTTATTTATAAAAATCGTTGACTATGAGAATTTGTAATAAACAAAAGGGTAATTGCAGCAAATCGTGCATCTTATGGGTTAAAAAAATATCTTACCTCCAAATATATCAAATACAGGACAAAAATTTTACTATATTAAACTATTATTAGACCCATTTTAACTTATGCTTTAGAGACTTGGGCCATGACACAGAAACATGAATGCCGTTTGGCTATTTTTGAAAGGAAAATTTTGAGAAGCATCTATGGTGGAGTGGAGACAGATGGGGTATGGCGTAGAAGGTATAACCATGAATTATATAAAAGTTTTAAGGACATTGATGTTGTCAAATACATTAAAATACAAAGGATGAGATGGGCTGGCCATGTTATTCGTATGCCAACTGAACGCACCCCTAAAAAAAATCTTTCTTGCAAGGCCAATGGGAAAGCGTTCCAGAGGTAGGCCCCAAAATCAGATGGATTGATTGTCTTGATAGGGACTTTAACACTATTGGAACATCTAATTGGAAAAGTGCTGCTCAGTACAGGCCAAGATGGAATAAGCTCATTGAGAAGGCCAGGACCCACACAGGGTTGTAGTGCCATTGTTGTTGTTGTTGTTGTTGATGAGAATTTGTAATGAATTTTTTAAATAAATTATTTGTAAAATAACGTATCAAATATATAATTTTAATTGTATTTTTTTAAAATTATAAGTGTTTTTAGATTATAAAAATTTATTCTATCAATATTTATTAAACGAGTTTAGATAAAAATCAATAAACATGAAAAAAAAAAATCGAAAGAACTCAAACATATGGCGTTTATTCCAAATTAAATGTTTTTAATTAATTTAAATAGTACTCTTTATATATAAATTATGTCTTTCTTAAAGTCTTTAGGATAAACGTATTATATCATAATGATGTAAATCATTTACGTGCATGTATATAATAAAATCAACTGTTAAAAAATTTTAAAAGCAAATTTTTGATGTTTATGATTACTTAAACTATAATATTCATCATATTATTTTTTATCTAAATGATAGCATTAAATAATTTTTGAACAGGCAATCTTATTTTGGAATTTTTTGATTGAAGTTAAGGAATAAGTTACTTTTTATGTATTGTCGCTATGTAACCTTATTTTAATACTTGGTTGACGGATGTTAATGCATAAAATATTTAAATGCATCAATTTAAAATCCATAGATTAATAATAATGGGATAGAATTCTTACATGTTACTTTAAATGCTAACCTTATTTAAATCCCTTTATATAATAAAGGTGCAAAAACTGATTTTATTCAGATAAAAAATGTAATCTATGTACTCGTAGAAATATTTTTTACAATACGACATAATTACCAACTAAATTAAAGATTTAGTTTATCACCTGGTTCAATATTCTCATTTTACACTATTTTACCTCCACTTTATAAGGTAAGTAAATATCATTTCCAAGAGGTTTATTGTGCAGAAAACGATGAAAGTTAGATAAAAAAAAACAAGTTGTAAAAAACAAGGTATGGTACAAATTTAGTTTCTGAGTTGATTTAACCAGTTTTGAGTTGCAGCAAAATTCTGAAGTTGGGTAGAAGGAAAAACTTTTAGTTCCTGTAAAAAAAAATAATAATAAAAAAAATTGCCATTTGTTCTAATTGGCTCACAGAAATTTGCTTAAAATCCTATTATGTTTCTCAGTCCTACATTTTTAAAGATATACATCTACTTAGAAATACTCATCATGAAAAATAAGTGACAAATTTTACCATTTTATTAAACTAGCTCAATAAATTGGTGGCAGAAGAGTAAAACATGAATATTTTGTGAACTTTTGTAATATAAAAGTCTCTAATTTAAAAGATAAATATTCAAAATTATTAAAAAATCTTCATATATATAATTGCATATTTTTTCGAAAATTTTTGGTACATCTTTTATAAGAAAATTTTGAAATATTGGGTGACAAATTCACTCATAAATAATTTTATTCCAATCCAGCAATTCCAAGGATATGTAGATATTTTTTGATTTTTCAATATTTTAAACTTAAATTATAATTTTTGCAAATTCTGCAGATTTATTGATTTTTATATAATTGGTGTATTTTTAATAATTTAAGTAATTAGTTATCAATTAAGAGGGTATAGAATTTTCCATATTATACATACATTCATATACATATATATATATACACTACTGGCCATTAAAATTGCTACACCAGGAAGAAATATAGATAACAAAATGATATTTATTGGACAAATATATTATACTAGAAATAAAATGTGATTAAATTTTCAAAAAAATTGGCTGGATAGATCCTGAGAAATCAGTACCCAGAACAATCACCTCTGGCAGTAATAACAGCAGTTATACGCTTGGACATTGAGTCAAACACAGATTGGATTGCATATACAGGTACAGATGCCCATGCAGCTTCAACACGATGTCACAGTTCATCAACCGTAGTGACTGGCGTTTGGTGAAGAGCCAGTCGCTCGGCAGCCATTAACCAAATGTTTTCTATTGGTGAAAGATCTGGAGAGCGTGCTGGTCAGGGCAACAGCCAAACATGTTCCGTATCAAGGAAGGTCCGTACAATACCGGACACATGCGGTCGGTCATTATCCTGCTGAAACGTAAGGTTTCGCAGGGCTCGAATAAAGGGTAGAGCCACTGGTCTTAACACACCAGAAATGTAACGTGCACTGTTCAAAGCACCATCAATGCGAACAAGAGGTGACCGAGACGTGTATCCAATGGCACTCCATACCATCGCGCCAGGTGATGGGCCAGTATGACGATGACGAATGCACGCTGCCAGTTTGCGTTCACCACGATGCCGCCAAACACTGATGCGGCCAACATGATACTGTATACAGAACCTGAATTCATCTGAAAAGATGACGTCTCGCCATTCGTAAGCCCAGGTTCATCGTTGATCACACCATTGAAGGCGCTCTTGTCTATGACGCAGCGTCAAGGGAAGCCGCAGCCATGGTCTCCGAGCTGAGAGTCCATGTTGCTGCGAACGTCGTCGAACTCTTCGTGCAGACACTTGTTGTCTTCCAAACGACCCCGTTTCTTGACTCACGGCTCTAGACGTGGTTGCACGATCCATTACGGCCATGCGGATAATATGCCTGTCTTCTCGGCAGCTAGTGATAGGTGACCGTTGAGATCCTGCATGGCGTTCCGTATTACCGTCCTGAATCCATCGATTCTATATTCTGCTAACAGGCATTGAATCTCCACCGACGCGAGCAGCAATACTGCGATAAGATAAACCGGAATTCCTTTACGCTACTATTGGACCTTTTTTAAAGTCATAAACATGCTGGTACGCATTTCTCCTTCTTACACGAGGCTTCACAACAACCTTTCACCAGGCAACAACGTTCAAATACAATTTGTGTATGAGGAACCGGATGAGCAATTTTCTCATTTAAACACAATGTAAGTGTCGCTACTGGTGCTTGCTTTGTCTGAATACGCTGAAAAGCTAATCATTTGCATATCACAGCACCTTCTTCCTTTTGTATAAATTTCACACCTGTAGCATGGTGTTTCACACCTGTAGCATATACAATTCCCTTTGCATATATATATATATATATATATATATATATATATATGCAAAGGGAATTGTATATGCGTAATTTATAAAGAAAATGCGGTTAGTTCAATTGATTAATTATCCTTGTTTGATTTAATTGTTCAAAAAACAACCTGTAAAGTAAGGCAACAAAAGATCAGTAGTTTCTTACCACCACACACACACAGTGAGGGTATCTAGGGTGGTTAAGATAAACCTGGAATATTATGTTTAAATAGTACATATTGTACTTAGGTTTATACGCAGTTATATATTTTATATTTTTTAATTCCAAAAATAATTTTTAATGTGTACAATAATTCGTTTATGTGTCTTGGCATAATCCGTAGTTTAATTAATTTGGAGAACTGGGTCTCGATTACTCTCGATAAGTTGGGTTTTACTGCATTGTTATAAATCTTCTCATATTTGTTTTTTTCTCTAAACTATGAAAACTAATGGTATATTTTGTCTGTTTTCCTTCTCTAAACTATGTTCAGGTCCAAATAAAACCGTCAACCACCGCGGAACTAAGCAATAGCCATTCTTCTTGTAGAAAAGTTTCCAGCTCTTTACGATAGCCTCGAGGTAGAAATGGTGAAGATACAGAATAACCAAGCACTTCCCAAAATTTTCAATGGGATTACGGTCAGGCGAATATGCTGGCCACGCCATATGCACAACCCCTTCACTCTCCAGGTTGTCATCGGTGAAGTCAGCTCTATGAGAATGTGCATTATCATCCATTAAAACATAATGGGGGCCAACTACTGCAGCGTACTATCTCACAATGGGTTCTAGGACTTCATCTTGATAACGGATAGCCGTTACAGAAAACCCTTTAAAAATGTGCAGGCCAGTGCGATATTATAATGAAATCCCTGCCCACATCATAATTCTTCCGCCTCGGAATACGTGATGTTCATTGATGTTTTGGAGTCGATTACGTGTTTCTTGTTCACGCCATATCCTCATACGCTTGTGAAAGGGCTCAAAAGAAAACCTTGACTTATCAGTAAACATGACATTGTTCCAGTCAGACACAGTCTTATTGATATGTTCCCGGAACAACTTTAATCACGCCCCTAACACAAACTCGCTCACAATCACAAACTCGAGGTACCCGGACGTGCAGTCCACTCATGTTTTATCTTTAGCGTACAGTAGCTGTTGATATCAGCTTACCAATGGATGCTATAACCATAGATGTCACACGTGTGGCGGTCACTCTGCGATTCCGCTTGGCTAAAATTGCTATATATTATATCATCTGTGGGGTTTGTAATTCTTGGATGACCAGCTACGGGACTTCATACAACTGTATGTGTGGTTTGAAATTGTTTACAAAAACGTTAAATTAAGCAGATAATGAACGCCGAAGAAAAGTACAACATCTGAGATAGACTGTATTGCTTCAGTGCACCCCACAGCACGCCAGCGCTTATAATCTTCCATTCGTTGTTTGTAAGTCTTAGACACACTAATGTCTTGAAAACAAATTGTACGAAAGTTGTAAACACCTTCCATCAGCACTTACAATAATTTTTTTTAACCCTTCATAAAGCTGGTATCTTATAAGACTGCCCCTTTTGCATATTTTTTGACATGATAGTGCGTATTGGCTGTTAGCTAACTATTTTCATACTTTCATCTACCTCTGCAGCGATTTGCATCCTCTTCAGTTCTGATTGACTTCAAGAAATTATTATTTTCCTCTTCGTGCTTAAATTTTGAAAAAGTGAGTATATAAGTTTGCTAAAATCAAATTAAATGAAGTAATTGAGAAAAAAATTCTCAATTACTTCATTTAATTTGATTTTAGCTGATCAATGAGTTAAATTCCCTCTTCTGATGCAAAACAGAGCATATAAATCTAAAATACAGCTTAAAAAAAGTCATTTCTAAATCGCAATTAATTCTACTTTTCAAAAAACTAGAATTTTCAATGGAAGCTAAAGTTTGCAACAATTAGTATGTTTTACTTTATAAACAGATACATTTTTACTAAAGTTCATCAATAACACAGCTGAAACTGTGATTGATAGGGACATATTATTGGAATTTATAAAATTCAGGAAATAATTTTGTCTTTACGAAGTTAAGGAAAGTTTTAGTCATGTATTTATAGTTAATTTTATCATACTTTACAAAACTTGATTTATTTGATAAACACTGCTTATACAATGGAAGTTAGTAAACATTCCTCAAACATTAAGCGCTTTGAATAATATTAATTAGACTAATATTTAAGCCAACATATAAACAAATATACATTTTTTCATATTTCAATTTATGGATTAAGCAGCGTTAATTGTAATGAATTATAGTATAATGATTCTTAGAACAAATTTTTGTATCTTGTATTTCGGCTTTCTGTAAGCATATATATATATTGGCATTGAGTTTACCTCTTTCTTTGCGAGTCTTGAATACGCCTATTAAGAAACTATTATAGAAATTTTCTTCCATAATAATAGTTTAACGCGTGGATTTAAATTGACACCTACATTGATATTACAACATTTTTATACACGTTTATTAATAAAATAAATTAAACAAAATTATAATTTTCTTAATAGCTTTGAAAATACATTCTCAAAAATTTAATCATTTTAAATGTTTTTCCCTCAAAACAAATACTTCTTCCTATAAAATCTTAAACTTACAATTAAATGCTTCCTTATTTAGAAACAATGTGTACGAACATGAAAGTATGTAACTCTCAAATCTTTAAAAAACACACACTCATAGTTAAATTTTTATTTCATATAATTTAAATATTGACAACTATTTTCATTTTTCGTGGATACTATTTTTCAGCTATTTTTTTTTAAAATAAACTATTAATATAGTGAAAAGAAAAAGGTAAATGCTTTAAAAATAATCATTAAATAAAATAACTGCGTTGATTTAAGACAATAACTTCATAGTTAAAATAAAATTAAACTTATGAAAAAAATCATACTATTAAACAATTAAAGCATTCATTTATATTTATTTCTGTACTTATATAGTAACATATAACCATGAAACGTAGAAATAGTTCATTTAAAGTTTACTCCATTGGCGATACATTGTTTTATAAATGATAAAAATGGCTGTGCAATAACACTTTGACGCATTATTCAAATAAGAATAATTTTTATGAAAAGGAAATAGAAACAAGATACACTGTAATCAAAAGCATAAAGTGATAATTTTAAAAGAACAAAATTATCTCTTTTTTACATTCAGTAAATATCTATTATAACTTCTGTTCTATGTGGTTATCGGCACTCCAAGTCTTTTGGATGCATTCCAACTTTTTAATTAAGGACACATTCGGCCTTATTTTCTTTAGTCTTAACAACTAATTAGATTTTATTTATTTAACTTTCTTGCATTTAAAAAGAATGACGACTAGAGTAAAAAAGAGAAAAAAAACTCGGTCGACAACAGAAGTGACCTCCTAATTTTTTTTTATTATTTCTTTGTACGAACGACATTTAATTATTCCACACCATTGTTTTAAGTATGGTTAATTAATTTTTTGCACTTTTTCTCAAAGAAAACGGCGTCATTCCTTTGTTACAGCTTTGCTGCACTTTGCGTAACAGTTCAAGGTGTTATTTTTGAAGTGGTTGGGCTACTGCTCAAATTTCTAGAGAAACAAATGGATACTTATTTCGGAAGTTTTCAAACAAAAACCCTTAATATTGAAATTCTTTTTTTTTGCCAAGTAACGTGAATAGATTTCTTTATTTGAGAAGTAATTAGTATTTCAGCAAATAACATTTTACAGTGAAATTTAATTTATCTGTATATGGGGGGAATTTAATGAGTTTTGCAGAATTCGTTACTTTCTCAAAAGGGTAGTTGCGGTAAATAAATAAGAAGTTGCTGATGAAAAATTTGAAATACATTGATCTTACTAGCATATGTAAAGTCATGCAAAACAAAATAGATTTTTTGTTACTCTGAAGTTAGATTTATTTCTACTTCTTAGTTTAATTAAGTTGTTGAAATGACAGCAGGTGATTAAAAAGTATTACTACTTCTTTGTTTCTTTAATTAAAAATGGGAAACATATGAAGTCAGTAAATTGTTCAATACTATTTTTAATGGCTTGTTAAGATCATTTCATTTTGTATTCTTCTCAAATAGCAATTTATTCAATCCAATATTTAAAAATGGTATTAAATTCGTTCTTTTAAAATGACTAAATATTTGTCTAAAAATTGGAGATAAGCACAATTAATAGGTAACTAATTTATGTGCTGATTGATACAACAACGTTAGCTAATATTATCCTAACTAACGTTGTTATATTATGATTAATTCAACAGAAGCTTCTGCAAACTTAATAATAGTGAGACCGAAAGCAGAAATATATTTTGCAATTAATATAATTTAATTATATTACAGATTTGAAATCACATGCAAAGTAAAAATAAACATATAAATAATTTTATCATCGATATCAAATTCGAATAATCTATTATAATTACTTTTAATGAAAACAAAAATGCATTAATAATTCACTAGTTGATAAAATTTGAGCATATGCTTATATCGTATATAATATTTCCCATACAATGTTCTGTTGATTTAATTTTTATTTGCATTGATTTTGTGCACTAAAGCACAATTAATAGATTTTAAATATAAAACTTAATCATGAAATTTTTGGAATAAATTTTGGTAGAAATGGACAAATCTAAAATTTATATTTATGATTAGTATTTTTTTTCAAAAAAATATTGAAACAATAATAAGCCTAAAATCATAATGTACATTCTCCTATTCTTTTCGAAGAAATAAACTGTAATGAATATGTTTAGGTGAAATAAAATATACTCGAACTTAATGGCTAAAAATCACAAAGTATTGCGAGTCAGGCAGCATACAAACAAAACAATTGCAAAGTTATTTCTAATTTGAAACAAAATGCTAATTCAAAAAGAATATGGAACATATTGATGTAAATATGAATTACACTTAAGAATGTAGAATATAACGACAATATACAAAGCAGAATTGAGTTTAAACTGAATTTTAAGCATATAATATCGTTTCCTTCGTGAAAAGAGATGCTTTCTTCTTATCATTACATAGTGTTTATTTCAATCTTTTAGACCTCTGGATTTAAAATATATATCAGTTATTCTGTGTATCTAGAAGCTTTTCGTGCGCACACAATTGAATATTAAACTATCCTTTTCAAATATATAACATTAAATCTTTCTAGAGAGCGGTATATGATGAACTTTCAAAAGTTGTACAACAACCCTCTGTGTTAGTCACAAAACATTTTTTTTGAGTTTTTGTCAAGCAAAAATTCTACTTAAAATTGTGATTCAAAGAATATAAATATGCTTCTTCATTCATTTTATATTCTATTTACATTCAATTAATTGCAATTTATTTATAATAATAAAAACTTATTTTAGGAAATAAATCATAATTATTTGTTTTAATTTTTATTACATAAGCATTCTTTTGATTAGGATATAGATTATACTAACTTTTTCGTTACAATATATAAATGGACAACAAATTTTCCTGAATACGACTTATTTCCATTCTACTCAAAGTACAGTTTCCCTTTGTCTTTAAGCATATAATTTGTTTTAAATTATATTAATTAAGTTAATTATATACACTGGCAGCTTTAAATTGCATCGGTTTGTTTGAAAAACTATATATTAAACTAAAAAAAGTTTTAAGTAACAATGTTTTATATCTTCCAATTCAGAGTGTTAACCACAACATCAGTTTTGAAAATTAAAACTAAGATATAGAAATGTGTTAAAGAACACAAATGTTGTACAATTTTATTAACCTATGTTACTCATCGTATATTAAAATGGCTTTATTAAAATAAGTTGTTGAATGAGAAAATGTCGATTTGTATAATTTTTTAATTAATTTATATATGTGTAGTGGTCTATTGCTAATCAAACATTCTATGAAAAATTCGTATAAAATGCAGATTGATAACCGTATACAATGTCAAGTCAATGTATATTGATAATAAGTTGATGTAATTCCTAATTCATGAATTATCACATAATAATTATATTCCCTGCTAGTTATTTCCTTAAATTTTAATACTATCTGTCATATTTAAGTTAGTCAAAGTCTGCTAAATTAAGTTTATTGAGGAAATAATTCCTATCTATTTCTATTATACAATATTTTGATTAAATAATATAATCAATTGATTGATTAATTAATATAATAATAAAATAGAAACCAGTCAATTTTTGTCCTATAAATATTATTAAAAAATGGAACTTCACTTACATAAAAGTGTAATGTAAAGCATGCAACATATATCAGATTAAGGCAATTTTGAAGCCAAATTCTGTTTAATTTTAATAATAATCATTTATTTTACATGATTCCAAATGTGAAGATTTCAAAGTAATTTTTGTCCAGGGGAAGAAACAAAGTCTATTACAAGCAATTGATCAGTAATAGATCTCAAAAATTTTTCATCTCAATCATTTCTAATCATTTTTTGTTTTATATTTTCAATCATTTTTAATCATTTATTGTTATTATATATATATATATATATATATATATATATATATATATATATATATATATATATATATATATATATATATATATATATATATATATATATACATATATATATATATATATATATATATATATATATATATATATATATATATATATATATATATATATACATATATATATATATATATATATATATATATATATATATATATATATATATATATATATATATATACATATATATATATATATATATATATATATATATATATATATATATATATATATATATATATATATATATATATATATATATATATATATATATATATATATATATATATATATATATATAATTTAAATTCTGATACTATAATATATTGTTAAAATTATATTTTTATAATTTAAGTACGTTGACTAAATATATTTAACCCCTTTCTCAACATTTCTTATAAAATATTTCGCAAGAGTGCAATAATGGGTGAGTATGAATAGGGAAAACTGATTCAGTTAATTAATTCCCTTTGATTTTATTTAAAATTGAAACGAAAATATTTTTCATAGAATGCTTTATTAAACAATCTTAAGAACTTATTTTCATTCTGAGATGCATGTTTTTACTGAATTTAAAAGTTTCGCAGATAATTTGAGATACACATCAAATTAGATAGTTAGACTTTTACAATACAAACTAATTAAATCTTTATTGTAAAGTGAAAGAAGCATTCTTAATTAAATCACAAATACTTTAACATAGAGACATTAATAATTTTTTTGCGTTGAAAGTTTATTTTAAGTAAACACTCACATTTTTAATTGAAAAGGAAAAAAATATTTCTGCTTCATACTTCATAAAAAATGCATGTTCGGAAATTTAATTTCCATTTAGAAGAAAACTTATTTTAAAAAAATAAAGATCAATAAAGCTACAGGACAGGAAGTCAATTAGAATTTTAGTTCTTGCAAGAGCGATTTTCCGATAAATAATTAAAGACCCGAGGAGATGTTTTAACAAGAGAGAAAGTATGCCCTGAAACTATTCTCAGAGGAGCTCTTTGATTGCAGAATCGTTAAATATCAAAGAGTTCGTGTCCTGGGTTGTGAAAACTCCTTGAAGAGTGCGAAACTGATGCAAAGCTTGAATGCGATGGCTTGTCATTAGGTTCAAATGCTTGTTTTACGCTCTTTTTATGAGGCCGGGGAGTCATCAGATTTTATCAAGCTGCTCTATAAATAATCATCCTTTTTACTCGGAGTAGTGAGTAATGCTAAAAGTTTAAATAGTTAAGGTAAGTCATTTTGAATTGGGGGGTATCTTTGGAAACGACACTGCCTGATATTCCTCTTAGGAAATTCAGTTTGGCTTAAATTATTTGCATTAAAGGTAACGGCTCCAGCTGTAAATCTTATAGTTTTATTCAGATTTACTTTTGATATCAAAAAAATGTTTATGATGTTGAGTTTTAGGAAGTGGTTATGTTTTATTATATAGATTTGTTTCGAAATTTCTGATGTGTTATGTTAATTTATAATATAACTTTCATTAATTTTTTTTTTATTTATTCTGGTACTTATACTGGTACTTATACTTATACTTTTTATTTATACTGGTACTCATTTATAAATAATATGAATTATGTGCTAGTAGCTTTAAACTAGAATATATATATATATGTATATATATATATATATATATATATAAATATATATATATATATATATATATATATATATATATATATATATATATATATATATATAATGTTTTATAAAAGTGTCAAATTATTTAAAAAAATTTTTCAGGTAATTTTTAAAACAAATTTAATTAATTTGTACACGCAAAATAAAACAATAAACATATAAAGTAAGAAAATGTAAAGTTAAAAATCAGTTTCATTTTAAGCATTCTATTTTACTTTGATATGATTCCTTTAAGAAAGAAAAATATTTTGGAGTTCAAATTTCATTTTTGATGAAGAATCTTAAATCTTAAAAAATGTAAATGATCCAGTTAGATAAATCTATGTATAATTATTTGAACAAATACAAATAATAGATCTTTGGAATTTTTTAAATGTATTTAATTAATTTAGTAAATAAGAAAAATTATTTCAGTAAAGGATAAATTACACTAATTACAATGGGCCTATGAACGATCTCGGTGGCAAAATTTCTCGCATAGAAAATGCTCTATGATAAATTAGGGTTAATTGTTTCTCAGATAAGTTCAAATAAATATTCCGAATGTAATAAAAATGACGCAATCCTAAATTAGAGATGCAAATTCGTGACAGAATCACATTATTGAACACGGAAACTCGTTAATCTCGGAAGCACCCACAATAATACAAGCTCGATCTCTGTTTGAATGTGAGTTACAGTTTCAGTTCGTGACCATGTCTGTAATCGCATTAAATGATCAAAGTACAACTGTAAAGGTGCAAAGATTAAATTAAATGTCACGCATAGCCCCTCCCAGCAGCACGTGACTACATCCACAACTGCACTAGCAGTGATTGACCGAAAAGCATTATTCGGTATGGTATGCTAGAAAAAAACAGTTTCACAATCTACTGTCTCTTGTGAATCGTGAAGGTATTCGGGAAAACTGTGGGCAAGCTTCAGGCTTGATTAGCTATGCATGAATGCTATATATTTTAACACCTGGTATTTCCTTAATGGGATGAGAATTTTAAAAGAGCGCTTTTAAATCTGATAGCATATTATGGCTTCAGAAAATTCAAAGTGACAACACACTTATCACTACAAAACATTATAAATAATAAACAAATTAACTTTTAATGTGTTTTATTAATATCAGCTTAATGTTGTCCTAGACATATAATTCATTAACTATGTATTTGCGTTTTATGTCCTATCAAACTATATCCTTTTTATTATTAATATCAATAATATAACTGGTTTCATGATTTAAAAATAATATGGATTTGTTTAAAAAAAAATATTATGATTTTAAAATATCCTTTATATTACTTATGAATTAAAAGTATTTATTTTTCGTTGATATAAATATTTTGGTAATGTCAAAGGAAATCAATTTAATTCTTTCTTGATCAAAAATCATTCAATTTAAAATGGATTGTGAGTTTAAAATAAATTAAATTAAAATAATTTGATGTTTTTCCAGGACACATATATTTATTGAAAATAAGTAAGAGGTTATTTTTCATAAAAATTGTGTTTTATATGAATCCTTTATAATGCATTTTCTTGTTCTGAGTTTTTTAATATATGGGTTTAATGGTGAAAATGTTATATTTAGTAAAAAATGTAATCGTACCATTTTTGGTTATTGCATTTTAAAGTACCTAAGGTGGAAAAACCAAGTATGCATTTCTCATAAGTTTATTCAATGGTAAAGTGTATCATTCTTACATATCTGGAGAAGGTCAAAAATTGCATATTTGCATGTTTCGATTCCACAATTTTTTATTAAAGGTTCCATTTCTAGATGACACTTCTTGCTTATTATGTTCTTATTCAGCGAAATTGAGAAGTGATATTAAAAATAACTTGGTTACATTCTGCACATGTGTTTTGTATTCTGATCATATTTAAGAAAATAAATAAGTGAAAAATATAATGTAAATAATATATATATATATATATATATATATATATATATATATATATATATATATATATATATATATATATATATATATATATATATATATATATATATATATATATATATATATATATATATATAATATATATATATATATATATATATATATATATATATATATATATATATATATATATATATATATATATATATATATATATATATATATATATATTACACTAAGTTGTAAAAATATATGCATTTTCGATAGTTCATTAAAATCTTTACGTTTTTTGTGAGTTTTTTAGAGTCCATTGATGTAAACTTTGTATTTCTGAGATTTTAAAGTGTTTTTTGTTTCATTCACTGTACACTTCATTACACAAATATACTTGTGTTTTACTTAGTATACTTCATTCTTATTTCTTAAACCAAACTATTTTTATATTTGAAGAAATATCGTCAAATATAGTCAGCTTAGGTAACTTATTACAATAAATTTATTATTTGCAGAGATTCATTTTTTAGCAAGATAAATCTAATTAATTTTTATTCAATTCTCAGAGAAATATTACACATATCTAAATTATTAACTTATGCATAAAATTTTCTTTTACATCTTTTACAAGAAAAATACCATATAATTATTCCGTTTTATTTTTATCTTTTTTATCTATTTATGAAGATAGTTTATATACCAGGCCACTGAGGCCTTTAATAATATTATATACTTTTTATCATAAATAAAAGATAGCAAGAAAGAGATTTTTCAAAAACTTGCATGGGAGTTATAATCAGAATTATGTCCGTGATGTCAGGTAAATGACTAGCCAATATTTCTTAAAACTGCGAGTGTTCGTCAATTTCAGATTCGTAAAAATAGCGTCTACTGCAAGTATCATAAATATGCAGATTTTGTGACGTCACACATATTAAAAATAAATTTTAAAACAATAAACATTATTTTATATTCGCAAATTGAATCAAATTTTAATATAATTCAAAATTTAGCAATTACAGTTTGAAAAATACTGGCGAAAAATTTATTTATATAAAGCAATTAAATTATATACCATTACAAATTCATTTTTAGTATAAAACTTATCCCCATATCATATTTTTAAATAAATATATTAATTTATGTAATTACTTATATTTTTGCTTGTGTGTATGCATTTTAAGTTGGTAACAATCGTACTAAATGATTTTCCCGGACCTCTTTCTAAACTTAAATGTAAATAAGGAGCCAACTACTTTCTTATTTTCGTTGACCCTTTACTTTTTATTGTTATTTGACAGCATAACATAATTGATAGTGTATATATATATATATATATATATATATATATATATATATATATATATATATATATATATATATATATATATATATGCAAAATTGACAGTTTTAATTGATAAAGAAAAAAGGGTGATGACTTTTCAATGTGTTACTTCTTTTTTCACACTACATAAGTGAACACAAAAGGAAATTATATATAAAAATGAAAAAAAATGCATAGGTATAAATTGAAAAGCTGTAAAAATTACGAGTAAGATATAAAAATAAAGTGTAAAAGCTAATACATGAATTCTTCCCTATACCCATATCGAGTTAGGTTCTACCATTTATATGAAAGCGGCCTGGGGAATATCTTTGTAATTTAGAAGCAGAGACCGCGAATTAGGTCCTAACTATTTGAAAATATGAATTGTCATCTTCTACAGTTTTATTTTGGTCTATTCCTGAAACCCAATTTTTCCATGAGAAAAATCGTTTACATTATTGCATTCAATCATGAAAATATGAAAATCACAAACTTATGTGAATAATTTCTAATTACTATCATTTTGATAAAGAGAGCCTTAAAAATCATGTAATACCAATACGAAATAATAAATAATTAAAATTTATTTTAATTGAAGGATTTTTAATTTAAAATTTAGACAGAACAACATTTATTGTATTTCAATTAACTATATTTAAAAGGGATAGAAAAATATAATTAAGAAAATTAAAAATTTGTAAGTGTTGGTATCACAAATTTTCTCACCGCTAACGAAGAGCTCCGCAGATCCTTGCACAACCTCTTGATCATTACTCACAAAGCATTGATACACGGCTGCATCCTCCCGACGGACAGGATTTATTTGAAGAATATCTCTGGATACTAACTTTACAGGTCCACTGGCTATGACTGTGTGACCATTCTTCAACCAAACAACAGAATGAACTGGGTGTCCCATTACACGACAACTGAGTGTCGCCGCTTTACCAACATCCACTGTTTGAGAGTCAGGATCAATTTTCGCTGATAGTGGTGCTATAGAATAAAATAAGTAATGTTCATTTTTTTAAGTTGTGAAAATAAAATCTGTAATGTATATCATATATAAATACAACTTCTCCATTTTTCAACAACTTTCTTGTAAAATGTCCTGAAACTATAATTAATGATTTGCTGTGGTTAACATTATCCTTTTCAACCACTGGTTGGAGTTTTCACTGTGAAACGTAAAAGGTTTGCCTAAATAAGGAATTAATATCTTCTTCTGAATAAAGAATATATCATTATTTCTTTTGTAATAAATATAAAAAATATAGTATTTTTAAATTAGGATTTAATTTAGTAATTGCTGGTCTATATTACTAAATTGTTGTAATTTTTATTAAATCTTATATTTTTTAATTATATTAAGCAAATACGGGTTCAAGATGAATAGATAAATATCAAAAGAAATTCTAGGGTCTATGAAATCTAATCGATAATTTATTTTAATTTATTAGTCATATATAGATTATTGAATTTAAATTTCATCAAAATTTGCATTTTGTAACAGTCTGGAATTGTTATTATTGTAATATTTGCATTATTAAATTTTGAAATATGAAATATATGAACAAGGATTTTTACGACTGCATAAATTGATAATTTTAATTGCAAATTTTTATTTTATTTTATCTCTGCTTAATACATCTATCGTACTGCCTTTTTCTTTCGCTTAAAATTCAGATTACATTTGTATTTGTTTAGATTTATCAATCAGATTAAAACAATCAATACGACATTATTGAAACAAGTTACAAAATACCGGAAAATGAAATACAATAGCTTACTTAAATCAGAAAAGAGTGATGATTCTGTAAGTTAAGCTTTTTGTGCCTATAAATTATCAATTTAAAAAGGAACATTAATTAATTCTGGTGTACTCCACTAACGATCCAAACGATTTGTAACAAGCAGAGAAAGTAATTCTTATTTTGTCTACAAGTTCAATTTAGAAGAAAGCTTTTGAAAATTTTTATTACGATCCATATTAATTTCAATACAAAATCAAACCGAAGCATTTTTGAATATTGTCAAACAACTAATAATAAACAAGCTCATAATGACTGCATTTCTTTTCTAAAATTTTATTTATATCAGTTAATTTGATATGCTATAGCTATGAACTTTTATTGAAGAGAAAATTTAAATACGCTAAATTTCAACACAAATACCGAATTGTATTTGAAGTTTAATTCTTTAAAGCTATGCTTAAAACATGAAGGAATGATGAGATCACATAAAAACAGCTTGTAAATAAGGTGTGATTCTATCTGTATGTTTGTGTAAAGCTTTCTCACTTTCCTTTAGATTAACACGATTGCTTATTATTCTGTCTTGTTCTGACCTTGTCTTCCTTATAGATGAAAACAGTAGTTATTTATAATTGTGAGTCTAAAACAAAATTATGACAAACCTTTGTCTGAATCATTGTTGTGTTGGTTACTTATAAAATATTTTATTAATTAATTTGTAAGTTAATTCTAACTTATTTTATAACTTGCTTTAGGCATGATTCACTATAGTATAAGGGCCACTGTGGCCTGATATACTAAGACGTCGATCTCATTATTGGAACATAGGAAGAACGTAGTTTGAATCCCGCCTTAACCGAACATCTGTCGTGTTTGCTAAAAATGGCCGGGAACGTTAAAACTGGGCGTGATCCCAATTTAAATTAGACATGATACAAGACAAGTTAAATGATACTTTTCTGGGTGGTTGGCCAAGTATTGAAGGTTTTTCACTTGGTCCTTGCTTCAAAATCACAAAGACTCCAGCCGTTTGCTTTTACTTAACGGGTAGAGCTCAATTCAGGAAAAGATAATATAGCCACAGCAATTTTATTTTATGAAAAAAAAATATTTGAAACAAATTAGTTTTGTTATTTCAAGAATACTTCAACAGTGGTTAGCTTGGGACAATTTTTTTTTAATTTTTCATAATTTGTGCAATTAGCAAAATTTGTCAATTAATTTAAATTCAAAAGAGTAAATTTATTTTAAATTACGTTTCGGTGTGGTATTTCGGTATTTGGTGTTATAAATGGAAAATATAATTAGAATAAAGCGAACTTATGTTGCTAAAAAGTAATATCATCCAAACGATATTTTATTTACCTGAGACCAACAGCTTCGTTTCCGCTTTATCTTGACCAACAGAATTGTTTACTTCGCAAATATAAACTCCCGTGTCTTGAATGGCAGCTTGTTGAATGATAAGAACTCCATCTTTGTGCATTATTCGATCTCCAAGGAGGAATGATGTAATTCTATCTCCATCTCTCCTCCCCCATTTATATGTAGGCTCAGGAAATCCCTGCCCAACACAAGGAATAAAAACTTTTTCAGATTCTCTTGCTCTAATGATTGGGCGAGATTCGGTGATGGTCGGCGGCAAAGAGGCATGAGGTTCTAAAAAATATATAATGAATTATTTTATATGTAGCATAAGTAGTGCAAAGATTTAATTGCAAATATTTAATTAATTTTTATAAATAAAAATTAAATTATAAATAAAAATAACATGATTTGACATAATGTTCTTATTATAAACAAAAGATATTTTATTATAATATATTTGCACTTACATTTGTCCTCAACATATATTTACACTCAATATTTATTAATAATATAAAATACATTTTTATCTGTTATATTAAATTCTAATGACTTATTTTGAAGGGAAAACACATGATTCATTATTCTAAATTTGTGTAAAAATTGATTCATTCTAAATTCATTGCAATATTTATTTAATTAATTTCCTTGATCAATTATCAGTGATTTACCATTACGTTACAAGTATGGAAATAATTAACGGTATTTTCTTATGAACTGAAACAAAAAGAAACTTGAATTGAAAAGAATGATTTTTGAACATATATTTACTTTTTAATACCATAAGAGTATATTCTTTGCAATATAAGATGCTTTAGAATATACATTTAAGTTAGACTCTGAAATTTTGCTGCAATAGTTTTGACTGTGTCGATTCATTTAAAAACTACAAGTTTTGATTCTATAGATTCATTGAGCACTTATAAATACTTTAAAGTAAGAATAAAAAACTGCACATCTTAAATGTTGTGCACAAATATTTTATATAAGATTGTTTCTAGTTTATATCGAGTATTTTAGTTTCATTTAATTTCTAAGAATTTTCTAATTTGATATTTCAGCAGTATCCAGAATTTAATTTAGAGTTAGGCGTGTTATATTGTGGCTCGATTTGTAGTTCATAAATATAATTTAAATTTTATGAATTACAATAAGCAGTTTCAATTAATACTCATAGTTTTACGATTAAAATACTCATTTTTTAATCAAAATAGTAATCATAAGTTAAAATTACATGAATATATCCCTGAAAATTAAATTATATTCTTCTGATGCCTTTTCTGAAATATAAATTTTAAAATGCAAATGTGCAAGTTGATTACGATAAATATTATGTTTTTAAAAAGAAAAAAATAGATCACACAGAACAATATAAGCATGCAATCCACAACAGGATTTACTTACGAATTAATATTTCTTAAAACTACTGTAATTAATATCATCACAACTATCAAAGAAACATAAAGTATTATGACACTTAAGTACATAATTATAATTTATTAGAAACTTCTCGAACTTAAAGGCTTACACAAAGAAAGTAATACAAAAATATTTATAATTGATTTAATTAGGTAATACAAGTGCTACTGTTAAGAATATTAAAAAACTTAAAATAAGTTTATGCAAAACTTTTTAGGATAATTAGAAATACCTTTTTAGGAATTAGAATAAAGGATAAAAATAACCAATTTTAATTAATTAGAAATAGCCTAAGAAAGTAACTTGATATTAAACAACAAAAAAATTTTGTTCATTAAAAATAAATTAATTAGCAAAACTCTTTAATCTCATAAAAATTAGGAAACTTTTAATTAAATTTAAATTTAAAGAGCACAGCCCTAATCCCTTTGATTCATATTTCTAACAAAAAATATAATATCAGAATTTCTAATTTATTTAAATAAAATACTATTAAAATATGATAATATGCTTCAAAGTTTAACACAAAGTTTTCCATTTTAGTTATTTAATCATTAATTGTGATTAGTATTATTTTTTAAAAAAATAATATAACATGACATTTATTTATTAAAACCAACCGTAATCTTAATGATATTTTCATTTCATAAAAGTAAATATACAATCACAAAACAAAACTCAAAAAATGTATTAAATCTCATTTTATAATAAGATTCATTAATTTAAATTATTTTTATCCATTAGTTTCACAACCAATAATATTTTTGTAAACAAAAAGAGGTAATATTTTTAAAATTTGCTTTTAAAATCATGTTTTACAGTATTTTTCGTTATTTCAAAAAGAAAGAAAATATGTGATAAAGATAATATATGAAATGTACAAATATCCAAAATGAAGAAAATATATGAAAACATTTGAAAGCATTTCTTCAAAATCTTAATTGAATTGTTGAAAAAAATCAGTTAAATTGTTAAAAAAAAATATCATTACACTCTCTCAAAGCTTTATCTATTATCAATGAAATTAAGAAAAAATTAATTTTCTACTAACTACTATTAAACATTTAATATAAAACTGATAAATAAATTTGCATGCAAATTTTCTCGAATATAAATTTAAAACGTATTTTTGAATATTACAGGTCGTATATATTAATATATATCCAAACAATTTATAATTAATTTGAGTAATAATTTCAAAACTTTTTATTCGAATGATAAATTATTTTCAAGAATATGCAGTAGTAAATTACCATGTTAATTATTGAATATTTCAATATTAGTAATATTTGATCAAACCGGTATTGCTCTATTAAGTACAAAAAGCAAAGCAACTCAATCCAACAATAGATTTAAAAATTCCAATGATTCATACGCTGTTGTATTCGATTAGTATAGGCTATAAAAATTTATGTTTATTAACATATGCCACTTAGACCAATCAACTTCGCTATGCAGATGGCTACGCGAATTTAAGTCAGTAAAGTGAGCCTTTTGTTTTATCAAGTGAGGTGAAAAGTAGAAGAACAGGAAGGAAGGTACTTTACGACTTTGTTCTAAGCTTCTCCGATAGATGGCACCACCAGAGAATCCACTGACTCAGTTTTGATATTGACTTGAAGGAAGAGAAAATTTTCTCGAGACAATTATAACCATAGTAACTGCTCAACGACCGACCACAGAACATTCTTTTCCACAGATTTATTTAGCACGTATATTGCATGTACTCGGTGGGCCATTGTTGGCAATAGGAATCGAATCGCACCCTTCTGAATCGTTACCATATCCCACAATTTTATTTATTTGGATATAAATTAAATTTTATAAGCATATTAAAAATCTCACATATAAATATTAGAATAGTTGAATTCAAATATTTCTTTTAGATATCACCTTAATATGTTATATTAACTTAAATATAAAAACTGCTTTCTTTCTGAAATATGTGACAAACTCAACTGTTTGCTTGCAAAAAGTAACAATTCCGCAAATATATAAGAAAATTTGCCTAAAAATTTTAATGATTAATATCGCTCTTTCATGTTTCTTTACTTATTAGAGACTGAACATTTGTCACTAAATATCTATATTTCATCTTTGTATTACTATTTTTACAAAACCTTCGTTTGATACACGTTTTTTTGTATACCACAGTGACCTGGTTGATGGGCGCCGTTCTTGTTATCAAATATTAGTGAGTTCAAATCACGTCTCAACCGAAAATACATCCTGTACACTAGTGGCGCTGAGGAATGGAAATTCTGGTGTGATTGTAATGCCTCAAATGTATAATGATACCTCTGGCAATTGCATCATTTCTAATATATTAAAATCATCGTGTGTGTGTGACTATGCACCTTATTGTATTTTTACGTCATCTGTACTTAGATTCAAATTTTTAACAAGCTCAACGATTTCTAGTTATAATATAGAAACTTTCATTAATAATGTTTTGAATAAATCAAAATAATTTTAATATTACAATCTCATTAAGTGTGAATTTATAATTTTACAGTCAAATATTTTTTGCTAAATTATATTCATTTTGATTGAGATTAGTACTATTTAAAATAGAGTGTAAAGTTTTTAATCTAAATATAAGTATGTATTTTATAAAATCATATTTTTAAAAGGAATATCAAGTGAAATTTAACATAAATTAAGACACAATTTCCAGTTAACTGTAAAATACACAATAGAACAATTGAGAAAAATGTTTTAAAGAACTCTTCATACCTTATATTAATCATATTTTAACTATTTTTAATTCAAACTTTAAACGCTAAATTGTTCTTATTTATGTTTTCTTAAGATTAATTATTTTATTTTCAAAATCAATTAATCAAATTAATGATCAAGGTGAATACGATTTAAATTTAATTTGACATTCTATTTAAAAACATGATTTTATAAAAGGCATATTATATTTAGATTAAAAACTATATCAATATTCTTTTATCTCTAAAAAATTGTAATTCATCGTAATTATACTGTTAAAATTAACAGGACACTGCTGTTTATTAGCTTAAACTATATATTATCTATGTTTTAATTAATAAAAAATTGAATGGTATATCACTGTATTAGTGTTTAATCTTAGATTAAAAACTCCAACAAGAAAATTTAAAATTAATTATACATTTTTATGGAAATACCGTAAACTAAATTTTGTTTATATAATATTAATTTTCTTCCTGGTATTTTTTGACTCACATTTACTGATATGAAGATTGATATATATATTACGATTAGGAAACGAACTTGATTCTGTACATTTTTGCTATGATTACGTATATTACTTTAGGATATTTATATTAGAATACTTTGTGTGTCACCTTTGATGAATTATTTATATTATAATAAATACATTACTAAAATTAATTTTTTTTCAGTTTTTGAAAAAATATTTTTACACTAAATAGTTTTTGTATTATAAAACCTTAATCTTTAAAACATCATAAAATTAATAAGACATAGAAGACGTGCACTAATGGTTTTCAAGAGAGTAAAATGTAATTTAGTTTCAACCTGCTTCATTCATTCCATCAGCTACATGAAAAGTCTAATTCCGTAGGTTATTAGAGTCCTTCGCTCCTCTTCCAGTACAACTATTCTAATTTTGAAACCTTGCTTAATAATAGTTCCGAATTTGTCTACGTTAGATTCCAGTGTGTTTATGATGTTACATTTGTATAAACTATTCAAGAAACGTACATTGTAACTACGAATGAAAATTAAAAGTATATTGTAATTTCAGAGATATATTTTCAGATCGATTGATTTAGAGTAGTTTATATTTTTAAAATAATCGCAAATTATTGTAAGATATTTCATAATTTTAATGCTAATAAATTATTGGCATTAAAAATATTCTCTAATTAAAAATACTCAAAAGAAAATTATTTTTTTCATGACAATTTTTTAATAAATAAATTGTGTTATATAAATAATAGATTAATTTTTAAGCAACTGCAATGTTTATTAGTTGATTTAGTGATATTAAATTACTGTTTTTTTCACTGGTTATATTTTAAAACGATCCCCAAAATCACTTGTGCCGTTTAAAAATTTTACAAATTTTCAGAATTAACAATAAATTATTCCGTTAAATTAAATAATGTTATACTTACAAAAACAGATAATGTTCTCAAAACATTTTTTTTATTTAAGGCAGATATTTCCCATACAATAATGATAATTGTTTAAAAAACATTTATTATTAAGATCTTAAAATTCATTTAATATTTGTAAAATACTTGAAATAAAGTAAAATAATTTTGTTATATTTTAATTAAGGAATATCGGTACATTTGAAGTTATAACAATATCATTTTTGTTTTGATCTAGCATGCATTTTATGCATTGCTTTTTAAATTGTAATCAGTTATTATAAATGATCATGGTTATTACGATGAAATTTAACATTATTTTATTTAACACAAATGTTATTGCTAAATCATCATGATCAAAATTTGTGTATTAATATCAGTTAATAAGTTCTTATCAGTCTCATTTTAAGTGTTATTTGTTTAAACTAGGTATAATATTTTATCAGTAATGCTTCTGTGGGTTTTAAAACTTATAAAAAAATTAAAAGAAATAAGATACATTCTAGGTATGCAGCAATTATTTCCTAATCTCAATAAAAATCTAAATAAAATTCAAATTTGTTTAATAATCTATGTTTGTGTTATGGAAATATACTAAATATATTGTGGTAAATCAATTAACAACATTTTGTATCTGTATGACACAAAATAGCTTATAAATAAAAATATATGGAAATTATTTATTTCTTTTTTTGACGAAAATAATATACATAGGTAACACTTTATGATTTCCTTTAAAATCTCAATTGATATAAAAATATATGAATATAGTAAAATTTTACTTAAAATTTTTTATATTATAATAAAAACATTAAAAAGTAATATTTCATAAGAATATTCACATTTTTACCATAAGTAATATTTCATAAGAATATTACTTATGATAAAAATGTGATTTGGGTACCCTGCTTGACGCATTTTCAAAAAGTCACCACTTGGCGCGTTTTTGCGTGTTGTCTCACTGAGTTGAATGCTCAAAGAGACACTATGTTTCTGTATCGATGAAACCGAAATCCATGTTTTTAACGAATTTCACCGTCGGTATGGCAACAAAAGCAAAAAGAATGGTTTTTTTACGAATTGAATAACAAAAAATACACTATAATATGGAGAAAAGTTATCATATTTTTTAAGGATCAAGGAGTGCATTTAGGATGAAATAGCCAGGGTTACCACGCTTGGCGCTTCTATCACCCATTTAGCGAGAAAAGGGTACCCAAACCACAGATTAACCTCTTTAATTTAATGATTTTATTTATCACATTTTATCAAAAAAATATCCAACCCATAGATAGCTCCTCTTTAAATATGAAATACATTTTTCACTTAATATGTAAATTTTACTTCATATATTAAATACGTTATATATGTAGATTTCTTTGACATTTGCGTTCTCATTCAGAAATCTTCTTTATTTTATAATCTATGTTACTGGTTTAACTACATTACAATGACATAATATGGAGATAACTGAATAACATTACATTTAAACATTAAGACAAATGCTTTAAATTAGGCTTATCAATCTTAATTCATGAAGAATTTGAATAACTTATTATCTCATCTTACCTCTAATGATGAGTTTCCCAGCTGATGTGCTAAGTTTACTTTCCCCTATTAATCTATGATGCACTTGACACTGATAGCCGACTAATGCATCACTTGGACCGACTTTCTTAATGAGTAATTCACCAGTTGGCAACACAATGTATTTTTCACCTAAATCAAATGCACAATCTTTTAGCAAGTTTTCACAAGCATTACAGAATACATTATACTTATCTGAGAAATTTCTTAGCAAGCAAAAATCATTTTAAATACAAAATTATGAAATCAGCAAACACACCAATGGATATTTTAACTAAGAAAGACTACTTTCAAGTTAAAATAATAATTATCGCTTTCTGAATTTTATGAATGTTAAAATAATGTTTCTTAAATACTTGATATCTTATTAGATAAATTTAGTTTTTACTTTTGACTTATTTGGATAAATATGCTAAAAAATAGGTATATTATATTTGCATAAATATATTGTTTCCTTGAAATTACTATGCCATTTATGCATATATATATATATATATATATATATATATATATATATATATATATATATATATATATATATATATATATATATATATATATATATATATATATAAGTATGTGTACGAGCGTATGAGCTTATATATATTATATCGATACAAATATTATAATAACTATTATTTTATATATATTAAAACTTTTTGCTTTGTAAAATACTATAAATTTATGTCTCAAATTTATTTAGATTTACAATTTAAATGAAACCTGTGTTATGCATGTATTTCATCTATTATGCATGGAAACAAAGTTAAAACATTTTTGAAATTTATAATGATTTTTTTTTACAAATTGTAATTTTTAATTTGTATAATGCATTAACATGCAATCTTCATTTATGTTTTCATATTATTAAATTTCCATTTATATTTTTAAAATGCGAAATCATATGATATATTTTCCAAAAAATCTATGATTAACATTTGAAATTAATGGAAACAATATAGAATATTCACTTATAATTAAATTCAAAAGATCAATAAATCCTTTCATATATTTCAAATAATAATTTTTTCAATTTTAACTATATTATTGAAATCAGAATGAAGGCAAGTAATTATTAAATGAAATTTTAAGAAAATATATGCTATTATTATATGCAAAATATTATAAACTATGATATTTAAATTAAAAATATAATTATTAAGCAATTTGTTTTAATATAATATTAATATGATATAAAAATTCAGCACAAGCAAATCAGTAAAGATTAATAAAACTAGACTTTCATTCTTTGAAAAATAAACTTAGATTATTAAAGGGCATCGAATTATTTTCATGTTAAAAAATCTGAAAGTTATAAATTCAATACGATAATTCATTCTTCAATTTGAATTTGCTGTTTTTACACTTGAAATCATAAGGGTACATATTGTAATTGAAATAATTCAATTTGAAAGAGAATAATTAAAAACTATCAGAGATGTTAGTAGTCACAATAACAGTTTAAAAACTCGTATTTTCGTTAATTATTTCTTTCAGTTCAAGAAGCATTTTGTTTTACACTATGTCTTTACATGTTAAATTACATATTTTGAAAAAAGTTTGCATATAAAATTGATCAATAGAAATAAATTAATTTATAAACTAAACGTTAAACAGAATACTTGTCGAAAATATATCATTATTTTTATCCAAATCTTTAGATCTTAATTGTACTTTTCATAATAAATATAAGTTATATACAATAATGTCATACATATTTTAAATCACGTATTGTGTTGCAGGTATACATCAGTTGAAATAAACATCTAATTTATTTATTTTTAAAACAAAATTATTGTTTTTAATTGCAAAACAAAAATGTATCAAAAATAATTTAAACTAATGCATAAATTCGAAATTAAATTCATATGAAGATTTCAAGCTATTAATAACATTCTAGATCAATAATTTTAAATTTGTATTTTCAATTCCTCTTTGTATTTTGTATACAAAGTTATTGGAGGAACCTGGATTTTTATTCCCAAGACTTTTACATTTTCAATCATATTTTACAAAATTATTACTTAATGTATTCTCTACGCAATTATTATTTTACTTTAATGCCCATGAGCCTTTTGTTTGTGAGGATTATTTTCTTAAAGCATATTAGCCATCTCTTTGATGATTTAAAACCTTTGCCAAATTCTGGATCATGTCAGGACACTTAATTATCTGTTTTCAGAACAGAATTATTATTTTAATTTCCCAAGGGGACATGTGCTGCATAAACTATATTATTCATGAATGCTCTTTTGACTTTATTGAACTAAAATTATATTAAAAGATAAGATGGTATAATGTTTTGTTTCTAGTGATATACTTTAAAGAAAGTTTATAAAAAAATCATTTCTAGTTGAGCTTAATATTTTACATGCATTTATATATTATTTCAATGGAATTTTGAATTTTATGAATATAATGAGATGTTATTTATAGACAATTTTTTTAATCAAAATGTATTTTTACTTAACTTGAAAGACATACGTTTTATTATTTATAAATTAAGCTCATTAATTAAGGATAATTAAAAATATAATAAATAAGTTAATAATTATACTAATATTAAGTAATGGTAGAACAAGTTAGTAATGTTACATTATTCTTTATTAGGAAATATATATGCAAAAATTTAAAGAACAATACTTCACCATTTATATGATTGCTCGATTAGCAATATATTACTTTATATTTATGTATAAATTAAATTTTAGTACAAATATAAGTTTTGTCCTTATCTGTTCATAACATTTTTTTTTATTAAATTTAAATTACGTATTACAAAAATTATTGACATATTATATTTATATCAATATTTTACAAATAGTAGGAAATTGATAAAATCTAATTGATTTAATTGTTATAAAAATATAAATATTGTAAAATATAGTAAATGCTTAAAAACCTAGTAATGTGGAAAATGTATACAATAAATATAGTAAATGCATAAGAATGATAATTGTATTATGTTTGATACTCAAATGTTTAGGCACATATTAAATACCTAAAAATTATATAGCAAATATGTTATGTGAAATGTCGTAATTTTTTTAAAAATTAACAGGAATAAATTATTAGGCAGATAATTTTGCCTCTCTATTTCTCTCGCGAATTGTTTGCTAAGGACTGCTGAAAAACAATTTTCTATCAGAGATTTTTGATATTGAGATGATTCACATGCAAGACGATGAGTTTTGTTTTCATTTAATACCAATACCCATTAAAAATATTCAATATCTATTGAAGAAATCTTAGAAATTGAGATAAACGCGAAAATATTTTATGTTAATTTATAAAAAAATTATATCTACATAATTTAAAAATACTTAGAAAGTGAATTTAATAGACAAAAAAGTCTTAGTTAAATACTGAATATTAAAAAATTTTAAAACGTAAACAGTTAATGGGTCGTAATGTGTTTCTCTAGTACTCTATCTCTCATCTTAAAAAGTATATTGGGATTTCAAAATTGATTTTATGTATCTTTATGGTCAAAATATGCATTTACAGAATTTTCATTGAAATCTTTGTCCAGTATGATAAAGAAATACGGCAAAAGTATTATGGGAAAAATAATTACGACAAAGAAAGTTATAATATTGACACAAATATGATAAAGCCTCCTTTCAACTATACAACCTCCTTTCAAAAATACAAGCATATAAATATAAAATAATTATTTTTTTTTTTTAAATAAGTAATCAAATGAAAATAACTTTGAGTTAATTTAATGCATCAAAATCTTCTGAAATCTAAGCATTACATATATATAAAATACCATAAATATTTTTATTCAAAATCGTATACATTTTAAATGTTTTATAAAAGTTGGATTTAATGATTCGGTTTTTTCATGAGGAAATTTATGCTACCAAATTAAAGAAATTTATCGGAGTGAAAAACCCCAAATTTTAAATTATTTTAAGTATTCCTAACATATTGAAAGTGAAATAAACTTGATTCTCACAAATTCTAAAAGTGTTGCTCATTGTGATTTTATAAAAAAAAATAATTTTTATAGAAATTAGAAATAATCTGAGGAAAGAATAAGCTCATGAGAAAGACTAGTTTTTAATTTTGTGCAAAGGCAGAACTTACTGAACATTAAATAACACCGCAGACTATGAAATTTATTTCAAATATAATAATTCTATTTAACATTAAGATGAACTTAAAATATTATTTTTAAAAGTTAAAAAGTGACATCCAAGATTGATAAAATCTCATACAATAGAAAGGCTGAATTAAATGACAAAGAGGTCATAATTTGGAATGCAACAAGGAAATCATTACTTTTTATTTGTAATTAAATCATGTGGGATAGTCCGTAGAATGTGTAATAGCATAAAGCTTTCTAATATATTAGGAAACATTATGTGCAAGGAATTTTGAGAATTTTATCACAAATTCCTTACAAATACATACATTTTAGTTACCTATAGGAAAATAAATTTCGAATATTGACAAGACAAAGTTCCTTGAAGTCAGTCTAAGTCAGCTTAAAATTTTGTGTAGCCAAGATTTTTATAGGATAGTGAAGCCATTCTCTACATTTGAATTCTACAGAAATTCTGTTGAGTTAGTTGGCGTGTTAAGTGTTCAGAAAAAAAACACCAATAATAGTTTCGCTTTCATTATTAAAAGGGGCAAAATTCTTAAATCTTTATAAAACCTGATTATTTGGATAAGAAATTGACACACACACACAAACACACACACACACACGCACACACACACACGCACACACACGCACACACAAACACACACACACACACACACATATATATATATATATATATATATATATATATATATATATATATATATATATATATATATATATATATATATATATATATATTTTTTTTTTTCTGAATGAAAAACGATAATGAAATAAATACATTTATAAATAATAAATATTGAGGCAGTTTTTAAAGTTATTTGCATACAGTTATATTCAATGAATTTTCTAAATGCACTACATCTATACACTACATGGTAAAATTAATTAAGTAAAATAGAATCAAAGGAAATATATACTGAGAAAAAAACTAAACATTTTTTAAAGTAAATAATTTAAATTGGCAATTAGGTGTTGAAATCAGTAAAAAGTCAAAAATAAGAAATATATTTTATTCTGAAAATGAAAAAAAAAATTCAATATTTTAGGCAGAATTCTGGAGTTTGTCTCTAAGAGGAATTGGTATTTGCTGATTCTCAGCATCGCAGAACTGTTTTATTTATTTGAATAGAAGCACTTTGAATGTTTTTCAATGCTTTTTGAAGAAGACATATTTACATTTCTTACATTTTTTTTTCATGGAGAAAAATACAAAATTGTCACTTAATGTAATTTGTGTCAATACATATATTTTTATGAAAGTAAAATATTTCAGACCAGGATACTTTTCTGTTGTTTTAACATTTTGTAACTGTAGTATCATGAACATTGTTTATATATATATATATATATATATATATATATATATATATATATATATATATATATATATATATATATATATATATATATATATATATATATATATATATATATATATATATATATATATATATATATATATATACATAATATTAATAGAATAGATTGTTGGAAATCAATTATATTTGCTTTAGTGAATTTAATACGTTATATTTTGTATATTTATATTAAAAAGAAATATATTTTTTAAAACCTTTTATTACATATTTCATATTTCAAAAAAAGGAAAAAAAAACTTAATTTAAAAAAAACAAAAACATGCTGCATTTTTTACAGATATAATATCGATATACAACTATCTTATAAACTGAGCACTTTCTAAATACTTATAATGCATAGTAAATTACGGATTATAAAGCTACATCTGCGATACTTGTGCTGTATATGTAACTAAGGATTATTTGATAATAAGTAAAACATATTATAAACTTCGATGTTTTATGTTTGTTTTTCGCAAATATTTCAGATATAGACAATTTATTGTTTTTTCTGAAAGTGGTCAAAATAAGCAATTGAGCTAAATGCATTTTTTGTGGTAAGAAAACAGCAATATTGGCTTTTTTACAAGAAAGATATAGAAAAAGTTAGAATATTTATTAGTTCATTCATATAAGTAAAAATAAATAAAAATAAAATAAAAAATAAGTATAAAAAAACTGACAAAGCTATCAATATATATATTCATGTCCATAAATTAAGGATAATTCATGCACCTACAACTGAATTTGCAAAAATAAAACAAACGTAAACCCTTGCATTAAACAGAAGTGAAAGAACAAATAAATGAAATGTGTGATATCAGACATAAAAGTAACAATTATAGCTCCCTGAATCATTTATACTTATCTCTCGTGCAACAACTTTTTAATAAGTTCCTGGTATATTGCTTAATACATCGTATATCTTCCATACGTCAACGTCGAAACAAGCGAACTGTACATTTCGGAGATTCATTTGATACAGTAAACAAAACTGAATAAGCAATGCTGCTGTCCTAAGCATTGATACAGATGCAAAGAAGGTTGAAGGGGATGAAAATGTCTCAAAAAGGTTATATCGCATTTAAGTCCAGAGAGTATGCTGGTCATTTCATAACGCGAATATTCTTCGATGTTCGAACAGTGAGAATGGGTGTCGTCATAAAAATCACAGATTCAGATACATATAAACAAATGGATATAATGCTTTAGAATGATATCTCAATAAATTGGTCCGGTCATCGTTCTGATTTAAACATCCAGTTCTATCTGGAGCCCAGTAAATACCTCTACAAACGAGCATTCCTGCAGCACTGTAACATTGGCATTCAGTGATATGGTGGTACTACGTAATTAGCTTATTCTATATGAACGTTTAAGCTAAATTTCGATTCGTCGTTAAACATAAACCCACTGCGACGATTTTCATATCGCATTCTACTCTAGGGTAACTCCTGGCATATCTGATTTACCATGAGCGGGAATAATTTGAAATTTCTGCAAGCATAAAAATTATACTGTTCCAAACGTCTGTACACAGTGTACCTTGGTCGTACCTGTAGCTTACAATAGTTGGCCGGCCAAATTAACCATTTTGTTTAGTTGTTAATGCCAAATACTTGTCATCATTCGCTGTTACCACTTGATGATGACCTGCACTGTAATGTATATTGACATATCTATCTTCTTGGAATCATTGTCACAGTTTAGAGATGACACTTTTAGTCATTCCAAGTTTTTCAGCAATTGCCATTTGCGCAATCTTGCACTCCAGGTGGCGTATTTCTACTACAAATTAACATACATCGTGACTTTTATGACATACCTATGCCGTTGGGGCATTGAGAGCCGTATGTACAGGTTGTGAAAATAGTTCCTTCCTTGTTCCATATATACCCTTCTCTTATAGTCTTATCATCGTTGCGTAGGTCGGAGTCATTAGGTGCCATCCAGTAATTTGCCTATAATGCTTGATTATGTGAGATATTTCTGCAGGATGTAGTTTCTTTACGCTTTCGATTTCCTTATGTTTCTGAACTTTCTTTAATTTATGGACAGACGTATTTTTCCAAAATATTTTGTTTTGCTGTTTTCTCTTTTGAAAACTTATATTTAATATGACAACTATACTTAACAAATTTAAGTATATGTTTCAGCGAAAATAATTTTCAAAATTTTAAATAACATTACCCTAATTTTTTTTTACTTTACAATAAATCTTCTAATAACATTTACATTAGACCATTTTAGTCCACTTTTACTATGGCACTGTAAATTTAGTTATTGTCATAAAAGTTATTTAATTTTAAAAAATTTATATAGGAGATTAATTATTATTTTCCTATTGTAATTTCTAGGAAACCATAAATATGATCTATGCGTTCTTCGAGACATGCTTCACAAAACTGTTATCATAGACATTTATTTATATTATTTTAGACAAAACAAAACATTATATGAAAACGTAGTAATTAGAGAACTTAATATGACACAGACACACACACACACACACACACACACACACACACACACACACACACACACACACACACACACACACACACACACACACACATTTTATAATAGCAATATGAAAACTTCTTAGTTCAACATATTTTTAGAATTCTTAAAAGCAAATACCAATTTAAATTAAATTTCATAGAAATTCTTGATTTGAAGGTTGGTTAATAATTTTTGTAGAACTAAATGGTATTGAGGCACACACATTTGATTCTAAAATTCAATTTATATATAAAATATTACGATGGAATAGAGAGAATGCAAATATTCTTATTTTATATTTTGAGATTACGCTAGAGCATATATTTATATCCAATTTATATATTATTATATTATTCAGTGACTTACAGTTGATTTTAATTTAATATCAGAAAGTGTTTACTATTAATGTACACTTTGTAAATATTTCAGAATTAACAAAAACATATTTTGAATTTTAAAAGGTTTATAAGCCAATAAACAGATTTAAAAAACTCAAATATATTCATGTAAACATAATATGTGCTAGTAATCTAGTGATTGTAGGATTTTATTTCACAGATTTGTTTGATCAGCATAAAAAAATGTAGATTAAACTCAAATTAAATTTTTGGATTGTCTTATAAGCAAACATTGTTTCTTACAGCTTTAAGAGCGCTTAAACAAATCCATCTTATTTTAATCATCTCTGTCTCTAATTAAATATCAGATTATTATTTTTTCCAGGGTATAAGGCTTAATGCAATAGTTTCTGCATATTTATAACAAATGTATAAATAAATCTGCTGTGGAAATATATTTTTAAATTTTTATATAGATATCTATTTCTTCAGTCTACTAAATATATTTACGAAATATAGTTTTAAAATTACTTTCTTTCACAAAGCTCAATGTTTCATAAAATACTTATAATAACAAATTTATTATAAAATACAATGGAATTTTTTACGCACATTTTAAATATCTTATTACTTGTTTGTTCTTCTTTAAAATATAAATAAACTCATATTTCTAAAGAAATACAAAATAATTTGTAAATTGTCTTAGAAGTTATAATAAAAAAAAAGAAAAAAAAATCACCCTATTTAACTCCTGTTGAATTATAAAAATTACAAAGAGTACAAAAGATGAAGTTATTTCTCAGCTTTTATTTAAAATAAAGATTAATTTCATTCTTTCTATAAAATCCTTTTTTTTCCTTTAAAAAGGCATTCAACATTTATATAAAATAACAGTAATTAGGGATTTAATAGAATGGTTTACTGAATTTTCCCGAGATTAATGAATCTTTCGAAAACAGAAGCATTGCCTTTCTTGTGCAGACGTAAAGATGCACCTTTGGCGCAATTAAATATGAAAGGAAGAGTTGGTCGCTATTAAAAAGCAAAATTCAACGGATCATTAACTTGCTATTAAAGTCGCTAACAGGACTCAGTCAAGCGTTCAGAACAGATTATACTTCGCTTCATCTTTTACCGCCTTCTTTTCGATTTGGAACTTCTGACAATTGAGTACAACCTACAAAAAGAACTCCCTCACAGTTTACTTAAATTAATGGATTGCTCTGGGCCCTAAAGTGAAAGTGTTGATTTCAGCATTATCAGGGAATGTACCTGGATTCTGTTAGGCGATTAAATGGTTAGTTTATAAGAAAGTTAAAAAATACACATTTTAGGTGTAGGTTAATACAATCTGTAAAGAATTCTGAAGATGTCTAGGAAAATAACGAATTGAATTTTTATACAATTACCATACATTGAAGATGAAATCCTTTTAAAAAAATAAATTACATCTTATTTGTATCTTCGATTTAGTATCCACCAATGTTTAAAAATTAATAGTCACTTTTCATTTATTTAAGAAAAAAAGGTCCAGGGAATAAAAATTTATAACTCTAATTTAATATCAAATATTGCATAATATACAACAATGTATGATAATTTATAAAATTATCATCCCTTGAATTAATTCCAACTTATCCGATTTACAAGTTCTGACATTAATTGTTTCAAAACAATTTATTGAATGATAGGATTTTTCTAAAAAGTTTGATACACTTTAAACCGTATCTTTGTACCATTAACAGGTTAAGGATTATTTTGATTTTATGATAAGGTTAAAATATTTTTGTTTTTGCAAAGCCTTTCTTAAAAGTTAATTTTGCTTTACAGTTATAACTGAAAATGATTAACTTTTAATTTTTTAAAATATTAACTGAATATGAGAACAATTATTTAATGTTAATACTTAAGACACTTTATAAAAAAATATAAAACTATTTCATAAGCAAAATTATTAGAAAAAATTAAACAAGTATTAGATATCTAACAATATATAGGACAGTATTTTTTTTGCATAAGGAATATACAATTAAAATCTGAATTCTAAATAAATATGTTTAGCATATTTATATACTATTTTTTGTGCTGATGTGTGTATTTTATTCGTAAAAAATAAATTAGCTTCCACAAAATAAAAAATAATTTGTCATTATTTCTAAACTAAACAATTTCAAATGTTATATACACGTGTCTAACTATCTGTCTAATATTGCTTCATTTATTGATAAAACATTTGAGAAAATGCTGTTTTAAAAACACTTTTAAATGTATTACTCTCATACCTAAATCATACCTCATTAAATATTATCATTACATATTTCTGAAATATGCTAATTTTTTCTAAAATAAAAATAAAATTTTATGTTGGTTAATATCTTTGAATTGTTAAACTTCTCATAAAGCAGTTTTTATTTTTTTGTTCTTTCTATTTCTAAGAAACACAAAATTTTAATCATGTGAGATTTTTTTATAAAATTAAAAAAAAAGTTTTATTTATAATATATTTTTAACTACTAGAGTAAGGGTAATATTAAACTATTTTTCCTTGGTATAAGAAGTAATTATTTTACAGGAAATTGCATCATAAATATAATAGATATATTAAAGGAATTGTATACATCCTTAATTCTCTTATTAGATATGTTCAAAAGTTTCAAAATCAACTAATTTTAAAAATAAATCAAAATTACCTTCTATTGTGTATTATAAAGAAAATTTAATGTGTTAACTTTGCTTTTTTTATAGTTTAAGAATTATTTTGTAATTATATTGTATTTTTATTTAATGACCACAGCATTTTAGATTTTTTAGAAGTTTTGTATATATTATGAATATCAGTTAAAATAAGTAGAAAACAAATCATTCATTGCTAAAAGTGTATCATAAGATTTATGCATAACTTATAATTATTTAAAATGTTTATTCCCTTGTAATTAGGTAGAAAAGTTTTTTTTAATAAATTATATATTAAGTTTATTTGAGTTATTATTAAAAAGTTTATTTATGTTAAAAAATGTTAACAGATATCTATTTAAAAGTATTTTAAAACTCTTTTTTACGATTTTACCATTAATTTCATTATGTGTTATATAAATAATTTGAAATCTTTAAACTTTTATAAAGGAATTTTTTATCAGTTCTTATTTATTTAATACAATACAAAAGCTTAATTATTGATTGTATCATATTACAAGATAATAAATAGAGCGTTCTTCTGATAATGCTTAACTATAAAGTGGTTATTCCTTTTGTTGCAGTTGAGATCCTGATTACACCACTTTATTATAATTTTCATTGGTTTAAAGTGTCAAGGGCGTCAGATGCTACGTTACACAAAATTCCTGATTACACCACTTTATTATAATTTTCATTGGTTTAAAGTGTCAAGGGCGTCAGATGCTACGTTACACAAAATTAAATACAACATAGTATTATCATGATGTAGTAAATCAGACTTCTTGACGTATTTTCTGCTTCAAATATCATCCTTTGAGAGGTTGCAAACAAGATGAAATAGGATAGATACCGTATAATCTTGGATACCAAGTTTGGAGTTTGGTGGTTTTTTGGTGTATCTGGCAATCTAGTTTTTATTACATCATAGATATGTAGATTTATAATAATTATACAGAAAGTTCGATTTTGGTAAGCCTATTATTTACATCATCGTACACACCATAGTACCTCATCTAGGCAACCTTTCTTAATCTCAAAAAAATTCAAAATTCGGCATCTTGGATAATATCACATTTGTGCCGACGAAGTTTACCATCGAATGTACGACAATATTGCCGAATTTCATTTGTTAATAAAACGGATTCTTGTATTTTACGGAATCCATTTTATTACGGATTATTACGTATCCGTATTATTACGGACCAACACATTTGTTTGAGAAGTCATTTTACTTGGTTCAAGCCATTAACGTGTTGATAATAGAACAGAAGAAATATCATAGGGAAAAAGACACAACAAAATCTCCCCTTTCTGGTTAAATTAAATAAGCATTGAAAAAATATATTTTTAAATATTGCATTAATTAATAGAACTTTAAAGGGTTGGGTTGTGGACGGCAGTTTTAGGGCTCTTTGCTAAAGTTGCTTATAGATCACATTGAGGAGAGAAGACAAACAAATAGTTGATTGATTGGTATCATATGGTTGGATTGATCCTTATTGTTGATTGTTCATGGCTGTATTTGATACAAAGTCATCGTATATAAATTAGCACTCAGCAGACATGTTTCATGGGATTAGAACATGGTTCTTCTTCGATAAGCAGAGACAAAAGCTGTCCAATGATAGATAAGCACTAGATGACGTTTTTATGACGTATTATCATTACGTCAAAATCTGTAACTTTTTTTTCATGAATACGCCTAAAGCTCGAGTTTTCAATTTTAGATTTGTGGACAATTCAAACATCCAAGATAATGATAAAGCTCCAATGCCCAAGGATTTACGGAGATAATTTCTCGGGTCATTATATAAAGAGCAAGATAATAGAATATGATCGATTGCTTCAGGCTTCCCGCACAGACAACGGTCTGTGGGGGATATGTAGAATCTGTATAGAGCAGATTTTGTAAGATAGGTTTGGATACGGACCCTAGACAGCAATATATCTAAACGAAGTAGAATTTTAAATTAATAATTGCTATATTTGTAAACAATCTCTTTAAAACTTGCGACTAATGTCTTGTTTAAGCCAATATTAAAAAATTTGTTGTTATTTGTATATAATTGTATTCTAGATTTGCTCTTGAATGAGGGGAAAATATGCATATATAATAGTGTATCATATGACTTAAAAATTTGTCAGTCAAGAAAAAGAACGCTTATCATTATGAAATAAAATTAATAGTGTATTTTCATCAATTGTAATTGGAACAAAAAGAGAAGACAAATGGAAGTTTCCAAGAAGCTAATTTAGTGTTTGCTTTTTTGGTTTAAAATAGGCTTTGCAGCAGCAGGATCAAAAAAGAATGTTGAATATATTAAGCTTTTGGAAATAGTTTAATAAATATGCGTACTGCAAGAATATTAATAAATAAACATACATATAAAAAACAATTGGTTTATTTCGTTCAGCGAGGCAGAATTGGAATAGCACTTACAGAACAGACTTCTTTTTATTTAAAACTTCAATGGTATTGTACAGATTGTACGCTGGCAATAGAAAAGATGTCAATGAACATAAGTCGAACATGTTTATTGACATCTTTATATATATATAATGTATATATATATATATAATGTATATATATATATATATATGTACATATATATATATATGTATATATATATATATATATCTATATATATATATATATATATATATAGATAAATATATATATATATATATATATATATATATATATATATATATATATATATATATACATATATATATATATATATATATATATATATATATATATATATATAAATATATATATATGACATTACATATTCTTCAGAGATATGAACTAAGTCTGCTTGTATGCACAACACTAGTTTGTGAATCCTATTAAAAATATATGATTAAATTAAATTTATATCTTAAAATTTATGATTAGTTCAATAAATTGTCTAAATATTTATTTTTGATCCTTTCTGAATTAATTTTTTAGTTAATTTGAGTTTTTCCACTGCAGAAAATGATGAAATTAGGATTACTCTTTTTTTAAAAAATCTCTACATTTGTTAGCCTAAAATATCATGTTTTGTGTAAAATATGATTTTATTTGCAGCATTAATTTATACATAAATTGATTTCTAGCAATTGTTGCTCATTCATAACTAAGCACAATAATTTAACTTTAATGAATTCTTTCTTTAAGTTGTTATATACTTTATTATTTTATAAACATTATCCTCACAAAAGTTTATTTTCTTTTGTTACAATGTGATCATGTAAAATGATATACGCATAAGCAATTCTTCATAACTTCCTTCATCATTCCTTAGTTCATATTATTATCTTTTAGTAAATTCCTTTGATATATACAGTCTTAAAATGGATTTAGCAACCAGGAGCACAATTGTTACACAGGAAACAAAACACATAAATTTCCAAGAGCCCGGACTTGTTCTAAAAGAGGAAACATAACTCTGAGCTCTACAGTTTCTAACATGTATTCATCACGCTACTCCAACATTCCATGCTAGTTCACAATAGCAGTTTGCTCAATCATTTTAATACATAAAATATTCGAGGAAGAGAATTATTTTGTATATATGTTTCGTCTCCAATTTGTATTTTATTTCAAGAATGTTTTGAGTTCTTCCAGTTATGTGATTGGAGGATTCTTTTTCTATAAAAAAATACGACGACGTAGCACCTCCGGACATTTACATTGTGGAAACACTCTGCTGGAAAATAAGTTTCTCACGCCCCGCTGGGATTTAGATTTGAAAGGTTGAAATCGCGGAAGCAATAGTAAGTTCTTGTGTTTTTCTCCTTAGGGTATATTGGCCGATAACATTTGAGGGATAAAGAAAAAAAAATGGAGTCTTCTTGAAAGGAAGCTATTTTGATCGCTCGATCCATACATAAAATGGAAAAGAAGCAACGTAAAAACATATTTCTTATATCATATCAAAAACGAAAGAATTGAGTCGACTACGGGAATATGTAATGCACTCGATCTCATTGATATGATTATATTATTATTATTGATTATTCGATTTCATATTATGTAAGCGGTTTTTGTTTCTTATAAATAAAATGTGCCTAGAGCACTGAACATATACTTATAAAATTAATTCATACATAGTATCAGTATTAGATAAAATAAATGTTTTTTTTCCTCTAAACTTTTATACAGAAATTAAAAAATAAGATAAAGTTGATTAAAGGGATTTAATCAAATAGCAATTGTTTAGTTAAAAATGTTGTAAGAAGTATACGCATCATAATGGGAAACAAAACATAATAAATAGTTGATAATTTTATTATAACAACTTTATTTAAATAAGTAAAATTGATCTGATTAAGAATTATCATAATATCATAAAGTACATTTGTATTGTAGATGGGAGTTAAAGAAGGGAAATTTATTCATGTTTATCAAAAAGGAAAGATGAATATTTATTAAATAAAAATATTAGTAGATGACGCTTTTGGTTGAGTAAAATATATATCGCATTCTTCGAGATAAATTTCATGTCTTCAGATTACACGTAGCAGACTGCATCAAAAACATACGATGAAAATTAATGCATATAAAATTATTAGCAATTGAAATGAATTTTAAAAAGTGAGATTGTTGATTCTAGGTAATACAAAGTCGTACTTGTGCCATAACACAAAAAACATTTATATATTCTTCTGTATTGAATCTTACTATTTAGAGGATAAAATATAATATAAGCAATATTTATGGAAAAATAAGAATTAAAATGTTGATTAACATCAAGGTTTTATTGAAATTCTTCAAAACCAATTCATGTTACTGTACTGTCATTCATTAGGCTGTACATGGCTGTACTGCCTCATGATTGACAATTCAATCATTAGGCAGTACAGCAGCATTTCTTACCATTTCAGAAATCGTCACTAGATTTTAAATCAAAATTTTGATCGCGCCCCCCTTATACAATAAATTGTATACAATAATAATGCTTTTTGGGCATTTTAGCATTAAATCTACATTACGATTTTAATTTTAAACCTTACAAGCAACCAAGAATATTAATTTTTTTTAACTTTTGGCTTCATAAATTCTCAGTATTGACAAAACAATCATACAGTGCCTTATTTCACTAATTTAAGCATTTGAGTCATGTCAGACATTCTCATAGTTTCAAGAGAAATTTCGATTTGTTTCAAACATTGTAGAACATTTACAATATAGCGTTCTTATAATCCACGGATTTATGCAAATGTTTTCTTATAGAAAGAAGCAAAAATGTTCGATAACGTCAGTTTCTATTCCTAGCAATCTCGGTCGAATTAATCCTTCTATTTCCATCTAATCTATCTGTATGTGCATGCTGAATATATTTTCTTGTTAACTGTAATTTACCGTGTTAAATATTCATAACAGAAGACTTATTCTGAAACATAGATATAAAATTTTTACCGAGCATAAGCGAGCATTTGACGATGCTCAAGCATCCATAAGTACACAGACGATCCTCTTCTGAAAATAGCATGAAGATATTTGCTTCAATGTTTAAAATTCGGTTTAATGTGCTTAAACCGAAAGACAATTTAGCAATAAATCACTCTTTGAATTTTGGACAGGATTACATGATGAAATTTCTGCACTAAAAACAAGGGCATTTGCCATTTTATTTCCATTTTCAACATGCTACTTTTGTGAAGCTGAATTTTCAGCTGTGGCTTATTTGAAGACAAAATAAAGATTTCAGTTATATACATATACATATATATATATATATATATATATATATATATATATATATATATATATATATATATATATATATATATATATATATATATATATATATATATATATATATATATATATATATATATATATATGTATATATACATATACATATATATATATATCGTTTTTAAATATTAAACTTTATTTTGCCCATCTAAGGGATTGCTTCTCACAATTTGTCCACTGCATCATCTCCCTTATTTGATGACATTCCATTCACCAAAATCTGAAATGATGAGTCGTTCGTTTATAGGTCTTAGAATTCTTTTAACACTAGGCCTTCGTGAATGAAGTTGGAGGAATGATGATGGCATACATGGCTGTCTTACAATATTCGTTGAAAAATGATTTTTTTTCGAAGGTGAAGACTTCCAAATTCACGGTGTGAATTAAAAAATTCTAATTGCTTTGGAGATTATCTTCTGGAACGGTAATCCTGAATAAACTTTTTTATTTTATTAATGAGCCATCTGTAAATGTAATTATACAGTCTTAAGTATAACTGGGAATATTGTCCTAGTGTAAAGATAATTATTTTTTCCTCAAATATGCGGATCTATGATCAATTAATTTTCCTTAAAGTAGTCCTCCAACTGTATTTTATTCTGGAAGCATAGAATCTACATGTAACATGACCTTTTGTGATTTTTACAAACTTACATCGACTTTAGTTTTGAAGCATTAAATACATATTGAAGATATGCTTCAGAAGTGAATCTAAATGAGCCGCCATATTTTGTAAAATTTATTTTGCATTAAAATATTTATTTTTTTTCTTGCTTTTAGTAGTTATTTCCAAATCTCATTTTTATAGGCACATACACTAATTCAGCTTTCTTGAAAATACTGAATGAAAATTAGTACTTTTCTACAGAATTTTTTTATGTAACCTGTGTTCCTATTGAAAAAAAAATAACTCTAAAATATTCTGAGAAGTTTAACTTTTTTCATCTATGATTAATTTAAAGCGCTTTTAAGACTCAAATCCGTGACATATGCTAGACAGGGAAAAGGGACATTGCACACAGATTAGATCATAGAGCATGTGCTTTGTTTCCTATAGCCCTCAATCAAGGAAACAGATACGGTCATTGTAGGATTTGGTCCATGTACTGGCTGTATGCCACATGTTTAGTTTAAATTTCAGTTACTTTAAAAATAACAAGTCTTATTTTCCCTTCTCCTAATTCCTGTCTTAAAATATTTGTGGTCAATATTAATTTTTGCTCTTGGAACATACTCTGGTATCTTTGTAGAAGTGAAAATAAAATCCTTATCTGATCATAAAGAGGTAACTGTATATTCTTTACTATTTTCCCTAGTATTTTCTCCTTCTGTGCGCATTTTGTGAAGATAAAATTATTGGCAAGAACTTATAAATGCTATATTAGTTGTACGTTATGGTATTTCATTATATTAATCCCATTATTTAAGCGGGGAGTCTACAATTAAATTATATAAAATCAAGATCATTGCAAATAATGGGAAGGAAGTACACTGAATTTGTTTTACTGTGTAATATTATGTGGTAGAATTTTTTTAAGGCAAGTTATTGAAAATATTCTTCATAATATAGCTAATTTTGATCTCAAAATTTTCTAAAGTTTGTTACTTTGAAGTGTATAGAATGTTTATTTGATATGAATAGCAATTATGACAGAATAGAATTCGATAGTTGAAATTATTTTCATTTATGAGAGAGAATCCATAAAGCTATGATCTTCCTTGGCTGAGACCAAATCGATTAATGCTAAACCATTAGTAAATAAGATTTTAACGTTTCTAATATAATAACTTTCCAGTGTAGTAACTAAACACTGGGTGGTTTCATTCAGCTTGACCACTTAACAGGTACATATGCTAATCATCCCAAGATCCTTGGTCAGGGAAATATATATATGGACACTGTTGGCCTTTGCCCACATATTAGCTGTCGTGATACATGTCTAGTTTAGTTTAGTTTTGTCTTTGGTGGCTCTGAAACTTACAGCTTATTCTCACTTTAATGTAACCCATAATTATTTGCGCTTCACACTAATTCTTTGCAATTGGAATATACTTTGATATTTCTGTTTTTATTAAGAACTTAACCGTAATAAATAAATGAATGCCTTTCAGATTCATGTTGTTATCAACCAGCCTTATTATGGCATATAATTTAGCGATTTAGAAAATAAAACCTTTCGAGGTGTTTCCTTAATGATTTCTGTAGAAATTCAAAAAATCTGTTGTACTTGTTCTTTGCGATAATTTTATCGATTTCAATGTTTTCCAGTGTTTTTGAGGATGGAAAGAAATTAAGTGTTAATTCATCTCATGCTTCTTAAAAGATATTTCAATTGGGTCAATTACATGATACAAGATAAATTAGAAAATCGAGGTTTATGGAAAGAAAACTTCCAAAAACTTTCCATCTGAGTCAAGTTAAGAATCTTTTTAAGGTTAGAAAGTTATTAGATAGATGATTAAAAAATCAATAGGAGGATTGCATTTATTGAAAGCTGCTGAAAATCATAATCCTGTTGGCCATCTTGCTTAAAATATGATCTTAAAATGGTACCTGAATATACAAAATCTGAAATATAAGCTTTATTTGATATCTGAAATAAATGTTTTATTGAAGAATACCATCATTAAAAGAAATATTAATGCTATAATAATCAGTGAAATCATTAAAAAAGTTATGATTTCTAAGCACTTTTTTATGAATTTATTTAAACTTTATTGAATTGAATTATGTAAAATGAATATACAATACCTACTATAAATTTTTGATAGCATATTTGGATGTTTATTTAAGTATAATTATATTATATGCATCTACAAAAGCATTAATGAAATAATCTAAAATAGTTACTATTTAGAAATAGATCCAAACTATTTACCGAGTAATAAAAAATATTTTACTTGAACACCGAATTGTGCTTAGTGAAATTGCCATTTGAAAATTTTAGTTAAGACATTTAAATAAAATGAATCAATGATTTGGAAAAACATGAATTATGTATAGTTAAAACGCAAAAACGCAGTGCTATTTTTGGAAAAGTATATAATTCTTGAATTTTTTTTGTGGTTACATAATTACGCAAAGTATTCAAAATTCAAAGCAACCATATTATAATATAAATATAAGATCCATATAATCGTCTTAATTTTATTTAACACTAAATATCAAATTGGCACGTCTCTTGATAAGAAACTTTAAAAATGCCTTGCAATTGATGAAAATTTTACAAAAATAATATTCTATCCAATATTTTATAAGAATATACTACATCATAGAAAATCTAGTCTTTTCATCTTTATTTTTACATATCTGATATACTGAGCTCTGTATCAAAAATTACAGATCCATGAAAAAGTGAAATATTCCCCGTCGTCTGCTTAAAGAATTGTATTGCGTTGCCAGCAAAACATTTACTTTTCAAAAGTATTTCATGTTCGAAGTGTTCGTGATCAGACTTTGAATATTCACAGCATTTTTTACGGGTAATATGTTATGTATATTTCACCATTTTATTTTAGTTTTATTTCTTTAAAAATCAAATCTGTCTGTCCAATCTTTTTTGTCTCAAATTTATTAAACATATTTTTCAGAGTCATCATATGGTTTCCATTTAAATCTAAACATACATCAATGACAAAATATAAAAAATTCCATTTGGCCGAAGTCCACATCATGCCAGACATGTAAGACACGTTTCATAGATTCTAATATTGCTGTTCTAAAAAGAAATGTAAGTAAGAATAGTGTAAAAATTTAGTGAGAAATTGTAAGGGAAGCTTATATAAAAAAATTCTTATTAAAATAGAGAATAAAGACATATGATTTTGACAAAATAGAGATTTTAGTTAACATTTATGAAGAAATTGATTTTAAAATATTTACTTAGTAAAATGAAGTTAGCAAAATATTATAAGACAAGAAAGTATTTTATTTCATGTAAGTACAACAGAAAATATTTAGTGACAGTAGTAATTCTTTTATAAAATTATACATAGCAATTCTTTAATAGTGACTATTTAAATATTGTAATTATATTAACATTTTCTTAATATTTTAAATTGTTACTTTGGAACCATATAAAATATACATTTAGAAATATTTAAATGAATATATTTTTTCTATATTAAATTAAATTTTAATTCACTCTTATCTTCATGAGGTACACCATTCATGTTTGCTATTTGTCATGAAAAAAGTTTTGACGTTATTACATATACTGATATGATTTATATCATTGACTAAATTCATATTTTTTAATTTTATAATTTATCTCTTTTTTACAGAAATGGATATAGTTATTTTACGCTTGAAATTATACTTCATATTTTTTAAGCTTTAATTTTGTAATTTTATTATTTTATTTTTTTATGATGATTATTTACTTTAAAGTAAACATTCTAATTTGTGAAATAATAAATATTTATTTGTTAAAATATTGAAATCAATACCTACTAAGATTTTTAATAAGATATCAAAAGACACGAAAATATATACTTAGGAATGAAAGATAATAAATTCCCTAAAATAAAAAGATATATTGTAAAACTAAATTCCAGCAATATTAAAATTGTTGAAAACTGCCGAGTTCCGTTTTAAAACTCCAAAGATAACTATTCATCTGGTTTTGTAGTACGTAATTAAATAGTTTAATTAATTGCAATCTAATGAAGGGATTTATCACTAATTAGTTGGATTTACCTGAATTTGTTTTTATAATGATTTCTTTTAATGTGAAATTTATATAGCAATTTTTTTTAATTTGTGAAATAATTTTTAGCGAAAGAATTGAAACAGATGTGAAACATTTTTAATATAATTAATGCCATTTTTCAAAAAAGAAATTTAACCAACAAATTATATGATTATATTTTCTATTTAAACAATTTCTGAAGGATGCATGCTTAGTTTCATTATAGGACAAGCTTTATAGTTTAACTCTTTTATCTGCATTGCATTCTTTTATCATCGTTGCAGGTAAACTTAAAGAGGAATTCCATTGTAAAAATCTGAAACACCCTTTACGATGGTATAGTTGTTTATTTAAAATGGAGCAGTATCCAAAGGCAGCAAGTAATGCACTTTCAACATGTTTACATTTACACCAACCGAGTTCACTGTCCCCAGCTCAAGAGAAGCTTTATCAATTTAAAATTGAAGTTGCTGAGAAATGTATTCCTCGTGTTTAATTTCACATCAAAAGGCTTTTAAGCCCAACTAAGCAATAGGGTCAACCAAGCAACTAAGCAATAGGGTCAACCAAGCAAGTAAGCAATAGGGTCAACCAAGCAACTAAGCAATAGGGTCAACCAAGCAACTAAGCAATAGGTACCATCAGAGGAATATTTACAGGCTACAAATTTCAAAAAAATTTGATAGCGGATTATGTACAGAACATTTTATTTACAAGGAGCATGGGATTTATCACGTTGTTCTGAAGATTTCTATCTTTAAAACACTTGAAAAAGCATTATGGGTCTATCTGAAAGTTTATCATTTTATTAAAATTCCTTTTAGAGATTCGGTTTGGGAGTAGTTTCTTTTTCAATGTGGCAATCTGTTCAACTGGCTTAGCAAGATGCTAAGATAAAGTTACAAGATGGGTTGTCATGCAGAGAATTGGACTATTTACATTCATGCATGTGCAAAAGAAGTAAAATGGAATTTATGAAAGTAGGTGGGGAAGGTCCATGCCTAGTTAGGAAAAGAACTTCATTTCTACCCCAAACGAAAGGATTCCTCCCGATGTTGGGACTAATTTCAAGTTCAGCCTCCCAGTGTTGCCATTCATCCACTCTTTATGATATGTTGCTAGCGCCCATGTGTTTACGATGTTTTTTTTTAAACAGAATCTTTGAGAGAATGCAAACGGCAATAGATGTTTCAGGAGAGACCATTTTTTCCGTGTATCAGATATTTCATTGCCTTCTACACCAATGTGTCCTTTAACCCATCTGATGTTTATGTGGGTGTTTTTCAGAAGACCTTATTGGATTATGCACATTGTTGCAATTTTATTGAATGAGTTTAGGAAAGATTTTCAGATGGCTTGGGTATAGATCATATGGTGACATGAAATTAAAAGTTCTTGAATCGACTGATTGATTATTTTATATTTGGATTTCAGCTTGGTATATTGAACTTTCATCGTGTAATTTTGCTTGTAATGTTGATGTCATTCCATCCTCCTGAAATAAGATCAGAACTACCCCAATGTTTGCCAGCGTTGAACCGTCTCTGAAAATGTTGATATTGTCTAATCCATGGATAGAGATATTGGCTGATTCCTCGGGAGATATTCTGAACTCATGTTGGAAAAGACCAGGAGAGATAGTGTCCACACATATCCTTTTTTATATGCTTTTTAATGTGGGAGATACTCAGCAGTGACTATGATAAAACCACGAATTAATTTAATGTACTTAGCTTCAGCTTCAATTCCAGACTCAAGGGAGGAATCACAGTAATGACTTGTAGATCTATTGCTGTGTATGTTTTTTTACATAGGTGATGTATAATAAAAACCTACAATGTGGGTGCTGTCTAGTTTTAAGTAAGACCGTCTGAATAGAATGTTGATTTAATTCGATACTCCATGGCAGAGTATTCTTTCAACAAATGCCTTGCTTAGGACGATACGGAATTCTTTAGAGAAATCCCATTTGTTTCCTGCTATTCTTCTGTTGAACTGCTCTTATGAATTTTGAAATAATGTGTTAAACGAAAAGTTTAATTTCTTATTGAAGACTACTGCTAGCAGTTTGATTGTGTCAGTTATTGTTATCTATGATTTCCTCGGTGGATTTGAGAGTTATATTTTAGTTTCAATTTTAGTAAAGATTTAATCTTCTTTAAGATTATATGTGATGTTCGTGATCTTCATTACAGGATTTGAAGTAACTCAGAACTTTAATTTCTTTTTCCCCTGTTTCTTTTCACTTAATACTGACACCATAAAAGTCAAATCATCTGTTAAACATTTTTGAAGGAGAACTTTTCCAAACTATACCGATTTTATAAAATGGTTAATGGTTGCCCTTATATTCCAGAGAATAGGATTACTGGAGGAAACCTTGGAATATTCTATTTTTTGTCCTCCTACTGGAAATCCTGCATTTTGTACTAAATGAAATCTCCCTGTCATCTAAGACTAAAAAGCAAGTCCTTGATGTTAGCTGGTGGAGTTGGGGATTTGTTCTATTTTGTGATTCTGCATATAATCAAAGGCTTCTTTTATTACGATAGTAATAAGTACCATGTATAAATTGGAGGATTTATGAAATTCGTTGATATTTTTTAAATGGAAGAAAGCTCGGAAGTTGATTGGAACCTTGGAACATGGGAAAAACAAATGACATTCGGAAGAAAGAACCGTATTCGACTAATGTTTATGCAAAAAGCAGAAAGTCACAACCCGTTTTCTATTGTTTAACAATTGCTGAGAATAAACAATATTTTTTCCTAAAATAGAGTACTACTTTAATACCATAAATTTTTAAAGACATCACATTTAAAAATAGGAGATGAGTGAAATTTTCTTACTATACCTTATTTTCATTGTATTCGGAAATAATAAAAGTAATTCCCTCAATAATTTCTACTATAAATGAAAATGTCTCAAGATTTTTACATTCTTATGGTTATTATTGAGTCAAAGTTTACGTATATATTGGTTGCTTAAAATACCCCTTTTAAATAAACACATTTTCTTATTCAACACCAATCTAAGCATCCCATAAAATAGATATTTGAGATAATTCATTTTTCAGGCAAGACATATATTTCACTATTACATTGTTTTTAATAAATGTATATGTATTAGATATATTAAATGATAAGATGCGATTTCTTAAATTTATATCCAGCTTTAAGTTGTTTTAGGAAATTTATTTCTTAAAACATACCTTTGTGTGTGTATATGTTTTGCTGCAAGAAATATTTATTTTAGTAATAACATTTTTTTTCTCATTTTATAATTATATTTTCTTTTAAGTGTTAAATATTTGATTTTTGCTGTTTGAGTAGAATTGGGTGTGTGCTTAATTTAGAAATTATAAACGAATAATTCTGAACTATATTTTACTAATCTTCCGGAGTGATAACATGATTCCAACTTTGAATTTAACCCATTTGATAAATATTCAATGTACATTGTGAACCTCCAAGGATACTACAATTCCTCCTCTTTTAATTTCAATGTACAAAATAGTAAACTCTTAAGGGGGGGAACCAAGAAAATCCTAGTAATACTTTACATCAACATTTCTATTCTTTCTGAATCAAAGAAAGTATCAAGTACTGCAGTCTCCTTACTTAGAAATTTGAAATTTACCCAATGATAAATGAAATGGAAAACATGAATATGAAGTTGATTTTGTTTTCGTTGTAACAGGAATTACGAGTATAAACAACTTATAACATTTTATTCTTAAATTGAATAAACAATTTAAGAATAAAGTGATATTTTAATACGATTCATAAAATAGTAAATAGAATGCAATATTTACACTTTTCATTCAAAGTAAATTATTTAGATAGTTGCTTTCATTACGACCAAAAATGACACTCTTTAAACAATATTTTCAATACTTGTAAAATGATTACACTACTTAGGAATAATAAGCTATATTCTTATGTATTCATTCTGGTATTTTACTATGAAAATATAAAGAGGAAATGAAAATGCCAAAATGCTCATTTTTATTTATTCAAATGTAGTATTAGATATATTTTATAAAATTATCAAATTATTTTCACCTTATTTTGAATAAAATACTTTAGTGTAATTGAAATAAACAACTTATTTTTAAATTTTGTATACAGAAAAGAAATAGTTAATTTACTAATATTTTTCCAACTAAAGAAAGTAAAACATTAATTATTTTCTAAGGTATTAGCTATAAAAATGTTGTTATAAATATAATCTATATGCATTTTGCAATAAAATATCAAATATAAGGTGAACACACAAATCAATTTAATAAAAATTAATTTAAATGAAAAGAAAACCAATAATTTTCTTATTAGAGGTTAAACTTAGCGCACAATATTCTTTTCAATATGAAATATTTTCAAAAATTTAGTTAAACGATGTTATAAAAGTCTAACTCGGATATTAGTGTCAAGAATATTTCCATTGGATGATCAGTTAAGGAACAGAGTCCATTATAACACTATATTCGCTATCCAAATTGTTCGATTACCAATTATCGATTTATTATAGATTTTTTGGATGTTAATTAATTATTTTTAGACACATAAAAATTAAACTAATAAAAGTTATATGATTTCTTTATTAAGAAGATGGTTTATTGAATAAAATTACATACATATAGTCTTGCATATAAGTCCGTCCTTTTCATTTTTGTTTATGGGCCATTAATCCCAATGTCGATTGATTTTCACTCGTTTTCAAGACTTTCCTAAAGTGATGAATAGTATTGCTGTTGTAAGGATCCCTAATCTTACTGATATCAGCTTGGTTTGGGTGACATTCAAAAAACTAACGCTCTGACATCATCTCACTTCTTCAACGAATGAATGATGAAGGGGTAGTTGTTCTAAATGAAATAAGTTTCGATTTTGACTGGGATCAAAGTCGAAACTGATGGTCTACTTTGGCTATAAACACTCTATTTGATTTTTTTTCCGCATAGCACTTTGAAGTTTAATAGGCAAGAAACATAATTCAAAAGAGACGAAAAATGATTTTTGGTCTGTTGGGTTTGGCAAACCTGCCATCATGCTGTTAGAACTGAGATGTTTTAATTTAGTTCGTTATTTGAATGTGTGTTCGTTGTCCAAACACAAAAATATCTTTTGCGAAAATATTTGTTGTCCGATTTGTCCACAGTCCGAACTGTTTCTTTGCCCATTGTTTATGCATTTTTAAATGAAATGCTGTACTCAAATCATTATATATTTCAGGTAATATTGTATCATAAATTTATTTTAAATTATCATTAATCTCAATTTTAGAATTAAAATAATTCTCTGGATTTGCAGATTTGAAGTAATTTTCTTGAGATATAAAAAGTAAAAAAATAAACATATAAATAAAATAATCATCAAACACCGCCACCTAAAAATGAACAGTATAAGTATTTAAATGAAATTTACAGTGAAAATTCCAGTATCCAGAATTTTTGGATTTCTACACACTGCAAAATACAGCATTAACATTTATTAAAAAAGCAAATTTTTAAGTAAGTAATCTTGTATTCTACTTACTGTGTATTGAGAGAAATAAGAAGAAAAATATATAATAAAATTTCTAAAATTTGAAGATTTATTCCAATTATTATATATATATATATATATATATATATATATATATATATATATATATATATATATATATATATATATATATATATATATATATATATATATATATATATATATATATATATATATATATATATATATAAATAATATTTTTATATACATTTGCATTCTTTACATTACATTTTTTTAAATATATATAAAATTAAACTCTCTATTTAGCTTGAAGTGTGTATCCAGAAAATCGTTCTTGGTAGTACATAATTTCTAGAATGAAGTCTTGACAGAAAATAAAATTTTAATATTATTTCTAAAAATGGTAGAATATGTGTACAATTTTTTAAAGAAAAGTTAATTATTAAATTAAATTTAACTAATATATATTTTAAAAGAATAATTTTAAAGTTCATCAAGAAACTTGGAATTTGATCGAAAAATAATTTAAAAACTACCTTTAAATAGAGAATTTCCTTATTATTATAAAGCAATTTTCATTAAAACTTCATTATAGAAGAGCTATTAATACCACAACTTATAATTTACTGTAACACTTTTTTTTTCCTAAAGTAATATAAAATTTATCTTCTCAAAATATATCTATTAATTTTCCCAATATGATCCGGAAATTTGTTCATAAAAAGAATTGGATTGCAATTTAAAATTTCACTTAACATGTACAATTAAGCAAAATTAAGAAAACAATAAAATCTTTATGTGTATACACACTATACATATATATATATATATATATATATATATATATATATATATATATATATATATATATATATATATATATATATATATATATATATATATATATATATATATATATATATATATATATAGCTTGAAAATTTTTATAACTTAATGGAAAACTAGAAAATTATTCGTATTTCAATATTTTATATCACATTGTATTGTATCTATATAACAATAGTATGTACTTATTATATTGTCTCACAATTAAAAGTATGTACTACACATTTTTGCTTGTCTTTCAAACAAAAATATTTTATGTTTTTACAAATGCTATTTTAGATATAAAATTATATTGTTTATGTAACTCAGTTAAATATTTAAATAATTAAAGGAAATATAATTCCTATTTTAAATGGTACAATTTATCTTTAAATTATGGCAGAATATATTCTTTAAACCTACAATATATATATATATAAACATATATATATATATATATATATATATATATATATATATATATATATATATATATATTATATATATATTATATATATAATAAAAACATCCCAAGCATTTCGAAATATATTAATGAAGATTTTTATTTTCATTTTCCTGAAACACTCCTTATCCTATAATTTATGATTCAATTTAAGGAAGGAAAATGTAGTTTTCTACTCAAAAATCGTAAAAAAAAGAATCTGAATGTTGACATAAATATCTAGGTTTGAAAAGTAAACTTTCAACTTAACTGAGTTTATACGATATTCTCTGGACAAATGACAGACACGTGTACTATAAAATAGCGGTAAAAATTTTGATGCCAGTGACATTTTACAAAAGTTGCAGACCCAATGCTCCTATAAATGTAGATATGTCCATATAAAACCCAGCACCGTTATATAAATATTGACAAGTGACAACTTCGCTCGTGGGGTGCAGAAGTCAATAGTACTCTTGCAGTTTTATGGCGGTTTTAGCTGATATAAAGTAAATGTTGCTTTTCTTTAAAAAAATTTGCAAATAAATTATTTCTTCCGGAATTTATAGAAATATATTTTTAAAATCTCATGAAAGTTAATCTGCTTATTTATTTTTATCATCGATAACGTCTCAGAAAATTGTTAGTATGTTTAACTTTTTAATTATATTAATGTAAAATATATATAAAATATTTTTATAATATATATGACAGATATGTTGGAGTTATATTTATTAAAATCATATGGTACTTAAAAGATTTCAAAATATTGTTATTTTGTGTGTAGAATTCGCAATTAAATTTCAAAGCATGATCTGATACAGTGTTTGAATGTTAAATTTGCCTATTAAAGTTGTTTTGAAGTTAATTCGAAAAAAATATGTTTCTGTTTTCTTAAGAAAGTCTAAGCAAACAATGCATAACACAAAAAAGAAATGAATTATTTCAAGAGTACCACATTGTATTTTTTAACTCTATTTATTTTAAGCTATACTTTTTTTACTATAATTAATTATTAAAAACAAATAAAATATTAAAAACAAATAAAAATAAATATTAATAACAAATAAAAATAAATTTATATTTGCATGAATTTGTACATTTTAACACACATTGTTGACTTTGTGTGGAATTTGAAATATCCACTTTTAGTCAATTGAAAATAATTTACCTGAAAATATAATTAAATCTTTTTAGTAAAGGTGGGAATGGCTTGTGAAAAGAACGCTATGTTGTGAACTTTTGAAAAATTTTAAAATGTTTGAATAAATTGTAAAATTTTTGTCCTGTAAGAATAATAATGTTTATTCAATTTCAAACCTTCAATAAAAATTTTAAAATGGACATGGAATTTAAAAGCCAATATGAACCACAAACTTATCTTTAATCCGAAGAAAGCTTATGCATAAGAAATCTAAATGGGTGAAGTACAAGGTGCGGCAGAACTGACTAAGCAGTTTCTATCGATTACCTTTGGGGCCATGCTAGGGGTAGGCTGTTGCATACAGTCTGCCTTTATTCAATCGGTGACCCCATTACAATAACCAACATGGTTTGGACCAGTACGCATCGTGGTTTTTCCATTCAAGTTGATTATGAAAAAAAAAAAAAACAGACTTGTGATTACTGATCAACGAGCTTTTGATGATAGCTCAACATTTCACTCAGCGATACCATTCTTAATGCTAACACATTTTCAGTCATGGATTCGCATTTGGAAGAAACTAGTAGCACACTAAAAATAGTTACACATGGCCGACGAAGATCCATCAGAACGTCAGAAAATGAGCAGCGGGTCAGAACAGTAGTTCAACAATCACCGCAACGTTCTGCTCGACGACATGCTGTTGCATTGGAGATTTTGGATTGCAGTTTGAGAAGAATTCTGCAGTGTGATTTAAAGTTCCATCCTATCAATTTAATAACTGCTCAAGAATTATGCTCAAGAGACTAATCCAACCGTCAAAAATTATGTAAGCAAATGCTTTCTCAGATCCCTCCGACGAAGCACATTTTCATCTTAGTAGATGATGCGTGAATAAGCAATTTTTTCGCTACTGGCCTGAAAATAGCCCCCGAATAATTCATATAATCCCTGAATATTTCTCTTAAGGGACACAGAGGCGTGCCATATGCCAATTTGGTGAGGTAGGCACATACTTTTTTGGAAAAGGAGTGACATGGTAGAGAATTCCACAAGATATTATTGCACAATTTTTTGCAACCCAGAATGGACGAGATTGTTGAAGAACGTGGATTGTGGGACTTGTAGTTTCAATAAGATGGAGCTACTGTTCACACAGTTTGAATATCACTTGATGTTTTAGAAGAAGTATTTCTGGGACGCCTCTTCTCTTTGAGGGGTGATATCGGGTGACCTGCGTGGTCATCAGATTTAAGCACGTGTGACTACTTTCTTTTAAGATATCTGAGGGGAAAAGGTTTTCAAAAACCGCCCTCACACCTTACCAGAGTTAAATTAGCGGATTATTGACGAAATGAATGCCATACCCTACAATATATGTGCAATTCTGCTCTAAGCTTCATGGATCGTCTACAACAATGTATTGATGCTAAAGTCTGCCATCTTGAAGACATTATTTTCAAAACTAAATGAATGTAAAATGATTTATTGTACTCATTTAGTAAATAAAAACATATTTTCCCTATGCATTGAGGTTTAATTTTTATTGCTCCTTAAATCTGCTTAGTCGGTTTTGCCGCACCCTATGGTAAGAGGAAAAATTTTAACCACTTCCAAACACTGATTTCTCTGATAATTTTGAATTGTCAAACGTGTTTTATAATTTTTTTTTATTTTTCAAATGATATAGTAAAGGGAAGGAAAAGTATGAGTTTTAATTGCATATGTCCAAATATTGATAAAACGTGATAAGTATATAAAAATATAATTTTAATCTTTACTTGTGTCCTCTTGTCTTAGTAATGATGCCCCTGTTTTTTCATAACTTCACAGTTTAAGAAAAGTAGGTTTTCTAATAAAAATTTCTAACTCTCAAAAAATGACAGGATCGAGATGAGAAATGAGAATTGTTTCAGTTTCATATATTATATATATTCAAGGTAGAATATCAGTAAATATTCTCTATTTTATTTTTAAGATTAATTATGTTTAGGTAAAGGCATTAATTGTACATTGAGTTATTTTTAAAAGAAGGTTCAAAGATTTGGTCAATTATATCCAACGACACCCCTAAAATGAGTGAATTAAATAAAATTTAATATATAGAAGGGGGGATATGAATATTTAAAAAAAAAAAGCTTATAGTATGACTTTCATGCAGTTCAACCAATTAATAAGGCTTGTGAATGATATTTTGCATTTCGTGTAGAGTGAATAAAAAAAGATTTTTTCATATAGATTTTTAACTTTAACTGTCTCAAAATAATATGAAATTCTATAACTTTTTTCATGCATTTTTCTAATTTGTAAGCAAAATAGTTTGGATATCAAAGGACAGGATTCTCAAAATAACAGAATATGTCACAAAAATGAATAATTCGTGTCTTAAAAATTACAACCTAACTTTAAGAGAACCAAACGAAAATAGGAGTACAATGCACAAATTTGAATCGGTGTAGGGTTTCAGAATAAACTCCAATATCATATACATTAAACGCATCTGCAGATATTAAACATTTCTAGCAAGCAAAAATAGAATAGAACGCAGGTTTAACTACGCAATTACGCTCACTTTAAAGAATTCAAATAAATAGTTGGCCTAATATTCCTTATTTGTTTACTTTTCCTCCCTCTATTTAAAAAATACTACAATGTCAGAAAAATTTAGAATCAGTTGCACATATTATTTTAAATGTGCAAATAAAATTTTGAATACGGGTCATTTATCATCTTACAAAAAATCATTTTAGATTAAAAAAATGTTGATTTCCCAGTAAAAAGATATTTAGAGTAATAAAAGAAATATCTACAATGTATTTATTGGGCATATTGAGTTCAGCTGAATAAAATAGCGTGCAATTTTAAAATATTTGTGTATACAAATATTTTACATACACAAGTAATATTAGTAATGTATAATGCTGCATCATCCTCCAAATTCCCTTTTTAAATACGTAATTTGATCAATCTTTTTCAATAAAGTACATCGAAATAAAAAATTAAATTAGCTTTATTAATTTTTTCAAAATTAAATGTGAACTTTTAACTGGAATAAAGATATATTATTTTTAACCAACTATAATTCAAAATACATTTTTGCACCCAAAATTATTATTAATCTATAAAGCTCATTTGATTTTATCAAGATATGTGCTTTTTTATTCTTTAAAATAGCAATCAAAACTTCATACCAATAAATAACTATTGAAAAAAATAAATAATAGTGGTGCAAATTTCATTCTCATTTATTAAACCATATGAAATTTCATCATGTGATTATTTTTAAATCAATTGTTTCATTTGAAAGATAATGCTTTGCAAAAATATAGTGGACGTTGTTATAAAATTTTGGATAATCTAACAGCTAACAGTTGTTATACGGCTTTGAAAACCTAACTAGCATTAAATAATGAAGGATTTAGAAAGTTAATAAAGGTTTATGCAAACGAATTATCAGTGAGGATATGCTGGAAACCACAAATAATGAATATCAACCTATGTATATGCAAAATAATAGGAATTAAATATCCCTCTTACCATATTAAATTTTAACTGGCGTGAAACATGTAATTTCTTATGATAAAAATATGATTTGTTTCCTCTTCATAGTCAATGCAATATAATACATCACAGAAATTTTAGTAAATCGGATAATTCTGTTTCTTTTTAAAAAAAATCTATAATTTTGTCAGTCTCTTAAGCAAAATTATTGAAAGATTTTGTTTAGATCCACCATAGAAATAAGAATTCAATAATATGATGCTATTTATTTGCTTTTCTATTTTCTGTGGGACGTAATAAGATTTTTAACTAATTATAATCCTTTTAGATTATAAACATGCTTAACAAAAATAAATGAAATTATCATTTTTGAGCTCTGTTTTTGTAATTAGTAAAATATTTTAAATTTTTTTAAAATCTTTGGCAACATGGATATGTTAAATAAATTTTGATTAAATCATTGACAGCAATTTAAAGGTTTCAATTGCAGTGAACATTCGAAGTGTTTTACACACAAAATATAAGTTTTTTTCATGGTGTGTCTTGTAAATACTACAATTATTTTTAAAGTCTTTTACAAGTTATCTTAAGATTTAATGATTAAAATCAGCAATGTGGTGCTTATATGAAAAACCATTCTTCATTTTAAAATATTATAAATATTAAGGTCAAAATTGTTAAAGAAATTTATTTCAGATTTTTTTTTTTAAATTTTATGTATTAATTTTTTATTTAAAATTTTATTTCTAATAAAAGTAATATTAACCATAACACACTGAGATTATACTATACATAATAAGCATTTAACACTTTATTTTTTAAAATTAAAGGTTTTAATTGCTACTGGAATTTATGAAATATAATTAAATACTTTAAATATTCTCTAAATTATTGCCTAATATTATCTATTAAGTGGAAAAACAGCTAAAGAGATATAAACCAGTTTAAATAACATACAACAAGAAGGGCAATAAAACTAGTAATATAAAATTTGAAAATCACTGACAAGAGCAAAACAATATACAATACTAAGAATCGATAGAGAACATTTATTTTCTAATCTTGAAAATTCAATTTTTATTTTAATACTTTCAGTAAAACTATAAAATCAACGTTTAAAACTAATAATTTGATATTATGGTATTCCAATATTTTTAAAATATGTATAGGAATTAAATGACTTACTTCTACATTATTTGAAATAATTAAAAAATCACTAAAATCAAATAAATTTAGTTAATTACATCTTAAGGATAATGCTATTCTTGTCAATTGTATTTTAAAATATTTGGGGAGTAGACAATGACTTATAAGATTGAAGTATTGTCTAGCTTTTACAATTAGATAAAGACCATCCAGTTATTGAAGTTCTTACAAAAATCCCGAAAATACCTGCTGCCTTCAGAAATCTAGTGAATGTCAACATTCACATAATAGCATAAGGTATGCCAAAAATGTTTCCAAAATACCATTATTTCTGACTTATGCAGGTGAATGTCGACTTGCACCAAGCACTAATGGTGAATGTTGAGTATGATGAAGATTTATTTATTTTCTCCGTATTTCAGTCACTATAAGGAATAATAAGGCTGAAGTGAACATTTTGAGCAGTTGTCGTAGTGTAAAACGACATAACCAAACCCTGAGAAAAGGGATATGTATATTTTTATTGCACTTTAAATTTAAGAGTTTCCTCTTTTCCTTTCAAACTAAGTTGTAATAGTATAAAGGAAAGGATGCAATAAAAATTGGCACAAGGAGCTAAGTGCAATAAAGGAATAAATTCTTCCTTTCGGAAAGGATGGATGATCGTGAGAAAATGGCAAGGGAAGTTTATGTTTTATGATGTGTTTTGTTTGTGAATCTGACCAGTCGGGATTAAGGGGGAGAGATTTCTGACCTATCCCATAGGAGTGTAGGAAATTATATGGAACTTAGGAAACCAATGGTGTAAAGAGGAGGAGCTAAGATGAGAATTTAAAAACTGCATCTAAGAATGGAAGACAGGCAGACACTGAGACAGAAAAAGTCCTCACACACAGGAGTCCCTGAGATGCACAAGGCAGAGAAGCCCCTGAGATGCCCGACAAAGAACGATGAGCAGTAAACGGAGTATGATTGCACTGGCCTAGGGAAGTCCTACCTCGACTGTCCTGAATGGGAATGCTGATGTCCGACCAATAGATGAAGAGGTGACAAAGTCTGAAAAGAGGTATACTGAATAGAAAGTCAAGTAAGATGCAGAGATTTCAGCCAATGGAAATGCAAAGCGGAAATGCTGAGTAGAGGATGGGAAGTGGATGAAAAAAGAGAATCATCGACACCGGAGAGCGGTGCAGTTTCAGACACCACAATACTACTTCTAAAAGGGGTGAGTCTGATCTCTCGTTCCATTTCCCTCTGGTCATTATGGTTATTGTGTAAATATCATAAAAATAATAATAATGTTAGAATCTTCTCAATTATTTAATCAGGAATGTTTTAATTATAAATGTAAATACCTTTGTAATGAATTTGCTAAAATAAATTTTTAAGTTTTATTGTATTTTGTTTTGAATTGATCTCTGTCATTCAATTATTTAAATAACGAATCTGGGTTTTCCTCGGAGTTTTATAAAATTACCGAGGTCACCACAACAGCAGTACTTAAAACAAACAGTACATTATAAATGTGAAAGAATAATTGTAAGTAAAACTTAGTGATTCATATCTTATTTATAGAAACTACTTTAACTATTATATCACTTTTAATTCACAAGAATACTTTACTTTTACAATTGCATTATTTGTGGAACATTTCCTTTTAAAATAACAGCGTGTATAGTCTTGCCCTTCGCTTCTGGAATTAGGCTGATGACTCTCTCAGTAGCATTTATGCGAATAAATCTCATTCATGCAAAATAACTTTCCTTTACAAATAATGAACTGATTACGATTGTAAAGCTGCCGCAGGATACCATTTTTATTAGCCAGTTAATAGAAATCGGGTTTTTCTATTATATGAACAACCACTAACATTTCCGTCATCTACGACCACAGGCAACTTCGGGAACTTGTATTCATGCAGTATCACCAATTTGAGCTAGAGAAAATTGTATTTGTAAGGTTCGTAAAATTTTTGCTGTTTTCAACCGAAGAACCCAGTTTTTATTGAAATTAATTTTCATTTTTCAGTCAGAAATTCATGTGAAATCATGGTCGATTGCAAGTCCGCTTCAATATTTTTTTTATTTGGAATACAATTTTTGGTATTATCTCACGCATAGTTTTTTTATCAGAAATTATTAACATTTACTTCAAATTTTTCTTCTGTTTCAAAAATATCGGAAATTTCTTTATGTTGTTCTTCCTTTTCCATATGTGTAATTTGTTCGCTAGGCAAAAAAGGTCATGTAAAAAACTTTTTACGCATGCAATGCATGTTTAGTGTTCTTGGCAAATTGAACAAAGAAGGCCATGTGCTTATTTATTTGTATCGTTATTGTTCATCCATGCAGTTAGCATGTTCTTTGTACCCTGACTTACACTTTCAACTAATCCTTTTGTTTGACTGGGACGACGCCTTCCATGAACTACTTTAACATTAACATACATAACTAATTTAACAGTTTAAAAGCATCAAATGTTAGAAATATTGAAGACAAAATTTGATATTTTACTTCTTCACCTCTCTTAGTTTTCAAAAAGCGTAGCTGGACAAACTAAGTTTAATGATCTTGATATCTTGATCTTTTGTATACTATTGAAATTATGGACTTATATTCGCCATTTGCTTGACTTGACTGCAGATCAATCAGATCAATTTGACATCTTCAGTTTAACTCATAATTAACCATAGGTTCCGCAACAATACCTTGCTTAAGTGCACTATTTGCATACATTTAAATACAACACTCACATTTAATTTAAATACACATTAAAAATAAAATTTCATAAGTAATATTTTTGTATTTATCTTGCAAATTTTTATGCATCCATGTTCGTTCTCCATAATCAATTCTGGCATGAATTTTAAGTACAGAACAATTCCTCACCATTAACACTATATTAGTTCTCCTAATTTAACGGTACAGAAGCTTATCTTCATCATTATTTTTTTAAATTTCATAACATTTTAATCGTCTATGATACCAATGTTTCAAACACTTAAGTTTAGCAGAACCTACAGAAAATATGTAAATGTACTTTTCTTGAAAATAGTAAAAGCTATAGATTTTTTTTACGTATAACTGATGCATTTAACTTTTTAAAAAGAATCTCATTTATTAACTGCAGTTTCAATTAGGCATACATTAAGATATTAGAAAAAAAGTTAGGAAAACATTGCTCACACTACCAAGCCTTGCATATCATTGACAAGGCAGACTGCTTCAAAGGAGAACAAAGAGTTTGTCAGATGACAGCCAGTCACGTCTTTGTAAATCTCGATTCCTCTTTTTTCAAGTTCCATTAGAATATAACTGTGATTGTTGACATACAACGGTGAGAGTCCGAAAGTACAAGAATGCAATAAAATATTCTATCTTTGTCCGACGTGTAAACATTTATAAGTGAATGTCGACAATCTTTGTGCATGATAACGTTATGAGAAGACATATGCTTGATTTTATTTACATCTCTTTTTTTATTGTAAGCTAATACACATTCTTAAAATACATTAAGTATGGCAATATGGAGATTAAAAAATATTCCTCGTTGATATTTATCAGAAGAAGATCATAAATATTTTAGATTTTTCTCTTGTGCGATAAAGCAACTGCAAAAAAAAAAAAAAAAAAAAAACTTAGAAAAACTATTTGCTAAAATTTTTTTTACAATGGAAGATTGTAGACAGTTACAACTGCAACATAATCTATTAATCTATTGTTCCCTGATACCCAAGGAACCGGCCAGAAACAGCGACCTCTTAGCCGCCGAGGCTTGTCCCGGGTGCACCACAGGGGGTGGGCCACCATCGCACCCTCACACATGCAATAGAGACCCGTTTATAGGGTAGGCATCATTCTCACACACAAGGAAAGAACAAAGACAGGATAGAGAGAGGGAGAAAGTGCATCCATGCCTGAACTGTGATTCGAACCCAGGACCCAATGCTTTACACTTTCAAATTCTCATGAATTTAAATTTGTTTTCTTTACTGTGAAAAGAAGTTCTCATTAATAAGTTTAATATTTTTCTCAGAATCAGAAATTAATCGTTTAATTTTATATAATTAAAATAATCTGATTCATAATTTTAGCTATAAATGCATATTTTGGTAAAATATGATGAATAAAAGCATGTGCATTAAAAAGTTATAAATCTTTTGTATACAATTGAAATTATATCTCTTAGAACCATATATCTCAAGGAATATGACTCTGAAATAAAAGCAAAAATTATACTTTATGCAAAAGTAATATTTCAGTTTACAATGATTATAAAATCATATACATTAGAAAATAATATAAATCATGAGTACATAATCGAAGTTATATATATTAGAAGAAGAAGTTATGTATTACAAGACGCATGCAACTGAAACACATGCTCGTTTACTTTAAAATAATATTGAATAATATAAAGCAATGCCACTTATTATTAAGTATTACTAGAAACTTATTCAAATATTATGTGCATAAACTTCAACCATTAATATGATCTAGAAATGCAATTATATTAAACGAGTGGAATATTAATCTTTCATGCAGATAAGATTCAAAATTTATGAAAGTCATATATGTCATGAACTAAGTGACAAAAGTAAAACTTTTCCTGTACACGAGTATCTAAATGAAAAATTGCATATCACCTAGAGGACATTTATCATTTCATTCCGTTCTCAGAAATTCATGGCTCATTTATTGCTGCAAATGGATGCAGCTTTTCACTATTTATCTTATTATCATTCTTCACTAGTTGGGAAATAGTATACGATATTCTATTAAGCTTTCTTTTTGAAAAAAAAAAAGATGTCTCTTCGAGTGCATAATAAACTGCAGTATACTTTAATTTTTAGTTATGGCAGTTTATTAAAGCGTATGATTTATGGAATATCATTGTCAGATAATAATTACTTTGATAAATTTATTTACGGCAAATGAATTGTGGCATAAATGGAGTTTGTTTACTGAAAAATTTAGTTAATAAGAATAAGCTTTCATTTCTATTTTTAAGAAATAAAATTACTGATTCATCACATATGTATATAAAGTATTATATTTATGACTGAATTTTATAATATTTATTTATTAAAAAATATGCATAAATTTGTGCTCTAGGAGATCATTTAGGGCAACAATTAGATAAGAAAAATATTTGGAATGAGGTAAGATGTTTTACTAGACACTGTACCTAAAGCTGCATTAAATCTGCTGTTCACCTCTTTTTCATGAATGTGTATTTATCGATAAGACTTTCAGAAAGATATACCTGCTTGTTTTATAGTAGTAAAAAATTTGTTCTTACAGGAATAAGATATCTGAGTGTATATAATGAATATAAATTTGCATATATGAAAATAGAACATTCCTGTCAGTTCAAACACTTTATTGTAGTACAATAATATGAAAGTTCGATGTTGCTCACCACAAGATCATTATATGTTATCAGATATTACAATGTTTTTAAAAAATAAAAACAAATCACTAATGGGTTTAACAAAATGTCCCACAAGATGTCTTAGTACCACGACTCAATATTTTAAACCATAAAATTGACATTTCAAATAATATGCAAAATTTCATTGCAATCATATGCTATGTTTTATTTGCTAAATCTAGTATATTCCATTAAGACAAACTATTTATGATAAAACCATCTAAGAATTGCCTCGATGATGTTTGGAATCATTATTTCTCGTAATTCCAGAGAATGACTTAAGACAAGGTTTGTGCCTTATCATGACATGTTATTAAAATGTATTTGATTTCAATTACTTTAAATCCAAATTATCTGAATACAAAACATATTATTCAATCTAGTTGTTATTTTGTATTTAACAGAATAGACATTTTTAACCTACGAATATCTCTCTGATAAAGATATTTTGAATTGATAGGATTTGGGACTTTAATTTTTTGTAAAGATATTTTCAATCGTGTAATGTTATTTACTTCGTTCAATAAATTGTTATTTTATACACATTAGTTGTCCTTTAATATGTAATAGAAATTCACAATTTTCCAATTATTGATTTGATCAACAGACTTGAATTTAACAATACTATATTCATTTTTAGAATGAAATTCTTCACCATTCCAACAGCATCAGTTGCACTTCTTTTTGCTGATACGAAAATAATTTGAATATTTGAATAAAAAACTAAGAATCCGGTTATTCGAGTTACTATGTTATGACAAATTTGAATAAAATGTTCTAAAAAATGAGCTATTGAATATTACTTTTGAGTCAAGGAAATTATAAGCTTATATAAAGGCTATTTCTAACTATAGTCTTTCTTCTTTTTAAAGTCGTATACATTGATTAGCATAAGAAGATTCTTCTTTTTTTTGCTACCCTTTGAAATGTAGGTTTTTTATTTGGAATTTGTCAGATAAATCACTTTGTATGTATTTTAAATAACAGGTTCAAATTTTAACTTCTATATATTTATATGCATATATACTCTTGACCTTTGTTGTCCTGTGACTCACATTATAACAATGTTGAATGTAGTCTATATACTATGCGTTCATTATTCGTATCATTGTATTATATAACCTGGGGAGGTGATATAATACACTGGTGCGAATATGATAATGCTATAATCAGGATTAATAGTCATCCAAATTCATCTCATCACGTTATTCCTTTATTCTGGTTATTCCTTGATTCCCAATCATATACTTCAGTATTCTCGTGATTGCGATATAGCATCATAGATAGTTGAAATTATGTCCTTCGAGCTTACAGTTCACGTTCTTCATTAAAGTGAAAAATGTGCTTGCTTCAAGTTCATGAGTCATCAAATTGTTTGGACTGATGTTTATTGTCTTTCGATTGAACCAATCTTGCTTCAGGGCTCATGAAGGCGTTGTAATGTCCATTAAAAGAGGAGTTAAGTATCATGTCTGGTTTGTTGGTTGTTATATTGATACCATACGGTTGAGATCCAACACAGTGTTAAGTATGATTTCTTTAACCATGGATTTCAAATTTTACAACTATGGATTTCGACCAAAGTGATCAGCAATAAAGCTATACAATAACCTGGAATCCCAATAAACTATCATTATACCTCTATTAAAATTAAATATGTGCTTCTAAATATTTCTCGTTATTCCCCGATAAATTAAGACTATTCACTAGTCAACAAATTCATATTTTATTTGTATCTGATAAGCATACAATATTCTCATTTAAACACATTTTCAATGTTAAAACCACCTCATAACTTACTTAATGTTTTGAAAAGTTTATTATTTGCATAACATATCATTTTTCTTCTATCATATAAATCTTATATAAATGTTGTCTTTTTTACATGAATGTCTTGAAAATGAATCTTTGATTAACATAACATCTTTATAGTTTCAACCTTTACTTAATTAAATTATATTTGTCTAATAGTAATAATTATTTAAACTCCGAAAAAGAACAACTGAAATAGGTTAAAAATAATTTTCTACGTAGAAAGAAGTAATAATTAACAACAGTATTTATTTAATTTTGAAAATTATTTAAAAGTTTGTAAATTACAGGTGAGACATTGCAGGTTATAATAATTATTGCTTTCAAAAGATTCATTATGGCTGTCATACTTTTAAAGTTTTTTTTTTTTTTTTTTTTTTTTTTTGCTAAATGTTAAAATATGAAGCAATATATTTTTAGAATATAGTTAATTATTTGTGTGTGCTTGAAAACTGTGCCGTTGTTTTTTCAAACTGATAGTCAAATTCGTCGAATATTTAATTTTCTAAATGAAATATCTCACTATTCTATTCTGGAAAAATGCCTGTTAATTAAGCAAAAGCAAGTGCATTCCCTTATTGAATTATGCATATTATTTTAAAATTAGCTTAAAACTTCTAGTAAAATGAATAGATAAACCCATTTTAATCAAATATACAGATGGTATTAACACATTTTTAGAACGATTTTGATAAAGAATTAAAAAAGTAATTGTTTTGGAATAAAAATTTTTGGCAACAGCTTATTATTTGAAATGAGAAATATTGTCGGCTAATTTTAAATTTATTCTTTTTATAAAATGTCGCATACAAACCTGCTGTGAACTGAAGGATATGTTTTTGCGCTTTCCGAAGATAAACGTTCGTATTCCAAAACTAAAAAACGTTGTGAAATGCATGGTGTTAAAATTTCTAAGTGAAAAATTAGAAATATTATTAAACGGATAGGTAAAAACTATAAATCATTATTTCTACTAAGAAAGAAGACTCCAAACGAATATCCGCAAAAGGTACGTACTGTTTCAAATGTTTCTAAAGTGAAATCGCTGGTAACAAGAAAAAATCTGCCAACACAGAAATCAATTGCAAAGTCTTTAGATACATCTTAGCAACAATGAATAAATTAATAAACTATGTACAACTTAAAAATGCTAAAAAACGTAATGTTTACCAGATTTTGGCGAGGCGTTTGGCTCAATGCAAAACATTTTGTAGAATCCTGTATGAAGACCACTTATCAGGAGATAGACGGAAAAACATTGTGACCTTGATGAAGAATGGGTTTCCCTAAATGACTTTAACAAAAAAAGTTATTTTTTCAATAGAAAATGAGGAGAAAAAAATGTGCACACCCGTTTTCGTCAATGTAAAGAAATTTTCAGTAAGGGGTGTCGAAGGTTTCTCCTACAATGAAAAATTAAAAATAAGAAGTGTGGAAAGAAATGTTAAAATCAACTCATCATACTATCAGGAGAAGATTTTACGCCCAATATTTACAAAAGAAATTTCAATTCTTTATCCCAAGGACTTACAAAGAGAGAAACTTCATCAAGACAAAGCTACAAGTCATACTTCAAAAACTACCACTGCATTCCTTGAAAAAATGGGGACTAATACAGATATTGTATGTATGCATTTTCCACATATTCCTGTGAAGTCTCCTTACGTTTCACCTATGGACAATTGTGCCTTTCATACGTTAAAAAAAGGCTCTTTCTAAATGCAAACCCACCACGATAGATGGACTCTGGAATGTAGTGGAAGAAGAATAGAAAGAAATACCCCTAGAAATATTGCAAAACTCTCTTTTATCATGGAAATCACGATGCAGACTTATAGTCTAGAAAAAAGGCTATCCCATCGAAATAGATAATAAGTAAGAAAATAACCTTTACATTTTAAACATTAATTAAACGGCCGCGAAATCGTTCTAAAAAGTGTTAATACCCTCTGTAAAATATGGAACAAACACACATTCATAAGTGCAGCTTTTTTAAATTTATATATGGAGAGGAATAATAGCCTACCACCCTATCTAGTGGTCAGAGTGACTGATTGCGGATAGGGAAGTCCTGGGTTTGAATCCCGGCTCAGCTATTGATGTACTTTCTCGCTCTTTCTAGCCTGTATTTGTCCTTTCTGTGTATGAATGAGGTGTGAATGGTTGCAGAACTCTTAAACGGTCCCTATCGCATGTGTGCGCTGAAGCAGTCGGAGTCCACACCAAAAAGGAATCATTATGAAAAAGTGGAGCAGCGCATCCCATATTGTCAGCCTAGCTGACACAAGACAAAATAATAATAATAATAATAATAGTTTACTTTAAATTGTATGAGTCTTTGCTAAATAAATATTAAAGATAAACTTTCATTGTAGAATATTTAATAATATTTCAAAACATTTACCATGAAAATTTTTCTAATTCATTCTAAAAAAATGTCAAAATATTATTTATGTTCGAGTATTACAAGTGTTGTGAATCTGACAATGGCATCTTCAATATTAATACATCAAAATATTCGCAAGAGTCTCCTCGATAAGATAGTCTGGTTCCAGACATTTCTAGCGTCCTAAAATGTACTAATCACCCCCCTTTAAAAAAAGTCAATTTTTTGTGCCTTTTTGATCGGATTTTAGAAAAACGAGGAGTTTTATGATTTTAACAAAGGGATCTTCAATATTAATACATCAAAATGTTCGCAAGAGTAAAAATGATTATGATTATCTCAAGTTTTATAGAGGGTATTTTGAAGATGAAAATTAACACTACAAACTTAAGGAATCTGAAATTAAAATTATTTTCATTGATAAAAATACTAAAGCAATTGTTGTCTATGATCTCTACTAATTATTGAATGAAAATTTTATTAAAAAATGTAATCATATTTAAATATGTTTCAATGCTATTATAGAATTTTAGATATGTAGGAAAGAGAAGTGAGAGTTTTAAAATTTATAAATATACCTACTGCCGCTATTATTCATTTCTCCTTGAAATTAAGAAATATTTGCATTTAATAAAATAAAACTCTATCATTTTTTCTTTTATATTTTGATGAGTAATCTACGGTGTTCCCATATATCATTGTTCTACAACTAACAAAAATATATTAAATATATTATGCTTTATATGTATTTTATAAGTTTTAAAAGTATTTTTACCTATAGTTCCAGGTGATCCAATGCTTATACCGTCATCTCGTAGCCAAAGCATGACTTTAATGAGTGAACGTACAGCTGGTGGACTATGGCACTGTAGAACAGCAGTGCTTCCTCTTATTACGAAGTGATCCGAAACATGAACCTCGTAAGACTGTTGTAAAACTGAAATTAAATAAATTTTCAGAAGTACTTAATGATATATATTTATGCAATATAATTATAATGAAATAAAATTAATTTTAATAAATTTTTACACACACACACACAAATCTAATTTCTTCATTTTAGATAAGGTTTGATAGATCCAAGGTAAAATTAATGATATAAATATAATAATACAAAGCATAAATACAAAAGACATTTGTAAAACTTTTGAACGGTATTTATGCACTTATACACAATAGCCATAATTTAATTTCGTTATAGTTATTTAATCTTTTATTTACACCTAAGGTAAGTTATAATATGTTTCAAATAATTTGAAATATGTTTCAAATAATTAAATATGTTTCAAATAATTTGAACCTTTCAGTTTCTTTTTATATTTCTGATTCGAGTGTCTTTCTTAAGATAAGTGTGACTATTCTTTGCCACAAGAGTAAAATAATTCATATTACATACCACAGCAAATGATCATGCTTATATTTTGATCATTTTTTAACTTCTCTTCATCCATTTGTTACCATTTTTCATGTCCGCATTTTTTAACATAGACTTGGATTAAACTTGGTAAATTTGTATTTTATAGTACTGCTTTAAATTTTTAGTTTGTATTTGATATTGTTTTATCTTCATTCATATGTCAAAAATGTTATAATTTAAACGCCTTCAAACATCGTGTGTTTTAAATCTTCAAAGTTTGAAGCCGGATAAGAGTTCAGTGGGTGTAAATTTAGCTGTCAAACTAATTTCGCAGTGTTGTAAAACGACAAAAATTCTGTATTTTACACGCATTTTGCATATATAATACTTCTACATTTTACATACATACGTTTTTTGCATTTTATATGAATACCGTTTCTGTTATTTTTTTTTACAAGCGTACATCGAAAGATTTTGCTGCTATAATTCTTACAAAACATAAAACAAAATCATTTAAAAGTTACTCGTTGGTTGGTTGGTTGGGTTTTATGGCGCAAGGTCCAAACATGGACATGCTGCCCAAAAAAAGTTACTTGTTATTATTGTACATAGTGCAAACCCTAGTGTTCTACATCAATTTTAAGGTATATAAGCTTAAAGAATTTGCTCTGTTGCAAAGATGATTTTCTTCAAATTCATTTAATGACCTTTAACTATTTTGTAAACATTTTAATGCAATACTTTAACAATTTTAAAATGCGCACTGAGATTTAACAACAAGTCATAAAGTAACAAATTAAAAATTTACAAAACTCATGTTTTTGCTCTTTGTATTGCTCGGCAATACTAAAATCACAATCCTGCTGAAAAATATAAGAGAGAGAGAGAGAGAGAGAAAGATCAAATTATAGTAGTCCTAATATTTATTTAAATTGCAACATGTTATCGTAACGACATGACCAGAATACTGTTGCCACAAATTTATTCACGGGCTAATATGCAATACAGCAAATCTTAAATGAAAAAAATATATTAAAGAAAACCATTTTAATATACTATTTATATGGTCGTATAAATAATTAATAATTTCTCATGGTAACGAAATATTTAAAGATGATAAAGATAAAAAGACAAGTTAAAATAGCAATGCATATCCATTTCAGTTCGAAGAATATGTGAATATCTCAACATAAATGCCTATTTTTAAATAAATTATAACAAATAATATGTTATTTGCTACAATTCACATCAGGGAAACATAATATCAGTGTTATTTTTTTAAATTTCCTTTCTCATCATTTGTTAAGGAATAATTGATTGAGTCAATTAATTTCATATTTTTATATACTTTCATTACATATCAAGAATAAAAGAGATATTTCAGTTTCCATTTAAGTTCAACAACTAAATTATTTTAAATACATATTTGCTGCATCTGGAATGTTTATTTTAACATCTGCCATAAAACTTTATATCAAATGGTGCATGCTCCAAAAAAGTAATTCAAATGAATTAATGTTCTTTTTAAATAATGTAATATCTGTATTTTCTTTAATTAAATAACTATTAACCATTCATAAATATTGTGAAATATATTTTATTACACTTGAAAGAGCTACGGTTTAATCAATAATATTTTCAAAAATAGAAAAATACAAATCAATTAAAATTATATTATTTTTATACATTAGTGGTATTCTTTCATTTGAAATTTAAACAAATGTGTTCAATATATTACATTTTAGAGCAACTCTTCCTTTTTACATTATCAAAAAATGAGTAATAAAGAAATATTGTTAAATATAAAAAAATATTATTTCCTATCCAATGATGCTAAATTTGATTAATTTTTTTTTGTTAGTCAAAAAAATTAGCATGTTGGTCAATTATTTATTAAATTTAAAGAAGACTTAAAATAAATTAAACCTTCTTAGCATTCGTTTTATCCAAAAAAAAAAAACCTTATAATATCATAGAAAAAGCATTTTTATATTTTGTAAGATATTTTATAATTGCATTATGTTAAATCTGACGAAAACTTTCTTACGGTTTTTCAAATTTTAAAAATTCCTTTTCATTAGTCGAATGTTTAACAAAAATTAATTTGTACAGAAAAAATCCAGAGGTTGAAAGAATTTGTAATCTTGTAGATTAATCAGACGTGGCGAAAAAAGCCCATTACAATAATTAATGTTTCTTTTCCTTAAATTCCCTCCTGATTTCCTTATGAGACAGAAGTGAACGTTGCTTAAACGATACTTCCATTGTTTTTTCCATACTGGATAAGGAAAAATAGAAAATAAAAATTATAAATACATATATAATTCAAACTCACATTCTTTGCATTTATTTAATGAACACAATCTCTGTAGACTTTAATATTCTTTTCGAGATTTCTTTGATGAGAATAAAAATCTTACATTGGGTTTTAAAAATCAAAGAGGAAGAAAAAAGTAAAATTTAAGAATAAAAATTAAAATTGAAACATTGGTATTAAAATTTATCATCCAATGCTAATATATATTAAGAAATGTATTCTATGATTTTTTTATATGTTTAACCAATTTCGTTGGATGTACAAATAAATCATGGGAATATGCTATCTGTATTAAGGATAAAGTAATTATCGTGTTTACTTTAATCACCATACCACCATCTCCGTATCCCGAAAGATTTCGATTTATTTTTCTCCCCTTTGATAATGCTACAATTTAATGAGCAAATGCAAACACTCTAATTCTCCCTGAGGCTTGAGATACGGGTCGTACTCAGTCACTTTTTTTCAAATTTTTATTCTTGGAAGAACATGGAATTAATTTTCTTAATTTGTCTACGTCTAATAATTTGCAGAAATGGCAATAGATGGATTTTGCCGGTGGCCAATCAGTAAAGTTCATGTTTCTGAAACAACTGATTGCTAAATTTTTCAGGAAAAACTGTGTACTGATAAAAAATCTTTAAATTAGTTACATGGTACTCTTTAATTTCTTGAGTTGATTCGATATAATGACCTTGCAGTTACAGTTAGTTCTTTTATTTTTAATCTTTTTGAATCTTTGATAACAGTATAAAAATCAACGTGTGCGACTAAAAACTACCATTAAATGGTATATTTATTTCAAAGTGCAATTTCTAAACTATCAATAAAATTACAAGCAATAGAGCCATGTTCTTATTTATACTAATTTTTCCGAGAAAATTTACGCAAGAGGCAGCAACATTTGCTTATAAAGCTTATTATTTACTCATTCATTCAAAACAAAATCAAAACAAATTATAAACTTATGTCAAATAATATTTTATTAGCAATATTTTTCATTGTATTATTTTAATTATACAAAATTTTATTAAGTGACATATTTTAAGAAACAAATGATTTTACTGCTAAGGAACAGTTTGTTTATTCGATAATCAACTAAGATATTTTTAAAGTAACATATTTTCTGTATATATTTATAATTCAATATCTTTCTATGAAGTTGAAACGTAAATGCATTTTTCAAAAAATAAGTTAGTGATTAAAATTTAAAAGCATATATGCGATACATAACAATTCGAAACAAATATTAAATGTTTTGAACGCACAAAACTAAATATGTAATTTTACAAACTAACAAGAACTTAAGTATTTAAAAATTAAAAATAAATATTTGCAGTTAGTGAAGATTGTGTGTTTATAAACTAACAAAATAATAAAAATTTAAATATTTATGCATTAAAAATTTAATTCACAGTTAGTAATGGTTGAGTATTTACTCAACACTATAGACAAATTCGTATTTCATAATGAATTTTTAAATTAAGATTTAAGTTAAATTAAAATGAATTCTTCATAACAGCATATTTCCTTATAACATATTTACACACATTTTCTAATATAAACAACTAATGTAAATATTTCTTAAATGAAATATTGATTAAAAGCGTAAATTGTAAAGTTTTATATCGAATAATATGTTTCAGACTAGTTTTTCCTGTTTAATATCATATGTAACTTTTTTAATCTGAATTATAGCCACTCTCTCTCTCTGTTTCAAGATATGCAAACGAAATATAAGTATATGTAGTAAGGTTTATGGTAATAAATCATTGCAAATAAATAGCAATTTTTGTTATTCATGAGGCATGAGTCATTTAACAGTTTACTAAGATTGTTTAAAATAGAATAGTTGCAATAAATTCCCATTTATTTCTCTTGAATTTTATTCATATTTTTAATTCATTTTCATCATTTATATATATATATATATATATATATATATATATATATATATATATATATATATATATATATATATATATATATATATATATATATATATATAATTATTTCATTTCATTTCACAAAATTAAGAAATGTATTCCAAAAACAACGTTATATTATCTATGTTGTTAATTTCTACAGAAATATCTATTTAATCTAATCGACAAGGATTAAGTAGCATTTATTGCCCCTAATTATGAAATTCATAGTAAAATGAACATTTAAAGAAAAATTATTTGTTTTATTTATTTATTAGTGTGTGACGTCATGAAAGAGAAGAGTATACATTAATTATCAGATTGTTTCGAGAAAGAAAAAAAGCAAATACAGTTGCCATGAATTGAATATCCACTTTCCACACTTCATCTATTCAAAACACATCCCTAAAATTATTACAGTGTAATAGTACTTCCCCCAAGAGAGTCGTTGTCATGATCTTCTCGCAATCATGGTACGTGCACCTTGAGGGCTAAATCATTGAAATATATAATAACTGTCCTGTTCTAGGCTTGATAATGGCTACATGCGAAGTGGTATGACAAAGGAATCGATAGCTATAACTTCCCGGATTTCTGTTCCTCATGGCAATAACTTAGTTTCTGAGATAACGAGGGATTTGGCTGTCTCTCAGCATAAGCAAAGGGAAAGCCAAGCTGGAAAAACATGATGTAATTGTGTTGGGTTGCCTGTAGATAAATATTCACCATAGTAAAAAGTGAATGGAAAACTTTCCCAGCTTAAATTAGGAAAAATGCGATTGCAACTTTGCATAATTCTGATAAAGTGTGTTTGCAATATGCATGTATAAATCAAAAATATCTTATTACCTTATTTTTATTACAATATCTTCATAATAAAAATGATAAAATGGTATATATATATATATATATATATATATATATATATATATATATATATGTATATATATATATATATATGTGTGTGTATATATATATATATATATATATATATATATATATATATATATATATATATATATCTATATATATATATATATATATATATATATATATTACACATTTGTATTTTCTTACTTGGCTGATGATACAAATAAATATCTAATTATTATACAGGCTTGTGTTACATTATTTTAAGTTATAAAAAATATCTTTATTTGAATTTTTAAAGAAAGTGTATGAACAGATTGCTTTATTTATAGTAACTTATGAAAAACTATTGTATAACTTATTCTTAACCAAAGAGACATGTAAGAAAACGGAAAATCTAGCTATCACGACGAAAAATCTAACCATTTTTATATTAGAAATGCATTAATTTGTTAGTTATGTAGTACATAGGCTACTTTAATACGTACTAAATATTGTTTCAGATTTCAATAATAAATATGATACAGATTAATATTACTATATAATTATAATAATAAGTAAAAAAAGTTAAGCAAAAGAACAGCTTAAGAAGCAATGTATTTTACTTGTGTCAGAGTTACACTTTCACCTTTCAACAGATTATTTAAAATGTTTTCACTGTAAATAGATTTGAAAATTCATTTCTAAACTAACTTGAATATGTTTGCTTGGATTTTATTTAGAAATGTTCCTAAATTGTAATCAATTTATGCATATATAAATATTATTTAAAGCAAGACATTAAGTGTAATATACACATAATGTAAGTACTTTCGAAAATTTGCTTACTCCTTAGAGGAAAAAATTAAACATTAATGAAAATTAATTCAACAAACCAAAATTTTGTGTGTGAGTATTTATATAATAAATCATAAATTATTCTTGAGCATTCTAGTTTGAAAATAAATCTGAAACTAGAAAATAATGTACCAATGCAAAAAATAAGGAACTGATTCTATGGTTTGCAAAATGAATTTTTTCAAAACCTGATATAAAATTTAAAACATATAAAAAATACGAATATTTCTTAGATTGAGTCTTTAATTTTAAAAATCAGATTCGGTTGTTTTAACATTATTATGAAGAACATTGTAAATATTTGATTTCTCTCGATTCCAGATGGTAGATTTGAAATAAGATAAACTACACCTATCATTAAATACTTATTTATATAATTATTTATTTATAATTACTCAGTACAAGATTATCAAAATCATAAGGTGATTTAAATATTATTATTAAAATTTTCTTTATTTGAATATTTTATACTATGTTACTTCAACTATTTCAATTATCCCTTTTTTTAAGCACAATTTTGAAAATAAATTAATCTTTATTTTCAGAATTTTGCATTTACTAGAATAATTTATGAAATTCATCCTACCTCTTGAATTCAGATATTCTTATTCAAATGAAACACAAAAAAATCTTCAAATGTTATTACATATTTTTTGCATACATTTTATTGTTATTATGTATTTTGGGCACAAAATGCAATGACGATCTTCATCAACAATAAAAAGATTGTGTATTCAGATGTAAAAAAGTAGGGCATTATTTATTATTATTTTAATTTAAATAAAAAATGCTTGAGGAAATCAAATACAATGCAACGACAAGCAAACATATTTCTATACTCATAAAAAAAAAATTAAAAATTTCAGAAGAAATCATATCTTAAACAATTAAGCATATCTTTCATGAAATTGATTAATCCAACACATTATATTCAAGGAATAAAAATTTACTTAAATCATGTAATTTATTATAAAAAATTCAATTTAAATTGTAAGGGAATCCAATATGGATAAAATGGGAGAAATATCTCTAACTTATTTATATTCTCAATCAATGTAACATTATATTTATGTTGTTACATGAAATGAAAAGAAGATAATTAAGAGTAAGAGCCATTTAAAAAATACTGTGGATAAAAATAACTTAAATTTTCTTAAAAACTCAGTTTAGTGTTTAAATTTATTTTAAAAATACTGAATTGATATAATAAATAAGGTTTATCTCTTTGAAACAAATAGTAGTTAAAAATAAATTAAAATTTCTTAAAAAAATTAAGTTTGAGATTTATATGTGTTAAAAAAATACTGAATCAATAAAGGAAGTATTCTCTTAATATCAAAATTTTCATGGTAACCTGACGATGTATATAAATATCACACACTTTTCTTTATAAATAATCCATACAGACATCCAGAGTTCTTAAAATATATTTAATTTTGTCCATCGAAAATGTAAAGAAAATATATGGACATGCAAGTTTAAGCCTTTGTATGAAGATTCGAAATTTCTGTTTCCGCTTAAAAATGAAATGAAATATCTACACATTTAAAAAGAAAATAAGTTCTCGGGGTATTTTACCTGAGCTTTTATTCTGTCATTTCAAAGAACGTCGTAAAATACAACAGTCAAAGTAAACATTTTGGGTAAACGTGTAATAAATCATCATAACGCCAAACAGGAATTACACAAACACGTTGACAGCTTTATTATCAAGAGGGTTATCGCTCCATCAATCCAACCCGAAGGATATTTTCCATTAAGCACAACTGTTCTCCCTGGTGGGTGTTCCTGCAAGCGACAGAAAACTGGATGTCATCATTGCGCATGGGAATGTTGCATCTGCTTTTGACAGGGAGAAAACTTTTCCCGATGCCTCCTCGGGATTAAATGCTACTGTAAACCCCAACTCTTTTATCCTAATCAGAGTCTGTTTTTTTCCCCACCCTTCAAAACAAATGTTCAACTATTGAGGTTACATATCCGAAAATGAATCAGGATTTCATTTAAGGAAACTACAATGCGTGAATAATTTAAATATGTTGCTCTTCAATTATCCATCTTCTTGAGAGAGAGAAGGATACTAATATTTTTACGTCAATCCTTTTAAAATATTTCACAGTGGGGAAAGTAAGACTCGAATTTCAGAAGAATAATCTCGAAGAAGAGATTTCGCATCATGGTATTTCACGCGAGAGAAAATTGGAAATTCAAAAATGAGCAGTTGAATCAGTTGAATTATTCTTGTGACATAAAATATACAAATTGCATATGAACATGTAAGTAACATTTTAAGTAGTGTTTTATATGGAAAATTACCTAAGAAATAATAGTTGCTTTTTTTGTTCAGCTGCAATTCAATTTGCTTCAAAATTATTTAAAAAATTTCTTTTTGTTTTTGAATACGAATATTTTTTGAAATGATCTTTGAAAACGAAACTTGTCGATTTTTTGAAAAACAATATGAGGATCAATTTGTTCAAGAAACTTAATGTTTAATTACTAAATATTATTTTAATATATTCTTATTTTTAGTTAAGCTAAATATTAATAATAAATAAAATGTTAGTTTTATCTAAAACTATACATAGTTAAATTAAAAAAAGGCTAGCAAGAAACTCTGGTTATATTTTTAAACTTAAGTGTATTCACACATAATTTAAAAAATTAGAATATAGCTTTGTACTCTCAATTTTTCAAATTAATTTCTAGCATGATATAAAAAAAAAGACAAATGTGTATATCCTATAAAATAAAGAGAAGTTAATTTGTGGTATTATATATGATTAGTATAAAGAGAAAACTAATTGTTCATATAAAATTTCTAGTTACTTTAGTCACAGTTGAAGTAAAAACTAAGCATTTCAGTTTGACCCTTTATTTTACAGACAAACAATTTTACATCTATAGATAAAATCTCATGTAATGCTCTAATTATATGCTAAATGGAAGTTCTTTATTCATAAAAAACAGAAAAAGTTGTAATGATTATACATATTAATTTAATTCAAGTTGATTAAGAGTTGTGAATAATATTATTTAATTAAAATAAGTCACTGTGTGTGTGTGTGTGTGTGTGTGTGTGTGTGTGTGCGTGTGTGCGTGCGTATGTTTGCTAGGAAACTATATTTAATTAAATTTTTGGATTTCGTTAATTTTGTATCGACAAATACGAATAATTTGTTTTTATTCATTTAAATGCATATTATTACAATGACATTGGTTGAATTTGTTAATAAACTTAAATTTTTAATGGAGTTATTTACATGTTTCTGGTATTTGTTTAAATAATTATTTTTTGTACTAATATTTACAAAATTTAATTTTGATTTGTTAATTAAATATCTGTATTAATTATATGGTACTTCAATGAATAGAAATTTAATTATTTAGAAGATTGATTTTTATAAAAAAATTTAAGTGATGGAAAAATTAGTGATTAGATAAAAATATTTGCTATTGATTGTTTGATAGGTTATCCACAAAACATTTATCACATCTGTTAAGAGATATTACTATCACATTATTTATTTGCTGAATATAATAGAAATGGTTTGTGGTAACTTCGAGATAAAGTGAATTGTAGTATAATAATTTTAGGAACTTATATGTCACTGCATGTAAATAATCCAAAAAATAACGAAGTTTCCATTAATTTAAAAGTGGGAAAAATATTTCTAGAAACAAAATTATCATAATATGAAGGAATTAATCATGATATAAGCATGTTACGACTTCATAATTAGAACAAATTTTTGTTGAGCACCGTTACAATGTAAAAATTTTAATTATTTCACTTCTTTTTTCTGTTACGTAGGAAGAAGAAGACTTGTAACAATTCAGAAGTTGACTTTGTCATTTGACCATAAACATTCTGAGTTTTTTTTCGGTGTTTAGCAAATTTGGTCTTTAGATGTCACTAAAACATTATTACAATAACATTTTTAAGAATGTCCATGATAACTCTAAGGAAAGGGATCATTTCTATGGTAAAAATGTATCTGCTCCTATACTTGATACGTTTGAAGTTCATCTTATTAAAATTTCTTATGTATTAAAATAGTTAGTAATTAGTACAGTGATGCTAGAAATAGCTTATTATAGATGTAGATGAATCACTCAATAGTGTCTTAAATTTATGGAGACAATGTTTGGGTAGAATGTCTTCTCAGTTACCACCTTTGGAAAAACTTTGATACTGTAAACGATGACTGCTAACACTCCTAACTTTTTGAAAGTTTTACGTTGTATTTCAGAAATTCCAAAATGACTTATGTAAATGAAATTTAAAATAAAAAGATTAATTACTAAACTATTTAATTATTTTCATGAAATGATAAACATTTTAGGCTGTTTCCATGATGAATATAAACAGTGATTTGGGTAAATCAGAAGGACTGTAAGTATTTGCTTTTACTTAATGTTTAATAATAGCCTAATATATTGTACATATTTTTAAAATAATTCTTAATCTCTATTTTTTTAAGTTTATTGAGAATATTAATACTTTTTGCCACTATTTCGAATACAGAAATATTCTGTAATTATTGAATATTGCCTTTTTTTTATCTTAATCCCGTCTTTGGCATCTCTGCCATTAGTTGACTAACAGCCCAAAAAGTTACGATGAAGTATAAAAAGAATTAAAATTAGCATCTGTAAAATTGTATTCAAGAATTTTTAATACAATGGGACAAAGTTTGAGAAGATTATCACCCATATCCCTCTGATGACATAGAGGCCTATTCCCTAATTATTGACAACAATAAGATGTAAATTCTAAAAATAACAATAATAACGATACAGTAAGTAAACATTAGCAAGTAATTCCAATAAATCAAGGAAAGGAAAGTGGATTCCACTATTGTGTTGTTAAGCAAAATACTAAATCTACTTCTTGCTCACAAGCTGCTTCACTATACAAGGAAACACTATACAAGGAAACAGTTTTATTTTTTTTAATTAACTGTAAATGAGTTTTTAATGTTTCACAGAGACAACAAATACCAAAATACAACAGTTTTTAACAATAACTACGCTTTAATAAGCTGATTAGTCTCTCATTTTTGAATGTGTCGTTCGGAAGGAGACAAAGGAAAATCATTTTGTGAAGAATAAAGATTCTTTTTGAAAGGAAATTTCGTTTTCGTGTGCATAAAGCAAGATTGGATCATCTAACTTCTTAAACATGCTACGGTTATCAAGTGAACCCACAAAGTAATGCGCAAACGTTAAATATAATTTACTAACTGATTCAAAATATAGCAAAATTAGTCTGATTTACAAGCAAGTGGATTGTCTAGCCCATATGTCACAGCAATTGTATCAAAAACTATATCAAAAAATTCCTTTTAAAAATAATTTAATTTTAATGAAAATAATCAACAAGTACTCAACATAGAACTGCTAAGTATCAGTAATTGATAAAGTATAAAACTGTTTTTAAAATAAAGATTAACAAATCATGCATATTTTGTACTTTTCATTCAACAAATACATACAACCCCATAAGACTAAAAAAGAAACATATTTTAATCGTCATCGGTTACGTAATTTTGGTGTACAGTTCTAACAATAGATGATTGGTTTAACATTCAAAAATGCTTGATTTCTCTAAAAAGCAAATGTTTGTTTAAACGTGAAGAATCACGCATTTATAACGCATGCAGAATGTTTGAAAATTTAGAGCCCACTAACCAAATTGAAAGAGTTATATAGGTTGTTACTGAATCTAAGTAAAATGTTTCTTACGTGGTGTTTAAAAAGAATATTTACCATCGTTATTTCTTCAGACTAAACGCATAAATGGTACAAATTCCTTTATATCAATGTATTCCCTTTTACTAGAAAGGAAACCTGGAATGAACCACCTTCGCTAATATGTAACATTTGGTTCATGCTTGATGGTGCATTAACATATTTTTACTGAAATTTGTAGCTACCTTAACACTTAATTACCAAGTCACAACTTAAACTCGTCCGATAGATGTTTTGGAGTCTAGGCCATCCAGATCTCAATCCTGTGGATTTTGGTTTAGAATTTATAACATCGCATAAATTAGTCAAACGAGTATACACAGACCAATCTCGTCAGTATATGCAATATATATATATATCTATATATATATATATATATATATATATATATATATATATATATATATATATATATATATATATATATATATATGATAGATTTTTTACTAGTTAAATCAACATTTTTTATATGCTATCACTTTGCATATTATTCAGAATGTAAATCAATATATTTTATTTTATTCTCAAGAATTTAGTGTGAACTTAGTTAAAATAAAACTATAGAGAAAATTATTACTCATAAATACCACTTTTACCAACTAAAAAGGTTTTCTCTGCGTAATCATTTTGCTTATTTCTGTCTCATAGTTTTAAAATTTTTAATAGTATTCATTTGAAGCATAAAAATATAAAATACTTTCTCAAGCGTTCTTTAATACGTTTGAAATGCATATGTGCTTATAGGAACTCAAAATATTTTATCTTAATTTAAAAATGTTAAGTTTAAAACTCTTACGCTAATTATTTATAAAAATTTAAAAGAATACAAAACTTCAAGATTATTTCATGTCTGTAAAAAGAATTAAAAGGAATACTGGTCTTTCTTTGGTGTTGACAAAAATCTGAAGTTGTCAGTACTACGACTTTAACATCTGAAGTAGTTTGTGAAGTACCACAAAAGTGTTTGTCTAAGGCGTACTTAAGTGGATTGCATCGACCGTTAATGAAAGCTACCAAATGGTCTTTAAGTTCATTATAATTAAATCTTAAATTACTTTGAAAACTTTAAAATTTTATTCTTTATTCTAGGTTAATTTCTATGTTAAATTAATAGTAAATATTACTTATTAATATAATATTGTGCATATAGAAATAATAAAGCAAATTTATTAAATTTTAAGAAATCATTTGATTGGTGTATTTCCTTTGTTCAGTTATCATTGTATGCAATGCCAAAAACCATACATTTCATGTTAAATTTATGAAATAATTTTACAAAAATTTTGACTTTCCTCCTTTCAACATTCCTCTAAAACGTTCAATAATAAAGTGAAACTTAAAAAGTACACAAAAAAAAACATTGTAAAAATTAGAGATTTGTAGCAATCTTTACAAAGATTAAAAATGTTTTAGTTTATAAATATGTCACAAAATTAAACACGTGTTTTCAAGGACAACTTTAAGGCATTGGCTCCAAATAAATACCTTACATTATAAAATTAGTTTCGAGAATTAATAAGTCAGAGTTGCTAAAATTGAAAAACTGAATAAAGTTTGACTAAAAACTGAATAATTCAAAATTACTAAATTTCTTTAAGTTAGGGATAAAAATAATATATATTAATCTATTTTGACTTCAAAAGTATTTAAATAAATTTAATTATGTATTCTACTACTTGTTGAGGCACATATCGTTGAAGTAAGCAAGAAAGAGCTGAACATTGTTCAACCACGTAGCATCAATTAATATGTATGATAAAAATATTATTTGATTTATTTTAAATTATTTATAGGTTAAGTATGGACATATGTCTGCCTTTACTGGTATTCAAGGGCAATAATACTTCATAAACCAAACTGATGGATACTAAATAGAGTATTAAAATGAAATTAAAACTTAAAATGAAAATTAGGATTATTATCTTTTATGTAATAAATGTACCAGTAAATTGTGCTATGTAAACTGTACATACAATAACTCTTATGTAATAAATACACTTGTGTAAACGGTGCAAATATATAACCATTTAATCAAAAGTGCATTAATTCCAAGACTTTTAACATAGATATTATAGATGTCTATTACATAATAAATAATTAGTTTTCCCCAAACTTCTAAATTGAAATGTTCATCAGTATTTTATAAGATGAAATACATAAAACTATTTTTATTGCATTATTATAAATAAAAATAATATTGGGGCTAACCAAAAAGATGCTGAGCTCTTTTCGAGAAAATCCAACCGGAAATTGTAAAATAATGTCCCAGCGAAAGACATTATTTCCAATATCAGATTGTAGACAGTTACATCTGCAACAGAGTCTATTAATCTATTGTTTTCTGATACCAAGGAACCGACCAGACACAGGGATCTCTTAGCCACCGAGGCGTTGCCCAGGGTGCACCATAGGGGGTGGGCCACCATCGCACCCTCACACAAGCCTTAGAGACGCGATTATAGGGTAGGCATCATTCATACTTCATTCATAAACACAAGGAAAGGACAAAGACATGATAGAGAGCGAGAAAGTATATCTATGCCTGAACCATGATTCGAACCCAGGAACTTCTTCTCTGTAGTCAGGCATACTGACCACTAGACAAGTTGGCCGGCCTATCGTAAAGCATAGAAATAGTATAATTATAAATACTGTGCAATTTTATCAGTTTTGTTAGATTAGCTTAATTTATGTTGTAAATGAAAAAAATAAATATTTTATTAAACATCAAGCTGACATAAATTGTGCACAAATTATGGATCAACAGACATGTTTGCCTTATTTCAGAAAAATCTAAAAGTAACTTTTAACACAATTCACATTTATCTAGAATTAGTATGGATCTAATGTGAAATTGTAAAAATTACTGTTATTTCTATTATTCAATTTTTAGAAAATTGAGATATACTCATAAATCTAATTCACAAGAAATAAACACAATAGACTAGAATATTGAGATTATTTTGCGCCAATATTTGTAATTATTTAGTGTTAATATTATTTCAGATTCCTTTTTTTAGTTAACAAATAAATGTCAGACAAATTTAAAAGATTAAGCATTAATTTGTGCGATTTTATTTCATGATTCAAAAAAATTATCAAATAAATTATTTCCCCTATTCTATATTTTTACAAAAATAATTTTTGTTAAATATAACTTAATACAGAAACCTTTAATTGTGGTTCCGTTTACTTCTAATGGAAGATTTAAAGTTAAACACTGCATTAGGCATTATATAGCCCTAATTTAACACATTTTGCTTGTAATTATTATATTATAATTTTATTTACAATTTCTCTATAAACGCATTTAAAATAGAAAAAATACAAGTGCTTAAATGTTTAAAAAATTATAAATTATTTTTTGTATTGTTTTTATATAGAGTTCTCCAATTAATTTAATAGTTAAATAAATGATTATGTTTCATTTCTTCTGCTATTAAAATATAAGAATTCATAAAATATAAGAAATTATTAAAATATAAGAAGCTTTATATAGTTATAGCAATAAACTGATTTTTTTATGCAAACGTGAGCTGCAGGAAATATAATCTTTGTTAGCTTTAGTAAATTTATAAAAAATATTAATCAAATAATACATTTATAATTACTGTAACTCGTAATCATAACTCTTAAATTGTATCTGAAAAATTTCTCTAAATTTGAAATTAAAATTTGACAGAAATGCTGTTTGTTGTAATACTTATATTAAGTTTAAATTACCACGTTTAAATTTTAATACAATTAAATTATAATGATATATTATAAACTATTTTATAATAATTAAATAGTGATAGGAGTATGTTAGAAATAAACTAAATTTTATTTTCCACAAAGTACAGGGAATATTTTAATCAATATCACTATAAGTACTAGTGGGTTTGTGAAAATCGAGTTTCATGATTGCATTGGAAAAATGAATATGAAACATTTTTGTAAACAACTAAGTGATTGGCAGTTGCATATCTACCAAAATTAATTAATTTTTATTGTGAAATATTTTATTTACTGTTCAGATATTTTACTGAAGTGGTAATTTGTTTTGAACCTTTCTTGATAAAAAATAGAATGAGAATTTTTATTTCTATATCTGAAATATGCTTTTGTTCAGCATCGAAAATTTTCAGAAATATAATATTCTTTTTCAAGATAATTTTTATCTCTTGGCTGTTTTCTGTGAAAATTTCAATATGCTCAAATGAAATATTCCGAAAATTCATGTTTTCATTCTTCAAATGTAGGGAAACTTTATATTTTATTTAATTTTTTATTTTCCCTTTTTTTGGAAAGAACTTCTATTTTTATAAATGATCATTTTGAGAAACTTTTTCTACTGAGTGGTTTTTAGTATGTCTAAATGTAATCATAAGCTAGTTTTGTTTATAATTTCAGAGGTCTTATTTTTTAACATGCAGGAAATATAATGATTTAACATGCCTTGGAGCATGTAAATCATTTCTCAAGATAATTCCCTATAAAAGAATGTTTTCGATAAAATTATACAGACAGGTCCTTTATAAAAATATATTTTTCAAAATTTCGAAAATAATTTACTACAATATAAACTTGAATAGATTAGAAAACACGTTTTAACTCTATTTGACAGTAAATTACTTATATTTTTGTTATAAAAATCTATAAGATCACTTGTATAAACTGTTGAAACAAATCGTTGCATATTTATTATATATTTGAAGTTTAAAGGTTTACAGAATTTAATTTATAATTGTTCACAGAAAATATTTTTCTAAAATTTAATAGCTGTAGTTTATGCTTGTATATAGGTATTTTTTATACATTTTAAATATAATAAAAAAACTGATATAAAAAATGGATAAATTATTAAAAAGGAAATTCTAAATAATCTATTTATTTCATTCTGTGTACTTGATACAATAATATTAATGACTTTTGATTTGATAAAAATTGATAAATTTTTGATTAATACTTTTTTGATGAATTTAGTTAATGCAGAAAAGTCTAAACTCTTAATATAAACGCTCACATTATTTAAATTTTAAACTGCAACGAATTATTAATAATATTACAAAAATGTGTGGTTATTGAATATTTAGTTTACGATTAATAAATATATTTCTTGGTTTATTTATACCAAAATTTTTTATTTGTTTAAAACCCTTAATATTAGCACTAAATTATGGGCATTTTGCTTTTAATAATATTATTTTAAGTTATTAGAAATTAAATCGAAAACGGAATAAATTCTGTACATATATTTTAATTCTATATAATAGTTAGCAGTTATTTCACATAATGGAATTAGAGAAGCTAAACCTAATAAAAAATAACACTGGTTATTCCTATTCTGTTCAGTCTCAATACCATTAAAGCATCTTTAGTTAAGAGACCATTCCCAAAGTCAGTTGTTATAATAAAACCATACTGGCCTCCAGTCACATTCTAAGCCTAAGCCTGTCTAGTGTGAAAAGATTTCTAGGTATGAAATATGTCTGCTTCCCCATAAGCAGACGGTTATGGTTTTCAGCCTACTATGCTTTGGTGATACGCAGAGGCGCATCATTTTCCTCAACTGTTCCAATTAACGTAATGCACTAAATTTTGCAGATGAGAGAAGGGAAGCTATTTGAAATGCAACCTAAACAATAATTAGAAGTTGGGTCCGTGGAAAGATTCGGTTGCAATTACTTTAAGCGCTCACGACTCGATAACTGGTTTCATATCTCCAAAAGCATCCCCGTTTGTTTGAATTTCTCCTTTCTCTCTATTCCTCCGAATAAATTATTGATAATTATATTAGTGTCCCTAGAATTTAGCTGTAATTTTAAATATTGCGTATGAAACACCCTTGTAAATTTTAAATTTAAATGTATTTTTATTTTCCTGCGTCATATAAGGTAGGTAAATTCCAATGAGAGGATTTGAAAAATAATGTAATTATACATATATCTGTCTTTAGATAGCAATTCAGATATATTTGCTTTAGACAGTAATTAGCATGAAATAAAGTATTAGGAAAGAAACTTTGGTTACCTAATATAATATTTCATGTAAAATATATTTTAAAAAGCTTGATTACATTTAATATATAATTTATAATGTAAAAATTAAGGAATATAAAATTATGTAAGATAAATTATATATTGAAAGTACTATGTAATTTATTGTATAACATTTATATAAAAATAGTTTTTATCATTAAGTAAAATAATCTATATAGGGAATTATAATATTAACAATTTACCATTAAATATTTCTAAAATTGAATCACTATTATTCCTTTAATTCTTGCATTATTGCACTATTAAATAAATTATAAAAAATGCTGAGTAACTATACTAAATTTTTCTTTCATGTTATTGTAAGAAAGAAATTAATTATTTAATTGAAAAATAAATAAACTACATTGTGAATAATTTTGATTTAAAATAATACAATACATGCATTGACAGAAAAACTATATACATATTTTATTCGACATTTATTATGAATTAAAAATTGCAATGGTATGTTATTGAAATAAATTGTTTTGGTCAACAAATCATTTTGGACAGAAGTAGCAATAAGATTTTACTTGAGGGAAATTCGTTTTACATTTAATTCTGCCTGTTTATATTTTGATTCAGTTAATTTGAGTATTAAATACAATTTTTGTATTTCTTTGCAAAAAATAGAATATATTTCCTCTTATCAAGGCTATTTATCAAGCTTATATGTTATTCCTTAAATTTTATAACATTGTCATTTTAATACTTAGTTAATTGAGCTTATTTGTTTATTACTGAAAAAGAATACCTGTGTCTTTAAACCATTTTAAACTATTTGTAATTATAGCGATAATAAATGATGTGAATACAAAATATAAATGTATTTTCTGAATAAAATTTTACACATATTTTTATAATACATATATTTTGAGCCTCACATTTAATAATTTTGAACAATTATATGTTATTTAAATGGCATGAATTAGGAAGATCAGTTAAAAAAAGTTTGGTAAAGCATGGATCTATTCTAGTTTCAGGAAAAATTAATGGCTTTATCTCTTATAAAGTTCTATTATTAGAAAAACTTTTGTTACGAGGTTAAATAAAAATATGTTAAATATATAATATCATTAAAATATAATGCAAGGCGGAATTAAAGATTTTTAACAATTTATGCGAATATAAAGAAATATTTTCTATAATTAATTTTTGCATTAAAAACTCAGCCATAAAAAAGGTGCAGAAAAACGTAAAAAAAGTTGTTAAATGTCTAATGATAAAAATTAAATTACAAATCAACATATGATTTAAATTGTATTGTATAAAGTTTTCTAAGACTGGATTTTAAGCAAGAACTGCCAAGATTTTATAAATATTTTTTTCGTAATGTTAAATAAATAAAAGGAAAACTACTTTTAATTTTAAAGAAAAAAATATTTGTTCAGAGGACTAATTTGCCATTTTTATTAGAAATGCATGAAATATAGAAAACATTTACATTACATTTCTAATGCTGAACAATGCTATTATGTAAGACTTACATCACACACATTGACATTAAAAAATTAAGTGTATTTGATATTTTAAATTTTCATGAAAGTGTCCATGTAAAAGATCATTTAAGTTTATCATACAACTATGTTAGCATTTTCCTGGGTGAAAGAACTTAGTATAGATTTCACAATCTGATATAAATTTGAAAGTATTAGAATCCATTCTCATTAAGGGGGTCAGAAGCTTGAATTGATTATCTAAGACAAAAACAATTTTGCTAATGCAAACATATGTATTAATTATATATACATTCGTATTAATTATATATTTTCTTTATTTATAATATATTTTCGTTTCCCTTATGTAACTATGAATATATTGTATAATAAAAAGAAAAAATGTATTGCCTTTCAAAGAGAGTTGATATTTTTCTCGTATAATAATAAATTTATAATAAATAAGGATACATAAAATAGGAAAGAATGAAATATATATCGATGAAAGTAAAGTTTTTCTATAATTTTAACCTTAATTTTAAAAATGAAGGACATGAAAAATAATATTGCCTCTTAATTTTAATTTGCATAATTTAAGAGAATATCATCTTATTAATACTGAATTTCCCTCAAAGTCAAGCAATAATATTTTAGAGAAATATTAATGGTGGCATAATACAAACATTTTTCTATGGATTCAATTTTCATCATGTAATAAAAAGCAATATTTTATTCATTAAAATATCATTTAATTAATTATTTACACTAATTAATAAACTTTAACAATAAATAAAATATTTCACTATGTAGCTAGCACAATAAATAATTTATTAAAATTTCATTGCTAAAAATAATTTTGTTATTTAAAAATTTTAATCATTTAACTTAAATATTGTTATTATAATTTTTAAAAACTGTTCTGATAAAAATAATTTAAAAACTAAAAAAAAAAAAAAAAATCAAACCATATTTAAGATTAAATATTGTGAGCTAATGTATATACAATTCTAAATCTGAAAATTAAATGACACTTGTCAGCAGAGCAAAGAAAATAATAGATTTATAAAAATATAGCATTGCATAATTGTTAATATAACCTCTATAAAACATAAAAAGTGTAAAAATTCATAAATGTTGATTAAATATTTTGTCAAAGAATAAGTAAATTACATATTGAATCCCAGTGCAATTAAAAATGTTAGATAAAATTAAATTTATAAAATGAATAATTAAATTTAAACTGAATAATTAAATTTACCGAACAAACTATTAAGTCATGAATAATTGCATTAAATAAACTGCTTTTCATAAAGTAAACGGTGTCTGATTATTGTTTCTTCAGAATGATTGTTTAGAGAATAAAATTAATCAAATAAATGCTACATCCTATAAATATTTACAAAGCAAATGTAAATAATAATTTTTAAAATCCTTCGGTTAGTAAAATTCTGTTTTGAGATTAAAGTTCCAATAGTGGTAAAAGATTGGTAATTTAACAAAAGATCCTCTTTGGGTTTCTATAATAAATTCGTAGATGGATATATCTGAAAAATGCGTTATCATGAGAAGGTGCAAAATGAATCTCTAACTCATTGAGTTAAAGAAATACGATCATTAATATTGCAACAGTTGAATAATTCAAAACTGAGCTTCAATCTAAAAATTATTCAGACAAAAAATATATGATATTTAAATTTATTCACGAGTCAAGGATTCTCTTGAAAATTTAATTTATCTTCCTTAGGATTTTTTGAATAGCACCGGATTAAAATTAGATTTAAACAAACCATTCTTACTCTAAAACACAGCTGAAAAAGAATAAATTTAAAGCCAAATCTAAGAAAGGATCTAAAGTATTCCAGCGGCTTCACAGGATGATTGAAGATAAAATACGAATTCTTATCGTCAGAATTGCAAATTTTATATAGTTTTCTTTTTATTTTCTTCTTTTTATCCACTGCCACGACTTATTTCTTCAACCAACATTGGAATGTGCTCTAGATTTAGATATGTACCGTTAGATGAGTAGAATTCCTTAACACCATATCATTTTGATTTACAGACTGAGAACGTTATATAAAATTTATATTCACAGTGTAATGAATAAATTTCGTTTTTCCCTCTTACTTTGCGAATAAAAATGAGGTTCAGTTTGTAGTTGTATTTAGTCTTGGCACATAAGTTGAAAATAAGAATATATATATATATATATATATATATATATATATATATATATATATATATATATATATATATATATATATATATATATATATATATATATATATATATATATATATATATATATATATATATATATATATATATATATATATATATATATATATATATATATATATATATATATATTAAAAATGCACATAAAAATTATAAAAACATAAATTATTCTAAATGTAGTTTTGGATGTGTGTGTCCGTGTGCAGAGTAAATTGTGATTCGAAATCATTTGAAGTAATATCTACGCGGAGGTAATTTAAATATATTTAGAGTTAAACGTTTTGCATTTAGATTTCCTGAGAGATCAAAAAATAAAAAAAGTTTTAAAGATAATGATAATGTCTTAATTTAAATATTTTCAAAGGTTTCTCCAGACTTTTTTAGATTAGGTCAATTATTTATCTTTTAAGTTAATCGATAATGTAAAGATTAAAAAAATTGCATATTTATAACACATAAAAAGCATTCAGATATCTAGAAGCAGATAAAGACTATTTTTTTGATAATTATCATAGTTTGAAAACAAATTGCATAAAAAGCATATATATTCATAACACTCTGCAATGATGCTGTCTTAATGTTATTCAATATAGTCAATGCTGCATTTTGAAATGTTAATGTATAAAACTTCTTTGTGAATTTCTGAGCTACTTGTTCAGTTTAGTGACACCGTGATTTTTTTCTCTGGAGTTTTGTTAAGGACAAGGTGTTTGTGCCTTTCCTTCCTCAGGACTTAGAGTAACTGAAGCAGCGGATAGCTGCAGTTTTGAACTCCATCACAGTTTAAATGCTTTCAAGAATGTAGCAGGAACTTGATAACCATGTAAACATTTCTCGTGTCACCAGAGTGGCTCATAGTGGCTCACATTCACTTGTAGACACTTGAATAACTGTAGTTTCGAGATACGTTTGAATTTTCTGAATATATTAATTACAACGTCCAAAATCCTGTTTTCCTTTCGTCCCATTCAAAATGAATTATCCTGTAGTTTGATTATCTTATCACAATGAAAAATATTATAATGAAATTTTATTAAAAGATAGTTTTTTTCTGAAGCATAATTATATTTACGTATCTATATAATATAAAAAATAATCGACACTTAAATTGGCACATTTCAAATATTAATCTAAAATCATAATATCAAGTTTGAAAAAGAAATGTTATAAATATACACTTAATAATTGTAAAATAAAGATTAATGAACTTTCTGACACAATATTGATAATTTAGAAATAATTGTAAAAAGAAAAAGATGAAAGAAATTTTCTTGATGATTAATTTGTTGTTACAAAGGATTTCATGATTGTGTTGAAAAGTAGTATTTAAAATAAAATTTCTTTATAATCAAAATATATAGATAAATAAATTCAAATGAAAGTTGTGCACCAAATTTTTTCTAAGGAAAGATTGAATAAAGTTTGAACCAAAATATAATTAATTAATACTTTATATATTATGAAATATTTTACGCAAAATTTTTAACGTAATTTAAAATGAATAAATCACGTTTTCAATTAAAAAGACAGTTATTACTATTTTATGCTTTTGAACAGCCTAATTTCAAATAAGCTAATAAAAAAATATTTCAGAATAAAATATTAATTTTTGAGTGTGTTGTCATAAAATGGTTATAATTTTCAAATCATTTTGATTCAGTGTATTTACATTGAAAGAAATTATATGCCTTCTTGACCTCATTAGTAGATTCTATATTTACTGGTGTCTATATTATAGAATTGCATTATAGTAAATACAGCAGCAGTTTAACAGATAACACATACAAATATAATAAGCAAATTGTCTTAAATTAAATTAATAATAAATCAGAAAAAATGCGAAATTTAAATAAATAATAAATTAGAAAAAAATGCATTTTTTCTTTTCTTCATCTTTTTTTCGGTTTCCCAAAACGCACACGCACACATATTTCTTTTAGAAATTATTTTTCTTATGTAATGAAATTTACACTGGAACTAAAATGAAAATAATTAAAGCTCTAAACTGATTTCGAAATTGAAAGTATTTTGCAATGAGCTCTTAGAAACTTTTTAAACTTAATTTAAAATTAAAAAGAAAATTATAAAATTTGGTATCTGGGACATTTTTCTGATTCTTACTAAAAGTGAAACTTATAAAACTTATGTATTATATATGTAATTATATATATATATATATATATATATATATATATATATATATATATATATATATATATATATATATATATATATATATATATATATATATATATATATATATATATATATATATATATATATATATATATATATATATATATATATATATATATATATATATATATATATATATATATATATATATATATATATATATATATATATATATATATATATATATATATATATATATATATATATATATATATATATATATATATATATATATATATATATATATATATATATAAATATATACATATATATGTATAATATTTTTTTCAAAATATATATCTATAATGTTTGATTAACATTTAAAATATATATTAACCTATATAAAAATCCATATTTTCTCTTATTGAGGAATGAATTTAAATTTGTATATAAAAAATTACAAATAACAGTAATAAAAAGCCATTTTGCATTGCACAATACTACAATTGTTTATTAATCTTAGGTTGCATTGAGAATTGATTAAAGAGTTTATGTCTAATGTTATGATTTATAAAAGGTAAATTATTAAATGAAATAGTTGAGAAATCATTTGTTTAAAAACAAATAGTTGTGTATATAATTTATACTGAAATTAATTTAAAACATAAGAATAATTTAAAATTGAATTTAATCCTCATAGTTATAAGAGTTTTAATCATCATTTGAATGAAATATTTAAAAATGTTTAATAGTTTTGTGGTACACATTCAGCTTCTTTGATATCAACATTGAACGGTAAAAGCAGAACAGCTTCTGTTTGTAACTTGGCACTTTAACGCTTAGGCAAATATGTACACGTAAAGTTTACATTCTGTCTCTCCCAACTTTAAGAGCTATTCTTCAGTGAAACGAAATAAAAGCGAAATGAAACATCCAAATTATAAGAGAATTCACCTTAACCTGTTTCAAATATTTGATGTGGAACGCTTTTCTGGAGAAATGAAACATTCCTCCTTTGTGACACGAAATTTCTGTTTTGCTTCCCATTCTTTTCTTTCAAGCGAAAATCCTTTGAAATTGAAACCCAGCGATTTTAATCAAAGAACACGGTGGAATGGAATTTATTTAATTTTTTTTGTGTCGGAAGAAAAACTCGGTTGTTGAGTTGAAAAAAATAAAGGAGAAACGGAATGATTTCTGTGTTCGTGTGTTATATTTTGAGCGTTCGGAAACCAATTAAGTTGGAATATTTTTTTCCAAAACATTTTCTGTTTGTATAATTATTGTCAGTATTAGAGTGAAAATAAGAATTTCTTTGTGTTTATTTTTAAAATGAAAGCATTGTTATTTCTTCGTAAAATATTAACTAAAACCATTTTTAGTAAATTGAAAATATTACAGATTTTTTCTGGAAAATATGACATAGATTAAGATAAAATTTGTTATGATTATTTGAAGTATAATAGCTATTTTTAAACTTATATTCAGATAGTACTATTATGTATTTTTATGGAAGTTAATTAAAAATTTTCTTTTAAATAAATGAAGCATATCATTTGTTTATTCTTCCGGTAACATTGAATCATAATTAAACTATTCAGTATAGTAAAAAACTTCTAAACAAAAAAAATCATTGCTTTAAAATATAATTCAAACCAAGAGTTTCATAAAGACAGATAAGATTCTGAGAGAAAATTCATAAAATTTAAATAAATTGTATTGCTGCATAAGCAACTTTAAAGAAATTTTATATCAACTTTGATTAACAAACAAATTAATTAAAATATTGTAATCAAAATTTCGAAATGAAACACATTTTTACTAAAGCAGAGACAATCATCTTTACGCAAATTTCATTTCGCTTTTTCGCAACTCCTTTCTAACTGTTATCTAGTCATTTTTCTATTCTTATCTAAACTTTTTCACAACTGTTATTTAGTTAATCCCAAACAAAATACCAGTATATATGCTGAATTTAGATTTTATTTCTGCAGATTATTTTAAAATGCAACATAATTTTAAAGGAAGATAAAGTGTTTATATATCTGACAAAATAATGTTTATTTTTTATTGTATTGCCTCGTATTAAAATATATGCAAGAAATGAAATGATATAACGTCATCATTTTATGGATAGAATTAAAAATAATAAGGAAAATATTAATAAAAATATTAATTTATTGATTTCACCACTCCTCATAGACATCTTTTTCAATTGTTTCAAAACGTAATCTCTAAAAAACATGTTAACTTGTGTTAACATTTGATAATTTAATTTATATCCATCCATCCATACATGTTTTCTCTTCCATATATATATATATATATATATATATATATATATATATATATATATATATATATATATATATATATATCTGTGTGTATACGTTAATACATATTCTCATATACTCATAAAGATAATAATAAGATAATTCTATATTACAATTTTTATAATATACATGAAAATGAGTTATTAAATACATGCAAGAATTAATTTCCCCATAAAATATTAAATGTCCCATGATATTCAATTTCGTGTTAAATAAAAGTGGACATTTTTTATGATCAGGGTCTACTAATTAAAGATTCTGTATAATATTATCCTAAACGCTTAATAATCATCATAAACAAACGACCCGGGTATCATAAAAAGCCACTTTGTCATCATTTATTGCAGAAGCATTACCAAAGGGAAAACAAAATTGACATAAACTGAGTCTTTTCCAGGAACAACTCACAAAGTAGCGATAAAGAATTTGGGCAAAGGCCCTGTGGGCCGATGTGCTTCAAGGGTTAAGTTTCTTCTTTCTGGTACAGGTAGCAGTATAAAGAAACATGAAGCGTTTCAGGAAATTCTTTCCCCGTCTTCACGGTACGGTTGGTGAGTTTTCGCTCTATTTTGTTTTACCCATCAGCCAGTTCCCTTGCTTTTTCTTTTCTCACACTTTGGATAGAATTTCTTGAACTGCATCATTTGATGTAGAATACTTTGCTTAAAACTTTTATGAATGATCACAAAAATTCGAACCCATATGTAAATACGATGCAATTATTTTTAAAAAATTATAAATACTAAATTTGCGCATCTATAATACTAGTTGAAAGTTCTAGATAAATTTTGTTCCCTCAGATATTAAAAATATATCTCGATAAAATACATTCTAGAAATGTTCAAAGTAAAATAATAAAAAAATATATTAATCAGGAAATATATAACAAATATTTTAAGCAAAAAAAAACTGTATAATATTTTCCCACATCGTATTTTAATTAATAATTTAAGAGTAGTTTAACTCAAATTCAAAACTAAACTTTGATAAAATTATTAGTAACATAAAATTGCATACTTCTTACAATAATAAACTATAACTTTTAATCCCATATTAGCATGTTTATTTTTATTTAAATTTAAAATATTAATCTTATTTCCAAATATTTAACTATTTAACATTTCTAGTAAAATTTAAGCAATGACAAAAATATTAATAAAAACAAAAATTTTATGTTTGCTTTCTTATTTCACAAGGTTAATAACTCAGTAATTATAACTGTTTTTTTCCGTTAAGTTATAATTTATAGTCCACGCTTAATAATCGTTTTTATATTAATATCTATTATATTATAAAAATTTATTTGAATAAAAAGGTACGTGTAATAAATGTAAGTTATTTTAGTGGAATGAAACTGAAATACCTATGTTACTGTTAACATAAATAAAAATAATATTTAAAGTACATACACTTTTCAATTTATTTAAATGTAATAGTTAACTGTTTATTTAATTCTAGTTAAATTATTTTTCATACATACATAAATACAATTACAATAGCAAAAGCATTTTATTCATCTCTAACAAGATGTTTCTATACAGATTACTCGAGAAACAGATAATTTCATCGCATGCTGTTATTTTAAAATGAATATCATAGTCAAGATTAATACTAAACCAAATGGAAAAGGATACTTTTCTAGTCAAAATTGAGATTTGCTGGTGTGATAGAGAGAGTAGTAATATGTAAATGTGCTTTAGTTTCAAAGAATATACATATATTTTAAAGATACAGAAATATATTTGTATATTTATTGAAGTAAATTTAATATTTCGCATGGCAATTTTCATTCATGAATGTTGATATACACTATGATAAATACTAAATGTAATTTTCTGACGCAAAATGCATTTTTAAAAAAATTATACACGTGGTTATATATCGGAATGATAACCATTGAGAATTGGTGATAAAGAAGCAGAGAACATTTAAGTTTTTTCTACCGTATATCACAATACAGAATACATTTAAATGAAAATTTAATACACTTTATTTTCACTAAAATTTATTACATTTTTAGTAACTTTACAGGGGTTTTACATTCCTTCTAGCCAACAATGCTTTTTGAGTTTATCCGACGATGTATTCTCGTTGATTCTTGATTTGAATCATAAATTCTTAGTAAACATACGTAAATAATTTTTGTGTTTTTTCTGTATATAAGATATTGATTCTTTCAGAAAAAAAATTCCAATAAACTTTCCTCATTGCTAATTTTTTTTATTTGATATTGCCTTTTTCCATTCTACATTGTTATTGATTTTAGCTGAATATGATTTTATTATTCTGTATTAAAATACCCCATTTAAAAGCATATCAATATTGTTTGTTTTTTTATTGTTTATAAGTTTTTGGTCTTGTGGGATTTTTTTAAATATTGGTTAAAAACACTTGTTTGGTTATGAAATAGAAAACTAAGCAACATAATAATTTCTTAAATTTTACTTTGTTAATAAAACTTTTCATTTATATATTGCTGAATTTTTATTTTTTCACTCCGAATATATGAATAATCATGTTTGCTTATAAAATAATATTGAGAAATGGGAAACAATGAAAACTTTCTATTGTCATTTGATTATTTTAGAAATACAATAGTTCTTTTAGAAATATAATAGTGCTTCTGTTATAGTGTAAATGAAATTTGACTTACAGAAAAATTTTAAGGGTTCCAGACACTTTGTTCACACAGTTGGCACTATTCCCAATAGCGGTTTAGCATAAGCTGAATGAATACTATTATGCAATAAATATGAACAGTGTATAACACTTTCTTAGTGAATGACTAAACTCTGTTTTTCCCGTGGACTTACTTCGCTTCAATTCATAGTAAATATATGACAGGTGAATAATGGCTTTCATTTTACACCTGTCACCCGAAGCGAGAGGTAAATAATAAATGATGTAGCAAAATAGAAGACGTTATACTTATGTCAGCAACAGATATTTTCTCACAAAAGTACCAGTTATCACTTATCTTTATAGAATATTGAAAGAGTAACGTAAAAGTAGATAAGGGTTCCAGTGATTCAATAACAAATATTGGAAAAATGTAAATCACTATTAATAATTTTGAATTAAATGACGTTATTCATACTTTTATAAAAAATATGTAATAATCCTTATTAATGATAATTTCTTACCTTTGATATATATCAAAACCGTACTTGGGGACATCAAATCAAATAAACTTTTTATAAAGATTTTAGCATTCAGTATTCTAAAACTACATGCAATTACATAAGTACTCTTTTATATTTTCTAATGTATTCATTAAAGCTATTTAAATACATTTTATCATATTTAAAATAATATTTCTACTTATTTATTCAATTTTAAAACAAACAATGTTTGATGGAAATTAATAATTATTTCAAGATAATTTAATAATCCTATTTGTGTGTTGTGCTAATGATTATTTTTATTTAAAAAAAAAAACTAATATATTTATATATATATATATATATATATATATATATATATATATATATATATATATATATATATATATATATATATATATATATATATATATATATATATATATATATATATATATATATATATATATATATATATATATATATATATATATATATATATATATATATATATGCATATACATATTCAATTTTAAGTAATGCTAAGTTATCTATAGTTGCATGAGTCATCCGTTTTAATATTTTCGTAAAAGTTATTTAAAAGTTTATCCAGTATTATATTGTAAGATAAATGAGCTAAATAAATATTTAAGTTTTCAAAAATGTAAGGAAAGAATATTTTAAAATTTAATATATTTTAATACTTTATATAAAAACTTAAAAATTATTAATTTATTAAAAAAATTTTTTTAGTTTAGATTTATCTTAATTTTACATCAATTTTGAAACATTTTGTACAACATTTTTAAGATGTTGAGGGATAATGCCATGCGCGCACGTACGCACAAACACACACACACACACACAAATTAAAATTTCATTTTATAAGTTAAATTAAATTACAAACTTCTAAAAATCACTTAATTTAACTATTGAAAAATCACTTTCTATGCGCAGGCACCTTATTATATTTTATATTAATGTTTGGCGTAAGGATATTATACATTAATAACAAATTTCTGTAGTAAGATGATTTTGAAGATTTAAAATTGTCTGACTAAATTATTTTATTATACACGCACAGTAAACTCATTTCAAAATCATTTTCAATAAATTTATTTTCTGTAAAAAATTATATAATTTTTGTCCATTGTTCTTGCATTGCTTGAAAAATCAGTCACTCATCAAAATTTTTTATGTGGTACACAATTAGAATGTGTCATGATGTGGTTTTGAAAAGTAAAAACTAAGCTGAACTAATATTTTCAATAAATGTAATAAAATCATTATTTTTATTTAAGGTACATAATTACTTTTATTTTTGCATTATACATTCAGTAATTTTATGATTATTTCCTACTTTGCTAAATATATTCAATAAATTGAGTTCATGTTCCTTGCTCGTATAACTAATCATCATTACACATTTTTGATAGTACTAAATTTTAGAAAAACGCATTTAATGAGAAAGAAATTTGGAGCAATTTTATTATCTCTTATTCCCTTTTTAGGAAGTTCATTTGATTTTCGGAAGTATTCCAGATAATGTTATTGATCCAGTTAACGGAATCAAATGAGTTCGTTTAGAAACTACTGTTTTTTTTTTTTATTTTTCTTACATTCTACTAGTGCCGAATAATGTTGTCTTCACTAGTTTTTAACTCAAATAGATTTTAGCATTTAAATGTATACTTTTCCAATGTTTTTATCACTATTATTTTAATTCTTGTGTAAACTCACTCTCAATGAAATATAATTAGCTGCTTTAAATGTCGCAAAAATTAAATGAGAATATTTCTGAACAAATAATTTATATAATCTCATTTCACAATTATATATTTCAATTAAATTTGAGATATGTTAAGATATAAATATCATTATTTAATTTAATGTTTATGACTTAAAATCAAATAATTAATTCGTTTCACTATATGTTTTTCAATACATTTATATTTATTTCTGGATAATTTTGTTTCTCTATTGATTTAAAAGTTAGCAGAGTTTAATATGTGATTTGATTATGTACAATATAGTGTTGAAGTGCAATTTCAAATTATAGATGCTTAATGATTACAATCTTCAAAGCGGTATAATTTAGATTTAAGCACAAATTATTAAACCCTCTTAAGTATATAAATTTTTTTTAAAACTATGAGTACCGAATTTGTTGACAAATATGCTTTTCAAAATGAAATCCAAATTGCAAACACAAATAGTTTAGGAATACATCTAATTAAATTATCTGTATGATTAAAATATATGGAGAAAATATTAAGGAATTTCTGTACGATTTCTATTTATATTTTAGACACATTTGTGTAGAACATTATTATTTATAATAACAATATTTCTTTAAGGATTAATGGATATTATACTGTTAATTAACCCTCAATAGATTCTATTACTTTAATAAAATACAATTCGAAAGACTATTGAAAATGCTAACACATGTATAAACTAGAATTACTTTTAAAAGAACATTGAATTTTACAGAAATGAAAGTAAATTCTCACAATATTTTGCAAACATGTTTCTTATAAGAACATTTATATGTCTCGTCTTTTGAAAATACAAATTTGTTAAAGCAATATAGCTTTAATGCCTTTCGTGAGAATATGGACTACATTCCTGTTTTTCCAATGTGCACTGTTCTACTCATTTCCTAAGTCTTTGATGAAAAATTAGATATAATTTCAAAGGTGAAGTCAGTATTTATCATAATATCGTAGTAATTATAAAAAAAAATATAATAAATCATTTGGAAATTATTTAATATTTTTCTTATATTAACATTCAAGTTATAATGGATTTTTATGTTTTTATTTTACTTTCCTGTTAACGTCTATGTAGAAAGAAACACTAATGAAAAGTATTTTCTTAATCAACTAAAGTTGACGAAAACAGTTAAAAATTAATACTGATATCTACTAATAAGGATATTTACAAAAGAAAAGAATAATTAGTTCTTTAATATTTTTTAAGTATTTTTAAAATATTTGTAAATATGAATTAATTTCAGTACACTTGAACTAAAAGGTTATAAATGAATATCATGAATATATAGTTAAATTATAAACATTCGAATTTTAAAAGTGAGAAATTAAGTGTCAAAAAGTAATTTGATTTTCCCTTCAAACATTATCTTTTATGATGCAATAAAAACTTTTGATAAAAATAATCAAAAATAATAATTTGATAACTTTGTTTGCTCTTTTTTAATATATTCTGAAATTAACCAAATATTTTGTATTATTAATATAACCAGCAAACTGTTTTTTTATTTATGAAATCATTTTTGTCGTCAAAAAAAGTAGAATGACTAATTTCAGGTTATTATCAGTTCAGCAGTGGTATTTAAATTTGAAAAATATTTAAAATTATTGTATTTGAACTCCACATATTTCTATATTTGGGAAAACATTACATTGAAGATGTAATGACTATTCCAGACAATACATTACTACATTTTAATTGTAATTTAAAAAAATAATGTAATATTTTAAAATAATTCCATGCAAGGTAATCAAACTGATCAGAATATATTAACCATAATATATAACTTGATCGTAGACATTATAAAATTAAAGTTTCCCCTGAAAAAATGTAACAAAATCATTTACTATATTTAAATTTTTCATGCGGTTCTCTGTAATAGCATTGACATTTTAAATTATTTAATTATAATATGTTAAATAAATTGTGCTAACAAATTTTAAAGTATGAAACATAACACAAATCTAATCATCTAAGAAATTTACGTTTCCTCACAATTGTGTATTGAATGTATACTAAATTTTTTTTAATCTATTCCAAATATATCCTTAAAAAACACCGTCAATGTGTAATGACTGAAACATTATTTTTTGTATTTACCTCAGTTTATTAATAAGAAATGTATAGACACAAACTTTACTATTTTATACTTTATTTCAATTTTTGTAGAAAAATGTACAATTTTAAAAATAGTATTTAAATTTTTAATTGAAGGCATTTCTCTTTTAATTCTTTATAGCCCAAGTGAACAACGAGTGATCAAAATTGGTAATATGCATTGCTTTTCAAACTTTTGAATTAAAACCTATTCTACAGTTTATATAATAAAAATAAAACTTAATTATATATTTTTATGTAAGTAATATATAAACATGTCTATTATGAAATTAAACTAAAAAATGAATAATGTTACGCTTTATGTTTTCAATAAAGAATTTTACTTTCCTAAATAAATATTTGTTTAATTTCTGTAAATTTAATTCAACACATATTTTTTAATTTTTTATAATATTTTAAAAATAAAACTTTGCATGCAATATGCAATTCCGCATAAATCTTACATTAGTTCAAAAAAGATATGAATGTGCAAAATTCAAAATTTGATTATTTTACGATTATAAACAACATTAGATTGAAAATAATTTTTTAATCCAATCACTTTTTGTTTACATAAAATCATTTCGCTTGAGAAAAGTTAATATAATTCTAACAATAGGTTGTTGTGTTAAAAATAACAAACTACATTTTTTTTAATTTTCGCTTCAACATTTTCAACAAAAACAAACTGTATGTAAAAAGCATACAACAAAATATTTTTAAATCTCAGAATATGCGCTTATTTTTAATTTTTTAAAAGAAAAAATATTGTGTCTGAGTTATTCAAAATTAGCATGCAATAGACATGCATAGAATATATCAAACTAGGACATATATCGAAATTAAAATCTGTATTACCTGTTTTAACTAAGACGTCTCTACTTCTCAAAGTTCCGACTTTATTAGTGGCAATACATCTGTAAATTGAAGCATGCACGTCTTGCCTATATCTGTCAGTTCCAATCGGAAAGAATACAAGTGAGCTATCTGGTCGAACTTGGCGGATTCCTGGAATAGTGGAAACAGGAGCACCATCTCTTTTTTCCCACCTTATTGCAGGATCTGGGTAGCCTTGAGCAGAGCATGAAATAACAGCACCAGTAGAATTTGAGAATTCTACCATTTCTGGTGGCTCATGGGTGAAATTCGGTGCACGGAGTCTTCTTACTTGCCGATCTCCAACAACTGCAAATATTGATTTCATATTTAGTGAACTAAAGTTAATGAGGCATTTAAAATAATAAACTTATAAAAAGTGTTGGCAACATTCAATTGTAGTTCATTTTTAAAAAAAATTGAATAATAGTTAGAAATATATTCTTTTAGTCAGAAACTGTAGCATCAATAAAGATATTTTCCCCGGGTATGTATTCTATATTTTATGAGTATAATGATAATACTTGATGATTACTGAAACTTATTGTGACACAGACATATTAAAATTTATTAACAAATCGGTATGGGACTCTGTATTTTCTATTTTTACCCTGAATACCAGCAAAATATGTATAATATTGCTATTACACAATCCAGCTAAAAGTAAAAACATAAAAAATATAGTGAAAGTAAAATTATGATGCTCGGTATAATACTATCTTCTCAACATCACTAAAAAAACTTAATTAAGTAAAATCACTTAAATACTCATAATTGTGTACTGTATCAAAACATTTGATTTAGGTAAAATGCACGAAGGTATTTTATTTGATGTAAAATGTAGACATTTTGGAAGCATGTGTAATTTGAACCTAATCTAGAAAATGATATAATAATAAATAAGATGCATTCTAAGTTTATAATTTAGACCAGATTAATATAGATTTGATTGATATTTTCTTAAAAAAAGTATTTTTTAACAAAATTTATTTTTAAAATCAGAAAACGCTTTTTTATTTCGAAAAAAAAAGATTATATGAATTGTGAGAAATCTAAGAGTATGCGATTTGAAAACTTGAATATTTTATTTCATTTTGAATACATGGTAAAACTGAATAGCATAGAAAAATTAAACTTTTTGAAAATTACCACTTCATCTTCATTATTTATTATATAAGATATTAAAAATCTATTTAACAAAAACATTATTTTTTTTAAATTTTATATTTTATGGTCATTGCCTACTTTAATATTTTTATCATTTAAAGATTTATCAGTTTTCCAGGTATTGTAGTTTTTGATTGATATTTTTTTCTCATTTGAAGGACATATAAGAGTAAGTAAATAATTTTCTGCGTTTAAAAGTAAACAAATGTTTTGCTTTGTCATAGCGTAGTAACTAATCAAACGCATGTAAATTGTGTTAAAATGTGCTATATAGTTTTGCTATAGAAAATGCTTTCGATTTATCAGTAGATAAAATAGAAGAAAATTCTGATATTAACACATTTATTTTTCGACATATAGAACAAATAAAAAATTTTCAACTTCCCTTCAAAGACGATAAACATTGAATCTGAAAAACCTTAAACTATACAGAGTTCAGTATTACCAGTAAATCATTAAGTACCCATATATTATGATTTTTAATTAATTAGTTTAATATAAGGAAGGAATCACAAGTCATTTCTAAATAAAAAAATATATATAAATTACAATTGTCAAATTTTTGTCTGAAAATTTAATATTATTTGAAAAAAGGCCTTTTATTAATATCATTTTAAGTTTTACTTATTTCAATACATTTGTTATGTTTTAATACCAAAACAAGTTATTTAAAAAATGCATCGAGATATCTTTTTACGTAAATTATAATAAAAAATAAGAAGATCAAATAAGTTACGAAAATATTTTTCTCTTTATTTATACATATACGTTAAAAATTACTACTATTTTAATGCACGCGCATTTGACATTGATCCATAGTAAAATTTCATCACATTCGATATTAATTTCATTGTTGAATTTTGACTATCTTTATATTACAAAATAAGCTGCAAAATGTTTGGTACAATAGGGTATTTCTCATTTAGCCATAATTTTTGATTTATAAAAGATAATACGTATTTTTTTTATTTATTGTATATCATTCAAATTAAATTTGGTAACTGATTTGAAAATAAATATGTCAGGTTATAATATAATTTTGTTGATGCAATTTAAATTATGTTGATGATAAATCCTTGAATATATCATTATAAGATTGAAAAAAAAAGTGAGAAATCGAATTTTTATTCAGTGTAAGACACAAAACCATATCTAATAATTTATACATTTAAAATTTATTATTGCTTAACATTTTAATGTATATATTTAAAATTAATTTATGAAATGTTGACAACGCAGTATATTGTCTTAAAAGAAATTTATAATCTTAACAAGGAACAAAACAAGAAATTACCAGCTGTTTTGATGATTACTCATAGTGAACCACTTCATACCACAATTAGTATTTATTTTTGAAATACACATTTTTTATTAATTAAATAGAAATTTCGCCAAATTGAGTGAAGAGTCTTTAATTCAATGAAAATGAGAATTTCAAACTTGTATTTATTTTTCTATTTTTCACAGACTTTGAGTACTTTTCTCTGAAAAGTGTGGGTAGATGCTTCGGAATATATTGCCTTAAACAAGCATCGTCATAAGCTGACATACAATTCAAATCCGATAATTTTTGGACCATTGTCAATTGTCTTCAGTTGGCAAGCAAATACATTCAACTATTTGAAGAATATAATCTAAGAAATCATAACATTGAGTAAGCCAAATATAATAATTCTGGCAGAAAAGACAAGCTCTTATCATTTATGTTTCTTGTTACGATGGAAAGAAATAGTAATTATTATACTATAAAATAAAACTCTCTCTCTCTCTCTCTCTCTATATATATATATATATAAATATATATATATATATATATATATTTATATATATATAATATATTATATATATATATATATATATATATATATATATATGTATATATATATATATATATATATATATATATATATATATATATATATATATATATATATATATATATATATATATATATATATATATATATATATATATATATATATATATATATATATATATATATATATATATATATATATATATATATATATATATATTTTAATATCATAAAGTCTTCTGAAACTTTTGAAACAAAAATTCTTCATAAATAAATCAAATTTAAAAAAAAAACAAAAAAAAACAAAAAAAAAAAACATCCAACAAGAAGGAGGCTATTCCCGAAGAGATCAAAGCTTGTGCCTTGGACACTATCGAGAAAATATATCCCCCTAATGAGTGGCTTCACATTTACACCGACGGTTGGTACCTCCCTGAATCGAAAGGAGCAGGCGCGGGTTGGTACTGCCGTTTATTCGGAGACTCATTGGCCGTGGGAAAATATGCCACGAACTACGACGGAGAAATCGCTGCAGTCCAAGTGGCTACAAATCAACTACTTGCTTTTGGCCTGGCCCCTGAAAATGTTGTCTTCCTTGTCGACTGCCAAATCGACAAGGAAGACAACATTTCCAATTTTGGCTTGAAGTAACAATAATCCAACTGACTGCCTTCGAACTATCCAGCGCCATTTAAAACTGGTGGAGCTCTTTTTGCTGGGCTGGATTGTAACTTTCCAGTGCATTCCAAGCCACGTCGGTATCCCTGGAAATGAAAAAGCAGACAAAAAGGTGAAACTTGGGGCAGAGTGCTCACACAGAAGTTCCTCTGATCCTTAGTAGAGCTAAGACAATTATCAGTGTCTACATAAACAAGTCCTCTAATGCGGCACTAAGAGAGGAGAATATTGGGAAGCAATGGGAAACCCTCGTCACTGTCCCAGTCACAAGTTACCTGGAGAGAGCCAAGGCTGTTGCCCACTTTCACCTTACAACTGGACACGACTTTCTGGGCGTCCACCTACACCGGCTTGGCTTGGCTGCTGATAAAGCCTGCCCGCTCTGTGGCCATACTAGGATGGATGCCGGCCATCTAAAGCAGTGCTCTGCACTTGCCTTACATCCAGCTGACGATGTAATCTTCCATTATTGGGAGGCTAGGCGTCAAATGGCCGAAAGGCCAAAAACGGGCGTTAGCTAAAGTAAAGAGTGTAAAAAAAAAAAAAAAAACGCATCTGTATTTTTAAGTGAAAATGTATATTTTCTTTCTTCAATTTAAGAAAATTCTATTTATAATTAAATCTGTTTTGAAATGTTTTACTTTTCAAAGCAAAACGTGTCATCAGTTATAATTCATTCAATACATTTTTGATATGAATAAAATAAAAAATCCTCCAAAAAAATTATTCTTTATATTCCAGCTGGGATAAATTTCTATGTTAATTATTGAAAGGAAATGAGGGAAATATCACAATGAAAACTATTTAAAACCTGATTTTTTCTTAGCTGTTTAGAAATTATATGAACGAGAAACTTAAGTATATATATGTATAACGTAAGTTATATATAAGAGTCATTTTGTTGTTTCTCATATTTATATATTTTTTTATATATCAGCTCTTACTTGTCTGTTGTATAAGAAGCATAAGAATGAAGATTTATTTTCACGATAATATCTAACCAGTAGGAAAAGAAAACATAGTAACTATCATTATGAAGATTTGCCGTATTTTTTCAAGAATGGCATCATTTCATGCAAGTAATTAGGTATTTTTCTTATTATATCATGAAACAAGATACCTTAGTGCAATAACATCAACACTACTGTTTTTCTTTCATTGCGTAATATTTTTTGCTTATACAACATAATCTTCCCTTTGCCTATATCTAACAGAAATTTTGCTATGATTCACTGTAAGATAACCCATATTCTTATAAATAAAAATCAAAATAAAATGAGGAATATTAAATACAGGAGAAATTTAGACTTTTTCGAGCTTTTATAGAAAAAAATTAAATTACTAGTGGTGAAAAATGTACGAATCTATATGCATATAAGAAAAGGTAGAAAGTTAAAAATTTAAAAGGTAAAAGGTATAGCACAAGTTTAAGTACTTTACTATTAATATAGGTAGCAAGTTTAAAAGTAAATCAAATAGTTGAAAATGTCAAATATTTCGAACTTTAGTTGATATTGGAGTACATGGGGTAGTAAAGCTTAATCAAAATTTATTATGTATTAGTATTTTTATCTTAAAATGGGTTACATAAATTTTACTAGAATACTAAACTGTATTTGGAAAACATTTATCTGTATAATAATAATTTAATATTAAAATTGGGTTTTTTTTCATACTATTTATAATAAAAAAGTAGTTTCATCTATTATACTCATTTATTTGTATTATATATATTCTCTTATAAAAATGTTTGGTTTTACAGAAAATTTAATTGATTTCAATTGTATTTAAAAATACAAGTTCTGGAATTATTACTTGGCAACTTAATTTTTAGTTCTTTTTATAAGGAAATTTTTTTATAAACAAAATGCCGCTTTCTGAATTAGTCGTCACCTTCTAAACTTAACAAAAGAGATTTATATTCTTTCAAAATTATAAATTTTATTAAAATAGTATTTAATTAATCAATAAATCTTTGTAAATACGAGGCTAGTAAAAATAATTAAAATCTAAATATGACTAAATTATATCTCGTAAACTATTCTAATTTTACACTTTCCCAATTATTCATATTATGAAAATAATTTGTGCAAATTATATAACCTTACTTGAATAAAAGACGTTTTTATTTTTATATTCTGCTCATAAGCATTAATGACTGTTATGGATCGTCGCTCAATTTATATTACAAACTTACACATTTAATTTCAATCTTTTTTCTGTGAATGTAAAATATTTTTTATTATTTTAAATGGGGAAGATGCACAATGTTCTATATAAAGAATATTTTTAAAAATTAGTTTTTAATTGTTGTTCAAAATATACAATGTACAATAACAATATTATAATTAAATTATATTCAAATGTGTATAGAGTCTCTCTTAAATTTCCATTGCCAACATCTCCATCAATGTCAGTCTTCATTTGTTTACAAATAAATTACTGCTTTCGTTCTGAACATTACAAGGAAACTAATTGTGTATTATTATTTCAGAATAATATATCCTCTGAAGCTTTCAAGTTGCTAGTCTAAACGAGACGGAGTGTGATTTATAGCTGTGGCATATTGAGGAAATCCTTTTTCTCCTGGTTTATCTCATTCGTTTCCTCTTTTCACCAAAGTTAACAAAACTGGAAGAGTAAAATAATTCGCTTCGCTGAAATGTGACTCTGTTACAAATGTAGGACAGTTACTCCATCCCCCCTGAACGGACGGGCTACCAATTACTTTCTCGTTGTCACGTGAAACTAATTACAATTTAAATTTATATAAGTGACATCCAGCGAAAAAGTACACAGCGGAAAAGGGAAGTTAATGAACTCAGAATCTAATATACGTAGACACGAAATATATGTTCCTCAAGTAACTCATTTAGACAGAGTTTTAAACCGCAATTTATTGTGCGTATCTCGTCTCCTCAGCATCAATCGCTCATTTTAAATTCCACCGGATGTTTTCAGAGGAAACATTTTAAAATGTTTTGCAAATAATTTAATACTACTTGCTATGTTAGCAACACATTAGAAGAACTTGCTTCTTTAATATTTTAAAACAATAATGATGCATTATCTTAACTGTTGAATATAGAAATTAAATGTATATGAATAATAAAACTAAATAAATAAAATAAGGAAATTGTAATTCATTATTCAAATATATATATATATATATATATATATATATATATATATATATATATATATATATATATATATATATATATATATATATATATATATATATATATATATATATATATATATAAAGTCTAAATACAATTAATTTAATATTCAATAAATTCTTAAGTACAAAATGTGTTTAACGACTTTACTTGTAAAAGATGCCACTAAATAATTTAGACTAGAAAATGTAATTTATCTTATATCTAATATTGATAAATTTCATTGGAAAAACATATTTTATTATTCTTCGAATATTATAATACAATGCGTAAACTTGACAGGTGAAATTATTTAATATTAATTATTTATTCATAAGAAATATTTTTCCAAAATTAATAATTAAAGAGTGTAAATTCAATTTAGTATTACTTCTACGCATGTGTTAAAATTAAAAATGTTTCTGTAGAATGTACTTCACTTAACACAACATTTTAAATATTCCCTCTTTATTAGATGCAAACAGAGCATGAAAATTCCATTTATTTCAATACTTACAAAGATGAGTAATTTCGGCTCAAATTAGAAAAGGGTAAATGATTTATTCAATTGTTTCCGACAGATATTGGAAAAGTTTTCAATTGCTAAAATATAGCGCATATTGAATACTGTTGAATATCTTAAATTTGCATTTAGATAATTCACATGCTAACTTATATTGAAAATAAATTATAAAAGAAATATGTGTTTACAAAATAAATTGCTTAAAATTAACTTCTTCAAAGAATAAAATCTACCACATAATATTTAAATTTATATGACGAATTAAGTATAATGTCTTAAATATTTGCTATTTACACATATATAATGAGCTGCATTAGATTCGTATAAATTAAATTATTTTGAAAGAGTTTTGTTTATCAGTTGAATTATTAGCAACTGAATTGTACACATCACAATAAAATTTATTTATATTCGTCTAGTACATTTATTACACAAAGACTTGATTATTTTATTCCCTGTAAAATTTATTGATTAAGAGCTAAATTTCATTAACATAATCAGTGATAACAGAGTGCATTCTTACTTTAATTCTAAATAATCCTGAAATGTGCCTTTCAATATGCAATATTTCAAAAGCAAATATTTTGAATAGTTATTAAAAGAGCATATTTGCATTTAAGTCTTAATTTATATTTATGTTGATTTTCACATGAAATATTTGAATTTTGTGGAATTAACTTATATTCAATATTGTATGCATAAAAGAATATCAAATTCAAATAAATGTTAGAAAACAAATCTTTCAAAATATGTGTCCTTTTTTAAATAAGATGCATAGTGTTGATAAATGAGTCTTCTTTCTAGTTATTATAATCATTAATGAATCATATTTTCTACTTTTGCTGTCTGCTTTTTGAAATTTAATCTGCGTTTTTACAAAAATTCAGATTCCAACTTTAGGTGTATTGTGCCTGTAATTTAAGTACATCAATGTTTTCCAAACGTTGAATTTTACCAATAATTTTAATTTATCCTATTTGAAGTAATTTCTCAAATATTGCAAAAAATGAAGCATTAAACTTCGAAATTTCTCAAAATATAAAAAAAAAACAAAAAAGGATTTTAAATTATATTTTTTGTAAAATAGTCTACATATTTCAAAAAGTAAACTAAACTTTTTATATAATTACAAAAATTTAATTGTTTTTATTTTTCATAAAAAACAATAATTGTGTTTATGAAAACAGATAAAATTATAAATGCTATAATATACTGTGTATTATGCTAAATAAATTTAATCACATCATATACTTCGTCTTTATAAAAATATCATTTATTTGTTTCTGAAATCTAGAATTAAAAATATATAAATACTTTCAAAACACTGATAGACTGAATAAATTTAGTTAATTTTCTACAGAATATAAAAGTTAAGTGAAATAATTATATTTATAGATGCTTATTTCATGCAGTGAAATCGAATTAAATTAAAAATATTCAGATCAATAGTGGTATATATTCTTACAAATAAATTAAAAATATCCTGTATAATATATGATGTAAAATTAGTTAAAAAGTAATGTCATTAAAATATTTTCCAATAAGTACACTGTATACACATACATGTATATATATATATATATATATATATATATATATACATGTATATATATATATATATATATATATATATATATATATATATATATATATATATATATATACATGTATGTGTGTGCGTGCGTGTGCATGTGTGTGAGTGTGTATAAGTATGTATGTATGAAAACTAAATTTCAACTTCTGACTCTAATATCAACTATAATCATCTATAACTTTACATAAACTTCTAACGCATATATTCTACAAAAATAAAATATAATGTGTTTATTTATGTTTCCTATCTGTCGAATATTTTTTCTGATTTTTTTTTTTAAATTTTCAGTATTTTAACAATTTTTTCATTCAAGTAACTCACAAATACTTATTAATTTAGTTTTTGAACTTAATTATAGGAGAGTTTCTCATTTTTGGTAGAAGATATGAAATATTTTCTCCCTCCAGGAATAAAGTGAATCGACCCCTGCCAATATGATTAATGTAGGAAACAATTTTTGTAATTTCTGAAGAAATCGCCCTAGGCAGATATCTATGTAATTCTCGCAAATGTTTTAAAGAATTCTAAAATGATAATTACTTCAGAAAAATTGCTCTGAATCTTAAAGTGTATTAGAAAATAGCAGTAAGATGAAGAAATAATTGTTTTCTCTGAATGAAAAATAGTTTGCAATAAAATCGCTTCCTGCCTAAAGGAAAATGAAAATTCGCGAACTTTTTTCCTAAGTAAACGCGGTTATGTTACGGTAATGATATTTTTGAAAAGTATGAGAAGAAAATGCTATGCATTGGGATTTTCCCTCCCATCAAAAGATCATTAAGCAGCAAAATAAGCGGTAGTTTTTGCTTAATTTGAAACTGAAGCCATCATAAAAGTAATTCTTTATTCAAATTGTGCTCAATAGAAAGAAAATATTTATAAATAGCATCTTAGAGAGAAACAAAGTTAGTTTAACGTATAAGTAATAAAATCCAAGTTAATTCTTTTAATTTTTTTATAGTTTAAATCCGAAGTCTTAAATTTAATTTAACAAAGACCCGTTTATTTATTGAAGTTTAAAATTTTGTAATTAATAAACAAAGAAGCATATTTTTATATAAACTAAGTCACACGTTTTTTTCCAGTTTTAAATAATATTATTTGCGATACAAAATACCAATACACGAATATTTGGCTAAAGGTCAGATTCCTTTTAAATATATAGTTTTAAACTGTGAGAAAAATCTCACGTAACAATATGCAAAACTTTTGTAACAATATGCAAATTTTGGAGTGATTTGAATTTAGATAAAAAACAGTTTTATGTTGACAAATTTGTTGGATTGGAAAGAAATGATATTTCGAGGTATTGAAATAAAATTTAAAAAAATCTAGGAAACAATGACTATACACGTAATTTTCTCTCCTGTTATACATTAGAGTGGTGACTGACACTTTATTTCTCAGGCTGGCTACTGGCCACATCTGATCTAGGAATTTCGAATTCTTGTACGAACTAGTAGCACCAAATTCAATATACTCTATACACCAAGAAAGTTATTTAACTAAATAAAATGAATAAAAAAGGTTATTTTGAACTCGCATAAATGAAGTATATCACCATTATTCAATGAAGAAGATTTTTATACAAAATTCTTATGGTACCTGATAAGTTAATGTGCTGAAATTAAAATATTGTATGCAAATTACAGTATTAGGCTTTGTGTAGTTTAAATTCCCTATGATATGATATTTCATATAATTTTAAATTTAAATCCCCATTCATAACTACTCCTTGTTCATTCATAAAACATAAAGCTATGATTACATGAGTAAAATTTTGTGCTTATACATTATAGAAAGTACGATTTCACACTGAGAAGAAGCATGCAGATGAATCACAAGTGTTTCTTGAATTACACTAATTTGTTGCAATTAAAGAACTATTGTACTACGTAAGAAGTTAAAAAAATACAGAAAACTGCAAAGAAGTTTACATCACATCAATACTGAGAATGTGATTCCTTTTCAAACCTTCCTAAATTAAAAAGAAATTCTTACATACACATCGAGGAATATATATATATATATATATATATATATATATATATATATATATATATATATATATATATATATATAATCAAAATTTAATAAATAATCAAATCAATAATTATCAAAACTATATCCTCTTGTGTATATATATATATATATATATATATATATATTGATTACAATTTTAGGATCACAGGTTAATTTAAGCCCGAGAAGAGCCTTTGTAGAAGTGAAATGAAGGTACATTAATAACCGCCAGAATTTTGAATGCAAGAATACAAACGTGCATGCATTGAATCATACAGGTGCTGGATGTCCATCTGTGGGATGGAGTTCCATGCCTGTTGCACTTGGACGATCAATACAGAAACGGTTGTGGATGACGCTGGAGTTGTCAAATACTGATGTCCCATACGTGCTCAATTGCAGACAAATCTGGTGATCTGCCAGGCCAAGGCAAAATGTCGACACCCTGTAGAGCACGTTGGATTACAACAGCAGTATGAGGTGGAGCGTTATCCTGTTGGAAAACACCTCCTGGAATGCTACTCATGAAAGGCAGAACAACAGGTTGAATCACCAGACTGACGAACACATTTGCTATCAGGGTAGACCAGACCTTAACTCCAGGTGTAAGTCCAGTGTGTCTAGGAGGCAGACATGATGGCTGCAGCCGCTCACCTGGCCTCCTCCTAACCAACACACGGCCATCACTGACACCAAGGCAGAACAAGGCAGTATCACCAGAAAAACTCAACAGATCTCCACTCTTTCCTCCAATGAGTTGCTGCCTGAGAATACTGAAGTCGCAAACGATAGTGGTTTGGCGTTAGTGGAATGCACACTACAGGACGTCTGGATCGGAGCTGTCCTTGAAGTAACCGATTGGTAACAGTTCGTTGTGTCACTGTGGTGCCAACTGCTGATTGAATTTCTGCTGCAGACGCAGTGCGACTCGCTACGGCCATACGCCGAACACGGCTGTCTTCCCCCTCGGTAGTGCCACGTGACCGCCCGGAACTCGGTATTCTTGAGTCAGTGCCTTCCCTTTAACATTCACGCACAGTGGATGCATTCCTGCCAAGCCTTTCTGCAATCTCGAGGAAAGAAAATCCATCTTCTTGTCGGTCTTATTACACGACCTCTTTCTGACTCAGTGAGCTGTTGATAATGGCTTCGTCGTCTTCTTAAAGGCACTGTGGACTAGCATCAACTCACTACATCAAATCTCGACGCTAAACAAAGTTCAGGGACGTTTCAGCTCGTATTTAAAGCAAACCTGATTTACATCTTCCGTGTGTCGCTAATAGCATCATACTGATGTGCCAAGCGCAAAATTTGAATCGACGTCATCTTTAAGATGTATGAACACGCCTGCCATATTTCGTTTCGCTATATCACAACTTTTTCTTGGTGTTGGCATTTTTTTCATCAGTATATATATATATATATATATATATATATATATATATATATATATATATATATATATATATATATATATTGTGTTTTTAAGCACATTTAATTGCCTTGATATTTAAAAAATTTAATATCTTCCACCTACCTTAACGATTCATCAGCGATGTATATTATTTTTTACATTAAATGTAATAAAATATATAAATTTTTAAAACTTTTTCTAAAACCGTTTTTAAAGCTATCACATAGCAAGATTAACCATAATTTTAACTGTAAGTTAACTTATTAATGGCTGTATTAAAAGATATCTTGTATTCTGTAGAGTAGGCAAACATGTGTTATCTTTTACATTGGCAATTTTTGTATGAATGTTTTCGTTGAAAATATTTCAAATTTTATATTTATTTTAAATTTTACGTAGATTAAATTCACAGACCATTTCTGAAAATAAAACAAAATTAAAGTTTTATTGATTAAAACAAAAATTTATAAAAATATTAAAATATTGTAATACATGAATTACTTTATAGATACAATGTCCAACATTAATTCGAATTTTAATACATTTGGTTGTAAATAAAGCGATTTTTTTCAAAAATTTATTGTTTGTTGTGGCTTTTTAATAACAATTATTTACAAAATATATTTTTTATAAAAAAGTTAGAAAAAAACTAGTTTCATTATAATTTTGTTCCATAAAGAAAGATCTAAAACAGTGTCCTGCTTTCCTGTTTACTTTGTGTAAAGCTTTTCCTAAAGATAAACAACTAAATGGATTTTCTTTGTGACAATTCTTCTGCAAGAAAAGTGTTATCGAATGTATATTATCAATGGAGTTCAAACACTGTACTCTTTTGTTTGCGGGATAATATCTTAAGGTAAAGATACAATTCCTACTTTTCTAAAGAAAATTTATTTGGTTCTGAATTGTAGTCATGCCCAGAATGTAAATTATACTATGAAAAACACTGAAAAGAGCTCAATACAGATCAATATTAAGTAAAGCAAGATGTGACAAATATAGATAAAATTACAATGAGATAAGCTATAATCAGGGAATTGCAAATGCTATAAACTCTTATTCTCTGTGAGAAAAATAATTTCGAAAGGACAAATTTAATTTTACCTTTAAATTTTAATCTTAATTCTATTAAATTGAACCGTTATTATTAGGCCAAAATTAATCCGCAAAAATATATATGACAAATTTCTACATTGTAAATATACAAGACCAAAATATAGCTTACTCAAACTTTAATTATTCCTTATTTAAGGAACAATTTCATTAATTCAATCCATATTCAGTGTAATTTTAGCTATTAATATTGAATGAATTTAGATTCATTAACAATTTCTTAATTATTTTTAATTTATTACTTATTTAAGGAAAACGAATGCTTTAATTCACATGGTATTCAGTGTAATTTTAGCTATTATTATTAAATGAATTTAGATTCATGGAATTTTAATTTCTTAATAAGTGATTTATTATATTTATATATTATCTTAGAATTTACAGGACTTTGTGAAATTTTTCTTCGAAAATTTTAACGATTTATTTAAATTATATTATTGATGCGTTCTTATGAAAATAATCCTGAATATTATATTTAAATTTATTAAATGACACATTGTGTAATTACAATTAATAATATTTTCTGTATTTTATAAACTATTTAAAAAGTATAAATTATTAAAAATATGCAATGAGCCCTTTACTTATTTCCGTAAATTTAATGAGTCTTCTTTTCATTCCAGTAAAATATCATATTAAAAAAACAAATTTTAAAATATCTACAAATATTTTCGTAATATATGTATTTGTCTTTAACTGCTTATACCAAATAAGTAAATATTCTACGTAAATATTTTTTAAATTTTTTTTATTAATTTTATTACTATACGTAAAATATGTATGAGTAATTCATGAGTATTTCAAATATTCATACTTACTGTAAATACTTTTTTCTAACAACACTAATTATATATTTTCATGAAATTTTTTTTATAAAATATCGAAATTGAATCGTCACTGTTATTAAATGTTTTAATTGTGTTTGATAAGGTTTAGATAAGAACCCTGACTAAGTAAAATGACTTACGGCTAAAAAAAGTATTCGAATGTCATAAATAGGAAAAGCCCTTTACCTATGTATTGCAATCGTAAAGATTTGGAAAACAATTTCAAATTAGATTGTAATAAGATCTTAATAAGATCTGAGAATACGGGGTACATTCTTCAGTTATATTTTGCTTAAAAGATATTTCTCAACGTAATCATGAGAGTTATGAATTAAACTGACATTGACATTTAGCTTTCTAAAATCATTTTTTCTCTATAAGCATTATGCATTATAATAGATTTAGGTCAATGTAATCAATTTATAAATGGTTTGAAGTTTTGGTAAAATTATAAAATAATACATTTCACCTACATACAAAGATACTATTTTATGAACTCAACTTATTGGAGCAGCTATAATCATAACATCTCAATTTTAGACATTGATAAGTGTAAGTTATTTTAAGTTGTGTCAGCATGCATGCTTCAAAGTTTCAGTAAAGCTGAAACAGATTTCTGGATTCATTAATTTATTTAATATCAATAATTGTAGTCATTAGGCACCTTCGTTACAGATTCGTGGCGACAGAATATCAGAATTTAGACCGTGTATCTCAGATATTAGTATCAAACATCTTTGCAAAATGCGGGTCAATTATGAAATTGAATTCATTGTTGGTAAAGGGAAGACAATCATATGATTTGCTGAAATATTTTTCATACTTTTCCGTAAAACATACAATTTGAAAGAAATTTCACATTGTATGATCATAATTGTTTTTTTTCTAAATATCAATCATGGAAATGGATGAAAATGGATTCATTAATCATAATATGGGCAGCCATATTAGTGTTTCTATTGGTCCAACAGCATATCTGATAAGAAATTTCACTTGAGAAAAATATAGATGAGCTTTAGCTTACAATATATAGGTAATTATGCAAAAGTTTTATAATGATAAGTTAATAACCCTTGATAAATATAGGTTTTTATTTATATTAACAAAGATGGGAACAAACTTTCATTCATTTTTTGGATATTATTCTTATACATTTTAGTAAATCTTTTTAACTTTTAGTTTTACTCAAATGTTTCATTATAAAACTCATATCTCATTATTACCAATATTTGTATACTGTAGTCTCTTATTTTGTTTAATCTTAAAAATTATATCCATTATATTTTATTGGATTTTAAAGTATATAATATACCAATTTTTTGAATTCTTAAGATCAATGAGGTAGTCTTGGCATTTAAGTGAAATACAAAATTAGATATTAAATTTCAAAGGCAGCCAAGGATAACTCAAATATACGATTCAAATCATTCAAATTGTTTATGTGAAGCGTCTATATTTATGCATTATTTACTTAAAATGACTCGAATATTGATACACTATTTTAATGAACGATAAATTTTAAATGTGATAAGTAGTAGAAGTTAATGCCATCAATATCTTGCCTTATTTCTTTTGAAAACTGGAAAAAGAAGAAAAATGGTCCAGAAAAGTCATTATAGATATTGATATAACAACATCTATTTTTTCTATAGTACAGAATTGTTAAACGACTTTTCTCATACGTACAAGTGAAAGTCATAAACGTCCTTCTTCTTCTGTATCAGACAACACCAGCTGCTGAAATCGGTGTGAAATCCAGGTTCGACGGTTCACATAAAAGTAGCAAGTGGAAACGAAGCCAAGCATTTAACAGCCCCCAAAGGATATCATAAAATAAATTTATTTTCTAGATTAACGATAAAGGCGATAAATGCTCGAGTGGTGATCGTCTTATACAAAGTGTAAAAAATATAAATAAATGAGTTGCATGGAGTTAAAGAAAATGAAAATTGTTTGAATTTTCTTTAAGTTAAGATTTATGATGCATAAATTTTGACAATATTTATCTTAAAGGATAGTTTTTAACAAGAAATAATGTTATTAAAGTATAATTTATGGCATTACATATTTGCAAAAGTGTTAGCATTTCCAGAATAAATAATTACATTTTTGTATTGAAGGTTTTTAATAACTAAACCTTATGATAAATAAAATATTTATAAAATATTCTTCAACATACTTTAATATTGTTTTAAATGCATGTTTTAAAAGTTATAAATGACGGATGATTTATTTTTTCTGTTTATTTCGCAATTTTCAATCGCAAGTTTAGTGCCCCTTTTTTTGTTTAGAAAAAAAATATATTCTCAAGCTACTCTTTCATTAAAAACAAAATATTTTCAATAAATATTTTGAATTTATTATTTATATAAAGTTTTTATCAAAACAAATATTAAAATCAGTAAATCACTTTAGAAATAAATTTCGAGAATATATTATTTATTTAATATTATTATAATTTCAACTCTCTTAAGTGAACAAATGTATTTTATTAAACAAAATGTCTAATTAATCATATAGAATAAAACAATGGAACTGTTTCAAAGCTTATTTTTTGACTTTTTACAACAGTTAAATGTAAATTAGAAAAAAAAGTAAATTAGGACGTGCAAATAAAAGATATAAAAACTATAATTTGTAGTTAAAAAAATTCTATTATTCTAGTCTAGTTGCAAAATGTTATGATATTATTGATGAGTGACACTTCAGAAAGAAGTAATTTTTTATATTGAATTCTCATTAAAATATTTTAATTCTCAATAAAATAATTAAATGTAGATATCATTTAAAATATTCAATTTTAAGTAGAATTTTATAGTTCAATTTCCAATTATAATGCTGGATTTAATTACTTTTATTCAACCAATTAACTTTATAAGTAAACACAAAAATAATTTCTTCAAGCACAATGTGTAAAATTTGTGACCATTAATCAGAAACAAATATTATATATATGAAATTATCTCTAATTTTTTTCTAAAAGAAATTTCGTACTTTATATTGTATTAGGTTAGATAAATAATTATCTCAAAAATCTCCTATGGAGTTTCTCTTTAATTTAATTATTATTTTGAGAAAAATTGTTTTATTAATATTTCACCTCAAATAGCAAACTTCACTGAAAGAAATTTTAAGGGAAACTATTATTATTATTATCATACCCACTGTAGTGTCAGTATTTTCAATGGAAGACACATTCGTAAAATACTAAATACTTATATGCCGGCCAACTTGTCTGGTGGTCATACGGATAAGAAGGTCCTGAGTTCGAATCCCGGTACAGGCATAGATGTACTTTCTCTCTCTCTCTCTCTATCCTGTCTTCGTCCTTTCCTTGTGTATGAATGAGGTTTGAATGGTTGCCTACCCTATAAGCGGGACCCTATGGCATGTGCTTAACTGAGGAAGTCAGATTCCACACCAAATACGGCTCAGTTGGAAAAGTGGAGCAGCGCACCCCAATTTGCCAGCCTAGCAGGCACACGAGAACAACAACAACTAAATTCTTATAAAGTCTCTATTATTACCTGTTATTGCACAATTTTATGTTCAATATAAATGAGTTTAAGTAGATTTTGAATATATTTAAGATGACATTTTGAAGTGAGATCGACACAATTATAATCGTGAAATTGTTCTGGAATATTTATTAGGAAATATAAGACAAAACAACATTTGGGGAAGAACATTAAATTTGGATTTTTCAATAAAAATCTAGAGTCATTTTTATTTTCATAATGATCAATTACAGATCTTGACTATATTTATATGATTTTGAGTTTAGGAAATATATTTATTTTATACTGTATGCATTAACCAGTGGGCACGGAAACGTGTCCTGGTCTTACTTAAAACACGGTGTAAAAAATTCCCCTCTTTTTTTAAAGCTATTACTGCAGTAACAGCATTCATGGTAGACATGATAGTTGTCATTTTCACTTTTTTCAGAATTTATCTTTTGTCAATATTTTTGATGTTAGTGTCTTTCAGGCACGTGTGTACATGTATTCAGATTTTAGTTAGTTTTTTTAAGTTTAGGAATAAAACGAAGTAATATATGTCATACAAAAAGGATATGAGTTATTCAGAAGCCATGCTAGAGATGTACCAAATTATTTACAATTGGTAAATGAGAAGGACAAATGAGGAAATAAAAGATTGATAAGTTTCTAGCGAACGCTTATCTTCTATGTAGGAATACCATGATTCTCACGTTGATTCAAATTAAGAGAATATGACGACAATTTTTCTAAAAAGTTGTTTATCATCAAATAAGTGCAAAGTAGTGTAACATTAAAAATCAGTTTTATGTCAGAATTTGTTATTACAGTGTTATTCTAAAATTAATAAAACCATTGGTGACAAAAATTTCTTTTAGTTGATAGTTGATTTTTAATAATGTGTGGATTAAGAGGAATACTGCAAGAATTATTATGTTTTATAGATATAATCATCTAGAGAACATAACAATATTTTTTGAGAGAGGTTGGAAAGAGAAATACTCTTTGATAAAAGAAATTAAAGATTTGATTTATCTATTATACTATGGTAGACGTTTCCAATCGTCGCAGGTGAAAATGACATCTTAGCTACAAAAGGAACATATTTGGATATTTTCCATGAGTTTAAATAATAAACTGTACAACAAAGAGTTGGCGAAGTTTTCTCAAGGTATTTCAAAAGCTTTGCCTATGGAAAAAGTAAAACGTTATCGTATGCCATAGCAAACCAATCAAAATTTCGAATTATCTTCAATATAATATGTACAGTGTGATAAAATTCTTAATAGTCAAAACCAAAATTATGTGTTTATTTAAAAAGAATGTGAGTAAAAGTAGAAAATAACAAATTTTTTATGATCATTTACTTTTTTATAAACTTAAAATCTCTTATTTATAACAAACAATGTATATAAAGAGGTAACATAAATCCTAAGTGTTATAATTTATCAAAATTAGTTGGCCTAGCTTTATAGATCCATTGCATGCCTTCACGTTTGCCTGAGCTTTGCCCCTTGTCATAGTTTAAATAAATTAAAAATAACAAATTAAATTGATTACAAATAAATACGATAGTAAGAGAGAAAAGTGATTAGAAAAATCGTGTTAGTTGAATAAAAGTTAGAAATGTATCAATATTTTAAGTGTTTTAGTGATGAGAGAAAAAGTCACCTAGTTTAGTCATTTTTTGAGTCAATGAACATAAGAATAAATTTCATGATTTAAGTTATTTTTTATTATTGAAATCATAAGTTAAAAAAATTTGAATCGTCCATGCTGATTTAAACTAACCTTAAAGTGAATGTTTTTAGTCATTACTCGATATAGGAGTCATGTCCATATCAATTGGACTATTGTTAAGAGGATTTTAACTCTTGGCGATTCGAAATGATTTTTGAAATCATGTTTCCAGATAATAATAACAAACATTATTTTTCACACAAAATGTTCATCAAATAAAAAAATTGAAAAGAGAATTAGTTAAGCTTTGATGGGTTTCGTGAGAACGTAAAATTCCACAAGAGATGTTAATGAGCCGGGCACTGGTGTCAAGAAAACGTGATTCTGTCAAAGATACAAATTAGAAAAGATAACAATTTTAGGTTATTTCAATAGCAATACAGCTATAGATGTGAAAATTTTGAAACTGATTATTTAAAACAGCAGATAATTTTCATGATTTTGAAAACTTTTTGAAACGGAAAAAAATATTAAAAAATTCATTATTAAAATTAAAAATCATGAATGGACTTTTTCTCATCATCATCGATTCTCTGACTTTAGATAACAAACTTCGTTTTGTTCGCTGACACTCAAAGAATGTGATTTGAAGAGAGGCAGCAAATTCAATGAGTTGGATTTACAAAGGCATCTTAATACGATGTCATAAACTAATTATGTGTGGTATAATTTCTGACATCATATTTATTTTAAGCCCTTATATAATGATGTAACCTTAACTATAATGATGTAATCTTGATCTCAAATGAAACAAAAGAAAAAAGGACTGTTTGGTAATCATATGGAAATAATTGGAGAATATTAATTCTTTGACGGAACTACTTTTGTTATTTTTCAGGGGTATTTTTAGAAGTATACTATCGTTACTTGCGTATCTGTGGAAGAATCTATTTCAAATGTAGTCAAAAATCACTCTTCCATTTCAGGCAATCGCATCTTTAATGAATATCCTGCATTGCTGTTTCACTAACAAGTGAATTAATTTCTCATAGCCATCGTGCGCGTGTGCGAATAACAATGGATAATGTAGTAAGAAATGAAATACTATGATAAAAAAAGTGCTGTTCCCGCAATTTTTATGATTTGTGTCCATTTCCTTTCATTGACTGTATTCAGGTGTATATCCACCAATTCCTCTTATGTGTACTCCATGACAGCAATTTTGAACAAAAAAATTATGATATTGCTATCAAAATAAAACCTGAAGTTGTGTTGTACTCTTTTTAAAAGACAACTAGGAAGATTGGCTTTTTCAGGTATTAATTAAAAGAAAATGGTGCTGCCTCTTAGTAAAAATGTGTGTAAAGTAAATTCTTAATATTCAATAAAAAGTATTCTTTGTAGTGAGGTATAAAATGACATCGACGTTGGTCACTTGAATTGATAAAATGCACAGTATCCCGTACAATACAGCAAGACATAGACAGTCATAAAGAACATTGAACATCCAGATGGCCTGTTTGGAATTGGACACTTTACCTTTTGCACCGGAGGCAGGAAGCAATAGAGAAAGCAAATAATTAGCTTCGCCCATCAATGTTCTTTGGCTTCTCTTGAAAAGTTTCCGCTTTGGCTTTCCCAAGTATACACAGAGAATAGAAGTTACACAGAGTATAGAGTTTCACAGAGTATAGAATATAGTTATGAGTTATGGTAAATGTTCATTATTATATTAGGTTGAATAGCATTCTTCTAAAGAAAAATTATTAAAAAAACGTTTGTAAAATTCATTATTCTTCGAATTCTTAAAATCATTTCTATCCAAAAGTGACTGCAGTATATATATTTATCATTTTTTGCAAAATATTTACATATAATCTTAAAATCACTATTCATTCATCTACTAAATAAATATTAAGTCCCACTCACAAATCATTCCAGAAATAAATTGGAATTTTTTAACAATCCAAATTGTTATTATTTTCCCGAAAAAAATTGAAGTAATATTCCAGACTATTGTTTTCTTGGTCTACGTCACCACCGTTTCTTATGAGGCTTTAATAATCTTAGTTTTATTAATTTCTGAAGATTAACATTTATATTTGATTCTACAGATTCCCAGACTGTTTTATGAAAAATAGTTGTGTTTCTCAGTATGTTATTTTTAAAGAAAACGTCTCTGTTTAACAATCTTGAGAAGGAGTCAATTATCATGAGTTGACAATTTACGCTTTCCATGAGAGCTAACATACGTTTAATTAAAATAATTTCACTTTTATTATGAACATACATTTTTAAAGCATTTATATCTCGTATTAATTTGACATTTCTATTCTACAGGGCCATTATAAACTCATTATTTATTTTTATTTTTATGTCGGATATTTCAATTTCACTTGCAATTTTTCTCATAAAAATAAATGCATCAGATTCTAGTTTTCTTTCTAATATTATAATTTTTATTTTTTTTTATTTCTAATATTATTATATTTTTTAAATTGATATAGTTTAATTAAGATGCTGAACAAATTGAAATGCTTTTTAAAACTAAAGTTTTCGATTGAGATAAAAAAGGACTCACTTTATGGAGTTCCACTGTTTCAAAAATTCAATCAACATAAAAGCTCTAAATCAAATTTTTCTTTAATATTTTGATCATTTTATTTATTTATTTCATTTTATATTTAATTCCACCTTTTTAATATTTATTTATATTCTATATATTCAGTGAATAAATATTTTATTCCATTAACTCTTCTCTAAAATTTGAAAATCAATTCATATTTGGTATTTTCCATAAATGCTTAATATCAAAGAGTGATATTATAAACATGGAGGAAAATCCTTTTCCATCGGGGTAGAAAGCGTCACGAGAGGAGTTGTTCTACTCCTTGACATTTATTTGAGATGCGCAGCTTAAGAGATGAAAACGGAAGCTTTGTAAGTGTGCACGTTTTAGTTATAAAACAAGACGTTTTAGGGGTCACGTATTGGAAATGGTACCATACTGAGATAGGTGTTGTACTCTAAACTCCTCACTTGATTGTAGTCCTGGGACACTTTACAGATAAGTTTCAAATGTAGTTTACAGGACTTTGAAGATATAGGAAGTCTCTTCTGTAAATAACTTTACTGAAAATATTTCTTATATCAAAATTCATTTAATAACACAATGTTAGAATAATTCTCTTTGAATTCTTGAACAGCAATTCAGTTAATATTATTTAATGGCATTTTTCCAAGCTATTTCGATAAAATATATTTTACTTACTAAGATAGATTTTATTAGATAGGAAGATTTTTAAGAATAAAATTGTAAGATATAGATTTTAGATATTAATAAATAATATATTTGAAGATTAACATTATAAATTTTAGATTTAATTTCTATTACAGAGTGAAAATTTTAATTAATAGCTATTTCAATCGCATTAATTGTTTTTTTTTTTGTATTTTAAATAATAATTTCTTCAGTTAAATTTATTATTTTTGGAAACTTTATGAAATTCATAAATTAATTTATAAAACTCAATAATTATATAAAGTCCAACACTGGCATTGAGGGAAACGAGCAAGTTGATCTCCTTACCAAGAAGGAGACCTTAATTCTGCAGAAATCCTTTATGAAACAAATATTCCATTCATCTAAACTTGAAATTTCTAGAATCTCTAGGCACTTTCATCATGACACCTATGGAATGGTAATCATTGGACTGCACTCTTCTCTGCCCCATTTCTGATTTCCCTCGAGCGTCTGCAGTTGCTACATTTCGAATGCTTACTGGCCACGACTTTCTCCGTGCCCATCTCTTCCGTTTTAACAGTGTGGACTCCCATGCGTGTTCTCTTTGTATGTCTGGACATGTTATGACTGCTTCACATTTAGGTGAGTGTTCTGCACTATCTGTTTCTGCTTATCGTGTTGCAAGTTATCGGAGAGCCCATTGACTAATGGCCTAGCGGCCAAACGACAGGCATTTGTAATAATTATATAAAAACAAATACGTGAAAGTAAAATTAAAGTCAATTATTTTGAAATAATCTATATAGAAATTCTACATAAAATTGGGCTGGGAAAATGCTAGAAGGGAAAATTAATCAACTCTTACAAATCATTGTAGTGATATAAAATTATTAAATTTAGACATTTTTACTTGTTTTATATTTTTACATGCAATTGGAATCATAGTTATTTAATCTATGCTAATTTATTTTTAAGTAAATCTGTGCTTTTGCATTAGAAAATAATTTTTTAACATACATAATGTTATTTACGTCATATGGGAAAATAATAATGAAAAACAAGTATTTCAATTATTGTATAAGTGTTTTATAGCTACAACATATAAATAATATTTATTTCCCTAAAATTATTCTCATAGTGTTGATTTTTATAAATTTGAAAGAATAATTTATTTTTCCGATAATCATTTAATATCATCTTAAAATATTATATTCCATTTTCCAAACATATATCTTGAGTTTACAAAATATGATCTTTTTCAATAATAATAAATCATCATGGCAAACAACTTGCACTATGATATAAAATGACTTTCCATTACAACAATTTAATCTAACACCTATAGTAATAATAATATAATTTATATTGTTTATTATTTTGATTTAGAATACTAAACAATGCTTTAAAAATCTGTTCTATTAAAATTTGTGCAAGATTGATTATAATTTAATTTTGCTAAATGCATTGGATATATTTGATGTAGTTATTACAATTTGTTGATTCTTAATTTGATATAAAAATCGAAAATCCTACATTTACCAAAAATTTAAGAAAAAATATTTTTAAAACGTTTTTAGCTAATAATTCAGAAGATTTGTGTAAAAAATGTACTTAGTAAATTCATAAAAACTGGTAAGCGTTTAAGGAATATTAGGGAAAGTTTCACATTAGTGTCAATTGCATTTAAAGTTTAAAATAAAATTATATTCACTATAGGTGAGATTATATCTTTATATTGTTTCACAATGTTATTTAAACATGTTTATAAGTTAAATATTTAGTATTTAAATACAGAAAAGCACCAACACAATAATTTTGACTGTGCATAATATGAAATTATAAACGCTTATTATTATTTTTTTTTCGAAAAATTCCATTAAGCAGATTGAGGCCTGACCATGAAATGCTACTTTACATTTCCAAACAAATTATTAACTTGGAGATGAATAATAAAAAATGTAAATGTACTGTGGGGGACAATTTATAAACCAGAAAAAATAAATTAAATAGCTGATTCTTTTAGCCTGGTAAAGTCTATGTGTAATTAAAAAATAAAAATTAATTTTTATGTGTATATTTCATAATATGCTATTGAATTCATTTTATCATGTATATTGTTTGGAAATATGTAATAAATGCACTTATGTATTAACTTTTAAATATATTTTTCTCGATTAGTACTGTACTAATCGTACTGTTTTCTAGTACTGTCGTTATTTAACGAAAACATAAGAAATATAAACAGTTGAGATTTTATAAACATTTTTTATGATATATGTATAGAATTTGTAAATATATGTTTATTACAATTACTATACCCTTTATAGCTCAAATTCACAATGTTAAAACTAAATTTTTGCATGTGTATCAAAGTAAAAAAGAAATATCAATAAACAATATCATATATAAAATTTTAAAAATCTGAATAAAAGAGAAATACGTGATAATTTTTATTTAATTGTATCTGCAGTCAAAATTAAAGTCTTTCATTTGAATTCCTATTTCATTTCTTGATTTACCCAGGCTTAATGGATACAAATATCCTTAGTGTGCCTCGTTGGCAAGCAATCTATCATAACTAATGTCAAGAACAGATGGAAATCCCCGTACATTACGTGGTTATTACAAGAATCCAGTCTAAGGAAGTTTTCAGCTACAATACTAACGTTTCCTTTACTTCATTTAAATTTACATAAGTTATGGGTAATTGCAGAGCGATAAATCATTTAAGTCAAATTATCACAGTTATATTATGTATTTTTCCTTTTAAAAATTTATACAGAAGCAATAAATGGAATGAATTTTATTTAATAAAAAATTTCATTTAGATAAAAATATATATGTAAAGATGAAAATATTTCTCATATGTAGAAAAGCATAAAATGTCAAAAAATGTAAACTTATAATGGAAAGATTCTTAAAATTTTGATTAAAATTAGATCTAAAATTTTGAAAAGACAATATATAGTCAATTTTTAAAAATAATTTATAGGATATAAAGTATTGTGGAATCTGCACAATATACAGATTTCCAATGATCTTTATTGCTCTTATCATGTCGAAATTTTAAAACTAAAACGATAAACTTATGTAAGAAGATATCAATTTTGTGAATATGTAAATCAAAAACACACAGTTTATAAATGAAATTCCGCCATTGAAATTTCTATAATTGAAGCTGAACGTACTTTGTATGCAAATGAAACTAACTACAATTTTGAAACTGCTTACAGAATTAAGCTTCTTTCTTATTCAAAATTTCATGTAACGTTTGAGAGCATCTAATTATACACTGGACTTTTATTAATGAATTATTTTTGGGAAAAATTTTCATTAAATTTCTAATAGTTTAAGCATAAATATCTTTTTATGTTTTGAAGTCTTGAGGAAAAACAATTTTTTTTGTTTGCCTTTTTTATCGAAATTAAAGAAAAAATTTTGTTCTGCATCTAAAATCCTTTACTTGTAAAGGAAAACTAGAAAATATAGTTTGTTATCTTTTTGTCTAAATTAATAAATCTTAAACTTAACTAATACTTGTAGAGTTATAAATTCCATCCAAAATTTATTAAAAATTATTGTATATAAATGAAAATTATTGTAAATAATTATTGTAAAATTATTGTATATAAATGAAAATTATTGTATATAAATGGTTTAAGGCAAACAATTTTCGTAAAAATTAAGAAAAAAATCCTTTTCATGATAGATAAAAACGTTGATGCTAAAAAGAATAGTTTTACTTTATTAATGCATAAGAAACAATACTGTGTCAATGAAACTATAAATTAATAGTTATGACAAAAACCTCTAATTTGATTCTTAATTTTCTATTATCAATAATGTCTCTTCTCGTTTATACAAGAAAATATATATTTCCTATAAATTTCATTAATAACTAACTCTTTTTATCTAAAACTTTCACCTAATTTTCATTATTTGTAAAAATATTTCTTAATTAAAATTTTTGCTATCATTTGTACTATTTAATGTTATTGATATCTATATGTAATTTAAAAATGAAAATAACAGAAGCATTCAAAGTGCATCAAAGTTTAAAAAAACATTCAATAAAATAAAATTTATAAAAAAAAATAATAATAAATAAAATTCACAGACCTTTTTATTTCGCTTTAAAGTTCTGAAAACTAATTTAAAATCCAATTTCATGTAGCTTATTACATGAAACAAATTTAAATTATAAAAGTCTTTGTGTAATAAATATTTATTTTATTTTCTTAACTTTTAGTCATTGTATTTTCTCATGCTATTTATATTTGAAGTATAATATTTTAATTACAAATTAAAAGTGTATTTTGCAAAACATCTTATTACATATTTAATCTAAATTCATTCATTCATAAAACGAAAGATAGCTTAAATGTCACATTACAGATCTTTAAGTTATAACAAACTTGAAATCAAAAGCAAGTAAATCTAAAAGTGTAGAAAAATACAAGTTAAAGTAGCTAGTAATTAAATCATTGCTCTTTGATGCATTCTCTTACCATGAATTTATTTATTATTGGCATTAATTCATTAAATTACTTGCTTTCACAATAATTGCTGCAGAATTCAGTAATTTTAAATCTTTTGAATTTAAGTCAAAATTGAGAAATTAAATAATTAACTTCTAGATTTTACCCTGACTTCTTTGAGTTTGCAATCAAATTCCTTTTGATTCAAACATAGTTTGATTATTCATGTGACGCGATTGAATTTTCAGCGCCACTCCTAATTTTACCTGCCCTAAATAGAAAGAGCTGATCCTATTTTTGAAGCAATATTAGATGCAAAGTTTTACAACTCTGACATTTACCCAAAGAAAATTTCTTCCTCATTTTAAACTATTTGTATCCAGGAAGACATTTTGCGAAGCAGCTGGAATCATACATGCATTCATCCTTGATGCAGAGTGTATATATTTATACTCATACACTGAAGAAGAATAACAATAATTCCTTTTCTTTCCATCTGACAGCGACTAGAGAAAAAGGAAAAGAATTACAGCAGTTTTCTATTTTTGAAGTTTAACTTGAGACGCAATTTCAATTTTTGGGGTCTCAAAGATAATTGAATTATTCCAAAACACGAGCTGATCTAGAATCTCTGAAATTGATCTCTTCCACTATCGGGAGTTCTTGGAAAGTATTTTGTTCTTCAAGGCTTAAAAAGGAAACTACATATGTTCGTATGTTATGAAATATCCAGAGGAGAAGAAAAATCAAATTGATTTTAATAAAATATTGCAGCCCGAATATACATGTACGCTTTGTTTACCTATTTTTTTCTATTTTCAATTCGTTTACTTTGCGCTACACTGGATAACAGAGTATTAAACACAAAGAAGCAATGGTTACAAAAGCAAATTGAATTACAGAGGAAGATTTATTGAGTATTAAACTCAGCAGAAAGTATGGTTAAATATTTTAAAATATAGATTTGATAACAAAAGCATGAATGCTGTTTTAGACATCTAATTGTCATTTTGAAGTGCAAATATAATTTTAATTGACATTTTTTTAATTATTTATGTAAATAATTGAATACGAGTAACATGCCCATTTTTGGGCAAATTGTAATAATATAGAATCAAAAATGAGATGCTATAGAAATGTTTGAAATGAATGTTACTGAAATTTGTATTACTATTTACAAAAATTTTAGAATTATTTCAATGACAATAAACCATATTGTAATTATTTATTATGTAGTGAATTATTTTAGATTTCATGAGATTCTTTTACGAGTGATGTTAAAATTATTTTATTTCAGTAAATTTTATATCATATTAACAGAAATGAAATATAAATTGAGAATAAATTTTAGTAGCTAAACACGTTCTTTTACTAATGTATTAGAGTGAGCATTCTATAACGTATATATTTTTTATAGATATATCAAAGTCGTTAAAGATATAGGAGATAAACCAGCATGGTTTTAATTTGTTTTTGCATTTTATTCTTTCCATTAAAATATTTTGTTTAAATGAAAATCTTTAGTTCAATTAAAATTCATCTGATTTTTTTTTTCTCATAGAATGGCGTGATTATATAAATAATGTTAAAAAACTCAAAAGATGCCAAATTCCTGAATTTATTTAAGTAGCTTGCATGTATTTTAAAGTCTTCATTTATATGTATGTAGTTTAAAAAGTGTTGTTGATAATAAGCATTTTATAATAGAATTATATTTATTTCTAGAATCTTAAATCTTATGTTTTATGCAGAATTTTTTGTGTCAATTTACACTAACTTACTTTTACTATTATGTAATTAAAATTAAATTCGAATTCCTTTTAGTTCCCAAAAATTTTTAAAGAGAATTTTGGGTTTTATCATTTTTTTAAATGTTTACAAACTTTCCTTGTTGTAGTACTTTTATATTTTAAATGCTTACTTTTAGTTTCAAATTATATTTGGTTTCTTCAATTTAATAAGACTTGATAAAATATTGTTTAATTGTACATATATTACTAGGAGTATTTCATTTCCCAAAAGTACTATTTTACCTTTATCAAATATATCAGAAAAACTATAAGGTATACTCTTAAATGTAATAACTCACACTCGTATCATATTTTTTTTAAAAAAAATAACTTTAATATTTTATGATTTTTTTAAGTCTTTACATCAGAAAGTGTCATGTTCATCAATTTATTCCAGGGTAAATCCTCTATCGTAAATGGGTGGAAACAAATAATCAAGAACACTGGTATGATGAATGATACAAAAACAGCATTTTCTTCTTTTTCTCCCATTGCATCTATGCATTTAAAACCATTTATCATTATTCTTGTGCTGACGTGTTTTGCCGCAAAAGTGACAGCGACACGGAAATCAAGCTTTTAGTGCTTTATCACTTAGTCACGACAGATATCTTTTGTTAGCAATGGCAGGAGGTGTTTAAGCTTTTAGAATCCACATTATTATGAAATAAAATGGTAGCACTTACTATAAATAAAAAGGAGAAAATACATATTTGTAATATTTTAACATTTCCAATGGCCGAGCTCTTAATTCTTTATCTGAAACGCAGAATTGATATCAGTAGTACTTTTTTATTTCGTAGAAATCGAGCATATAATTTTCAAATGATTACTCTTAATGATTTTATAAGATGTTTTATTGTAGATTATTTTTGAAACTGTCGTTATTTTCCCTAAGGCTTTGTAAACTAATTCTTATATTTACACTTTATTTAGACAATGCAGTTTTATCTTTTTTTTTTTTTTATCAATAATACAGTTTTGCTATTTTAAGTATTATGAAGCGTGGATTTTTTTTAAATAAAATATACTATTGATTTATACTAATAATAAAAATAGCTCAAAATAACAGTTTATTTTAAATTTTGCATTTGAATTCAAGATAAAATATTGAGATATGTTGGATTTTAACAAAATTTAAAGAAAAACATTAATATTTTAATTTCAGGAAGTAGAAAATGGACTTGTTATACAATTCGTAATATTTTAATTCAATAATAAAAATAAATGTAACATAATGGCTTTAGTAAAACTCTAGTTTAAATTATGTTTATTTTTACTCCAGAAAAAGTAGAAATGTATAAAAATTACAAAGATGAGAAATTAAATTAATTTTAGCAACTTCCATTTTTCCTTTAGGCATTTTTAAAGAATATTTGTAAATTTTGAAATCCAGTATCGGACAAATTTTACCTTATTTATTTTAATATAATATAACAAATGATTTAATTGGATATTTTACAAAATAAAATTTCATAATTTACTTAATTTATTTATTTCTTAAATGATACATTGAAGTAAATATATCGGCAGAAATGAAATTTTTCTTGATATTCTGAATTCCAGTATCAGTATCGTTTGAATGCAATAAACACATGATATGGAAAATCAAAATTATCATAATTAAATTACATTTAAACCCAAAAATCGTGTACATTAATACATTAAAAATTCTGCAAAGTTTTTTACATTATCCTTGCAAAATCCTATGATTTTATTTTTATTTTTTGGGAAAACATTTGCTTACTTATACAATGGGAATATATGTAAATCAAATGAAAGCATTTACTAATATTTTTTTATTTAAATTTTTCCTTATTTCTATTTTAATTTCTTTAATGAAAAATACTTATTCGGAAATCCAGAAAAAATTCTGTTTCAATATCAAAACAGTGGTTTTTAGTAACATTATACAAAGACAGGCTTTTCCGTGAAATATTTCTTTGGTTCAACTCAGTGACTAACTTTTTTTTTTTATGTTCTCTAAGATTTAGAGTAGTGGACAATGTTTTATTTAAATGTTATAGTATACATTACACATAATATTTGGTTATATTAAGCATTACCTACTATAGGGTATTTACAGATTTCTTCTCAAAATTTTCTTAATATTCCTCAACTCATTAATAGAAGAACATCTAGATATACTGAAGAATTTTATGCTAAACATTAATACATTTGCAGATAATATCACACAAAAAACAAGCATTTCAGTGGTATGACTATTTTTTTAGTGAATGTGATCTGAAGAATTAATTTTTGATTTTAAAAACTAAATTAAGTATTTATCTTTTCATTAAAGTCAAATGTTGCTCATAAGATAGAATTAATATTTCAATAATTATGATTGGATACTTATCTATTTTTTAAATTTCAAGCCTTTATTTTTATAAGAAATTAATTAAGAAGAAATCCTGCTATCAAAAGTATGTTTTCTACATATTATAAAGAACTTTACATCTTATTATCATATACCTTAATTGTACTTTGTGAATTTTATACATTGAATAGTTTCCAATGATATATATTAGCTAGTTTTTAATATAAGTAATGTGTAATTTCTTTTTTTCTAATTGTTTGCCAGTTAATGTACACAAAATAGTTTCCACATTATACTATAAAATAACTTCAACTAAGCAAAAAATATATTCCCAATATAATTATTTACATGATATCATAGCAATATCGCTTAATTAGTTAAAGAGAAGAATATTTGGACGAATGAAAGAAAACTTTATACAAAAGAAGTTAAATAGATCAGAGAATACCACAGTAGTAAATTAAAAAAAATTTCATTTAATTCCACAGCAATTTGACTTGTAAAAGAGAAATTTCCGCTTCATTATTACTTTACGATATTACCGACAATTATAACAGCATAATGAAATTTGTACTTGAAGAATCAGTTAATTTAATTTGAAATAATTTGTATTTATTTTAAAACCAGTTTTAAAGTATTACTTTATACATTTTTTAAGTTTATAGTTGTAAATTATGAATCCTGATGTTTTCAAACATTTATAAATAATATTACGAATTTACAAACGTTTTTCTGTAATGATGAAGATATCATGGAAAAATTATCTTTGTTAAATTTCCGTATCATATATAATAATTTTTAAACATTTAAATAATTTACCCAGAATCTACTATTTTTATTAATTTTGTTCACCTGTTCTTTTACTCAACAACCTAACCTTGAGTCTTAGTGGTTCTCAAAATGTCGCATAAAACTACCTCTTTGTTTTTTCGAAAATTACTCCAGAGTCTCAGTAGCTGCCCTTATGATTTATTACTTTCGAATAATAGTAATTTCTTTCTTTCTGTATGCACATTTTATTGCTATTTTTGATGTTATTGATATTAGGCATGACACGCAATCTCGTGTATTCAGATTTTAGATAAATTTTAGAGCTTTGAAGCAAAATAAAACTACTACATATTTAGCACTAGTAGGAACAGAAGTGCTTTGATTTATGCATAAATATTTATCATATGATTGAATGTCAATAAATGAAGAGATATATGAAAAAAATGAATCATTAATTGCTATGTATTGAACATAAATTTTCTTAGGCCGGACATCATTATTCTCATGGTGATTCAGAAAAAGAAAATTGTTTTGATACTTAAAACTCAGTGAATTCTAAGTACATCTTTTTATAATAGTTTACTAAATTACCAGGAAATAATGGTGGCACAAAAATATAGTTTTGATTGTTGTTTTTTTCAATTTTTTTATTGGCGATAGTATTCTAATGAATAGTTTACTGTGTCCAAATAAACATTTGGAGACTATTGCACATAATTTTAAGAGGGTTTTTGATTTCAAAGATTCCACCCTGATAAAAAATGAATCTTATATTGGTCTAAGAATTTGTCGGGCATCACATTTTATTGCTTGCAAACATCAAAGATAGTAAAGTAGTTCATAGGAAGTAAGTCTTTATAGTTCTTAGAGATTTAAAAGTTAAACAATAACAAAGAACCATAAAACAGTTTAAAGAAATTTTCTTTGTATCTCATAAAGAACATATTCCGAACAGAAACATACCTGAACCAATTCCTTTAAATACTGGTTGAACACGTAGTATAATATTTTCCATCAAGTGAAATAAGGCAGACACTAATATGAAGAGGAAAATCTAGCTAAAGGAAAATATATCACATTCGTCGAGCTTAAAAAGGCAAACGTATCTTCAATACACTATAAAAATCTAAAGTAAACACACCACATCTATTTACAAATATCGTAAAAAAGTTATATGAGTACCTCTCAAAAAAACTATTTTAATAGATACTTAATCCCTGTTCTTTAACAGAAAATGCATTTAAAGTGGTAAAAAGCAGTGGTGATATTCAATTATTTATCAGAAATTGCTGACCGTACCTCATACAACAGTCGCGCATCTAGTGCATGCATTTTAAAATGACTTTTCCCGAGTTAAGCATTTATAATTTTATATGTGCTTACTTTGACACCAAGGAAATATTTTTTTAACTATTATTGAAAATATGAAAATTCAATATAAATGCGTGAAGTAATGCGTGAGATTATTTTAGCCAATACTATAACAAATGTAAAAAATATATTCCATATGTTTGAATTTTGCATAAATTAACTAACCAGAAACACAAACGTATTGTAAAATGCCGAATTTACTTTCTTATGTTTAGTTACTCGTAATCATGTATTTGCTTGTTAAAAATAAGTAAGTCGCATTTTTAATGACTTGAAAAGCTTTTCCAAAAGAGACATAACATATTTTAGTTCAAAAATAAGACCAAAGATTTCAATTTACAAGTGTAGTTCAAAGTTATATAATTATGAATATTAAAATTCAACTAATATTGTATTGCTATCTTTATTATATTAATTTAACTAATATTCTATAAATATTATTTAATAGTAAATGTTAAAAAAACGCATAGAGCTAATACGTTAGAAATGTTTAAGGGATTTGTTTTATTTACCATATATAGGGCTATAATTTTACGTAAGTATTTGTGAGAAAAATAACAAATTCAAATGGTGAATAAATAATTTCATTTTCATATAAAAGAAGGCATGTACATTCTCTTCAACTTCTGATGAATATATTCTTGTAGAAATTAACGTATCGTTATATCATGAGTCTTGATTACAAAGAAGTGACAAAAAAAAAACCAATAAATAAGGTATGACGTTTATATCTCTAAGTTATCACTTCATAGACATTTACCAATTTTTGATGACATAAAAATCCTATGATCTTTAAGAAAAAAAAAAAACGAAGAAAATAAAAAATCATTTCACATTGTACTAATATCAGTATTGAAGTGTGTGTGTGTGTGTGTGCATTCACACAGAATCTGATATAATATCATATAAATAGCTATATTCACATCTATTACTTATATAATCATGAACAATGTTATAATACTAGATATTATACTGAAAATTTGTATTCGAAACAACACTTTAAGTTGTCGCATAGTTATAATAACTATGAATTAGATATGAATGAAAAAATAGACAATAACGTGAGTGTTTATATTAATTTCTTAATAAAAATGCTCGGTTTGCTAACGTTATTTTTAAGGAAATATCTGGTGATGAATTACGTAGAATAATTTCAAGATAGATAGAACTTTGGGCGTGACGAATCTGGAGAATCGCCAATTCAGATCACTGAAAATCTCCTAAAAGCCGCCATGTGAGTACTAAACGGCTGAATGAACATTACCAGTTCTTGGGTGGAGAGAAGCAATACATGTAAAAGATTTACAGTTCATTAAAGTAATCTTTGCTGCGATTTCCGGATCAAAGTATTTATTACTATTTCACTCTTCTGATTTTGGATTACTTTTGATGAATGCTTTGCTTTCTGAGAGCCAAAGATTCTAAAAGTGATATGCATTACAGTAGACTATTAAACGTTATTGAAAGAGTTGAAACTTATATCTGGCTTAGTTAGAATTATAATTTATTAGTATTATAATAATCAGATGAAAATTTGCTTAAAATATACGCAAATATAATGATTTCTATTATTTCTAAACTATCTCCCGCTTATTTAGAGATTAAATGAGTATCTCAGGAAGCTGATACAATTTCTAAATACAAATTTTCTTATTGAGAACATATGAAATGCGTTTTGTAAGCTATAACATTTTGAAAAATCAAAATTAAGTATATGTAGTCAGTCTAATAATTGTTAGTATTAAGTGATTAGTTAAATTTCCTCGGATTATTTAGGCTATTGTCATGTTAATGTAAGATATGTCTAAGATTAAGTCTTTATTTGCTTAATTATGCAAAAAATAATGTATAATTAAAATTTTCAATCGTACATATTTGTATAGCATATACAAATTAGAATTTACAAAGCATCTTACTTAATTTACGAGATATAATGTAAATAAAATTGTCAATTATGATATATACATTTTTGATTAAAAAATTGTAAAATATTTATCAATTCCTTTAATATTAACATAAATAATTTGCAAAAAATTAAATTAATAGGAATGAAGTAAATGAATTTAATAAAATACCACTTGAGTTACGTGAATTTATATGCATCATAAATTGAAACTTCCTTTCATATTTTGCAGTCGCCAATTATTACATTTCAAAATTTTGTAAATTTCATATGTAATTTTTTAAATTAAAGTCTATCGAATTATTTTTTCTGTATTTTGTTCTGTATAATGCATTAATATATTATGTTAATTCATGGAAAATGAAATTTAGTTCTGAGTTTCATTTACTGGGCTATTAATGGAGTGTTCATAAATATTGCTTACTATACATTACAATTTATGGATATTCGATTTTTAGTTACAGAAGAAATCAGAATTACAGAAGTGACATATGTAACCATATATAAGGTAATAATAAAATGACTATATATATAATAACATTCATTAAATAGAATACTAATATTATAAGGTAATTGGGATACTGCCTATTATCATATATGTTGTATTTAAATCAGTTTAGTGGCCCGATAACTTCACGATGTGGGTGACCAATTCCAGTGGGAAAGAATTATCCGAAGTAGAAACTTTCAAATCACTAGGAAGTCTTAGAAAAAACTTTTCCATTGGAAATCTTGAAACCTACTTAAGAATAAGATGGATTAAAATAAGAGCTGAATTATTACTTCAAGTTTAATTACTTTTTCTCACTTACTAATATTAAAGCAAAAACAAATAATTGGCAAAACACATACTTTAACGGTAGAGCTTCATTTGAAGTTCCAATAAATACCACATACATAATTGCTTTAAAAAAATGTTACATTTCTTTTGCAAAATTAGAAAATATTTAGTTTAACTCACTTTAAGCAGAAATTTCAAAAAAGTGAACTATTCTGAAAGTTTTTTTAATGTTTTATTTAGTACAATTACCACTCACCTATTTATAAATAAAAAATAAATATTGGTAGACTAGTGAGAATTAACATTTTTCAAAAACTTTCGCTTATATTTTCTTTGCATAAGATATTTAATTTCAATAATTGAGAATTTTAGTATACACTCCTATAAAGATATGGTCAAACTTTTTAACATAAAAAATAGTAGTAGCGGCATTTACATGTAAATAACGGAGCACACAAATAATAAAAAATTATCTATTTAATTTATTTTTTCTAATAAAAATAATTATTAAAAAAATAAGAAGCCTGAAAAAGCTTTCTTATTATTTAAAAGGTAACTATGTTTTAACAAGACTAAATATCAGAAGAATATGCTTAGCAGAAAACTTAGTCTATAACACGTAAAATGCAAAACATCACTAGAAAATATGACTGTAAAAAAATAGTTGCAGTACTCTTAAAACTTAACACAGCGCAACAGCCATCATAGAAGCAACATCTACAATAATAACATCTGTTTTGTTGACCAAGAAATTTTGATTACTAGATAAATAAATAAATAAATTCAGATATTATATTTTAAAATTCATTTTAGAAAGTTCCGATCATAATAATTTTATATTTTCTTCATTATAATATAATGGAAATTGTATGAAAAAAAATTTGGAGATGATATCTGTCTGACAGTAATAGAAATATTCTAAATTATATAGAGTGAAGACAACAGAAAATACTATATTATGAGAAGAATTTATAATACATCATAAAAATGTGGAAATAAATCAGGCTGATTTCGTAAAATTTAAGAAATTGAGTATTTTCTTACGTTTGCGGAGAAAAAGAAATTAAGAATAAACAAACAGTATAAAAACTATAAAAGTTACAAAGAAAAAGTATGCAATTTTGAATAAAAGTTGCAAATTTTAAAAGTAACCAAATAAGGATTTCGTACTTTCTTATTATACTTATTTAGTTTTCTATATAAATATGTTTAAATAATAAAAAAGTGTAATATTAGGTATTTTATTAAAAGAAAAATATATCAGGTTTTGAATATTTCTAAAATTGTAAGTGAGAGAAAGAATTTATTATATTTTCTATTTTCCTTAATTGTATAATCGGATAAAAAGATTAATTTGCATACTGATATGATTATAACTAAACATAAAAAATATAAGCATTAAAAAGATTAATTTAAGTATTTTTTCTAGTTAAAGTATCATAAATTTCGCTTTAAGAGCATTATAAATATGTTTTAATTATTTTAACGAAATTGCTTTATTTCAATCATAGTAGAAAATCATTTTTATTTAAAAAAATCATTTAAAATGTATCAAAATGAAAATAAATTAGGATTAAGTAACAAAAGCTAGTTGCTTGCTTTTTTGTACTTCTTTCTGTTTTGAAAATATTGTGAATATAGTTTTCATATACTAATGTAAAAAAATTAACTTAAACTTGATACTACCATTTAAGAACTTTTAAAAAACATATTTAAAAAGAAAGCAAAAAATGCATTACCTTAAAATTTAAAAGCACGTGATTAATTAAAAATTAACTTAAAATTTATAATATTAATTATGTATACCTAAAAGTGTAAATTTTACTGATTTTCAAATAATTACAGGCATTAAAATTAATAATTATGCATGTGCTTTAAATTATAAGAAATTGTTTCTTTAAAAACCGCTCTTTTTAGGCTGTATCTATCTATCTATTATATATATATATATATATATATATATATATATATATATATATACCATGTTACATTTATACTGAACTTCTTATCCATTAAATATAATGTATATTCAGTGTTATATACAGTGCAATATATTTTATTGTACAGAAATCATTCAGCCAGTATTGGTTGTTTGAAAATAGCTAACACTGCAAATTTCTTTGGAAAAGACTTTTTTCTTACTTTGGATTTGGAGTATTATATATCACTTGTATATACAAATAGTTTCAAAGAAATATTGCTAAAGATTTAAAACATGAATAGATTAAGCATATTTAGAAGGAAATGCAATATTTTTATCTCAAAGTATATCTAGAAATATGTATATTCAGTTGTAACAATCGGGATTCTAAATGTAAGAATTATTGAATAAAATTTTTGGATTATAACATGTTTATTGTGTCTATTTTCGTCAGTGAAAAACTTCTAACTATTAAGCTCTATTATTATCATTGTCAATAAAAGTTATCATATATATCACTGATATCTGTATTGAAAGTTATTATTATCGTCCAGAGTTATATATCAAGTTATCATTTAAAAACATTGTTATGTATATCTTGTATGTGAATTTTTATATACTTCATTATACATATATATATATATATATATATATATATATATATATATATATATATATATATGAATGCAGAACTTATGTTAGTTCTTATAATAAACTGGAAATTAGATTTCTTCCACTAGTAACAATCACAAAATATTTATTCGTCATTGAAAAAGCATTTTAATTTTTTTTCGCGTTGAAATCAGCAAAAGTTTTTAAGCGTAAATTACGTGTTTCTTCAACAAATACAAATAATCTAATCAGCTTTTGTAAAATTACATAAAAAAATTGTTTATTATTAAACTGAAAATAAAACTGGATGGAAACAGGTACTACAGAATTGCGTAATCATCAATTGTTATTTTCAATGCCAAATACAAATTGATATATAATCTCAGAAAATAAAATGTTTTACTTTAAATTTTTTCTCATTTGCCTGTATTCGTTATTTTTCTCATATATATAATTTATGACGATGAGTAAGAGATGTTTGTAAATTATTGGTCACTTTTTAATGATAAATACTCCCTCCAGATAATAAAGATAAATTTAAAGTGATTATTGTATTAATTGGATAAACAAAAATTTAAATGCCTATTTTTAATAGAGGTTAGCTTGTGCGCCGTTTTTAATATAAAGAGTATTAAGAGGGCAATCGGTTTCATGTTAGATGTTTGCTAACACCTTGGTTGCTAAAGCAAATATAATCCTGTTTTTTTTTTTTTTTTTTTTTTTTTTTTTATTTTTATTTTTTTAAGTAACATATACTGGAAACTTTTTTTCTCTAAATTGTGTTGTTTACAAAATTCCAAAAGCAGATACATCTTAGCATTATATTAAGTGATCTGGGAGGCTAAGAATAAAAAAAAACATATATCTTTCTGTTTAAAAAAAAAACAATGAAGATGAAACAAAAATAATATTCGATGTAAAAAAAAAACAGTCTCAATTAATTGCACCCAACGCCGATTTTGCAAAACAAATGCCTTTCAAATGGGAAAATATAAATTTGCATCACAAAGTTCACTCTATATTAAAGAATATGAGTTATTATAAGCATAATAACTCATACATAAGTTGCTCATTTCCTATAACAAGTTGCTCATTTCCTATAAATTCTTAATCTTCATATGTCACCAAAATATTGAAGTCACATTTAGACACTCTTTGTTATTAGTGACAGATATTTATCTATATCTATATTCATATATATATCTATATCTATATCTATGTCTATATCTATCTATCTATCTATCTATCTATATATATATATATATATATATATATATATATATATATATATATATGTACGTATGTGTGTGTGTATGAATATATAGTAAAAAACATAAATGTGTTCCATTTTACTTTCTAGAACGTTCCTCTTATCGAAAATTTTGAAAAGAAAAACATAGTTATAGTTGACTAGTGGACAAATATAAAGTACAGGTAATCTAATATTAAAATAAGTATGCGGAATTTTTTGTTGTTATTTTAATTGTCATATTTTTTCTGTAAGACTATGTGCTCAATAAGATGTCTCTATGACCTGCTTTGTAAGGGTTGTGTTCTTATTGTTAGTGAGTTCGAATACTAATCCCAAAAGATAAGCTACCATATTAACAAATGGCATTTTGGCTGAGAAATTCTCCACATAAATTTTATCTGTAGTTTCGGTGGTAAAAATCTTTAAAATTATATATGTATATCTGTAGGTGCAGGTCTTTTGCTAGGAACCTGTTCTGAAATGCAAAGACCCACCCATTATTGGGGACGAGACACGCCCACTTTGTAACCCACCAGTTGCCTGCACCTTGCAGAGTTGAATAGAAAAAAATCTAGTTGCAACACTCTGAAAGAATATGATTAATTAATCATGGTGTAGACTTTATTTTATTTTATCTTTTAATTTTTAAAAGGAACTAAATGTTTTATCACTAAATAATTCAAATAAATTTAAAATAATTGCATTTTAAAAAAAAGTGCTGCCAAAAATTTAATGTTTTTTAGTTTGTTCTATTAATTTGAAGTAACATTCAAAAGTAAATAAATAATAAAATGCATAATGTGGAAAAGAAAAATCCTATATTTTCTTAAAATTAAATTACCCACAAAGCCGGTCATAAAAGATTGTAAACTCATTAATTAGCAACGAATACTAAGGCATTTTCTATTCACACAATTGATTTTATAGCCAAGCATTGAACTTCATTGTAATATAGTACTTTTGTGAAAGATTCTCAATTGCAGATTTGAAAGACTGTGATGTATCTGAATCAAATCTTTTTATAAGCACTAATGATTCCACTTCAGAATGCACGAAATTTAATGATTTGGTAATATATATATATATATATATATATATATATATATATATATATATATATATATATATATATATATATATATATATATATATATATATATATATATATATGTATGTATTATATTGGTCTGTACAATTTTTTAGCTTATTTTATTTTAACTTTTGATTTGTACTTGAAGATGATTTTGCTCCAAAATTCAATATATTTAGTTACAGATAACACCAGCTTATCGCTTACACTTTACGTTGCACAGATAAAGCAGAATAAGCACAATCTACTATTGTGTAATTTCACCCTCCGTAATAAGATACCCGTTTTACTTATGGTTACATCAACCATGGAAATTTAATATGTAAAATTTTCTCTTTATGCTTATATAAGGCTGATATAATGATTTTTCGTAAGGATTGTGTTGCTTAAAATACTTATTAAAGAATGTGAAACAACTGTTCTGTTAATGTAAAATTATTTCCTTAATCGTAAAATGATAGACTAACTAATATCAATAAATCCAAACAAAATATGTTATTGATTACTTTATTCCAATATTCTCAACAGCGTTCTAACTTCGCATGTTTTAAATCCTATTACAATGCCTTTATTTTTATACTAAATAATATAAAAGAAAGAAGTATCTTTTAACTAATTACCTTGTATAATGAAGAATTTTTAATTTTGCTCATTGTTTCTTTTACGTGCAGCAATTTTTCATGTAAATTCGATCAAAAAAATTATTTTAAATTCAGTTAAAATTTTAAGCTTTCATTGATATTTGTGAGTCGTAAAATCTTCAATTGAGATTAATTTTCAAAAATTAATATATTTTGTGTACTTAATCTTTCACAAAAAATAGTAAAAAATACCTTATAATTTTGTCTGAAGAAATTATACATGAACTTATCAATAGAGACATCATGAAAACATAAAATAACATAAATCGTTTTTTTTTCACATTTTTTGTTTTATAGTAATTTATTCGAAAATATTATAATATTTAATTAAAAATTCTGGATAAATATATTTTTCATATTTGTTGTCCATAAATATTACACATGTTAAACACTGTATAATACTGCAATGTAAGATGAAATATAATCCGAAAATATTACTTGCTGTAATGGAGTAAAATATAGTTTTCTTTTATCTGATTTTAAAGAAAGAATAATTTAGTATTAAATTATCTCTATCAAATGGAAGATAAAAAACATCGCGCTATAGAAAAATTGTTTAACAATATGCTTTATTTAGCTGCATATTAGAGATTTTAAATTAAAATTATTAATAAATCCCAATATTCCAGCACCATAAATGTTTTTGTTGTTTACTATTATGGCGAAAACTGATTTCTTTCGTAACTATAAGAAAAGTATATTACTTTTAATCATGAAATCTATTAAAATTTAAAACTCAAAACATTTTGAGATATGCATTTTTATGTAGTTGAATTAGAATAAAAACAGTTTTTGTTAGCAGCATAAAATAAAGTTTTTCTTTTTTTGGGAAAGAATTATTTTTAAGTAACGTGTATTTAATGAGAGTAATGAAATGAACATTTTTTAAGTAGTTTATTCATCTGTTTCACAAATAATCACCGGAAAATACCCTGCAGCACCAAAAGAAACTTTTATGAATAAACAAAAAAAAAAAAAAAAAAAAAAAAAAAAACTTGTGAGAACTGAAAAGAAATAGGAATTCAATGCCGAATATATGTGGGTACCGGGGTTACTCAAAAATGGTAATTTTGAGAGAAACGAAGGATGAAACGCTTTTAGTTTTGAAACGGTATATAAGATATATATGAAATACATGAGATTTGGAATCATCATTTAAACTATGCAATTTTTTATGAACTCAGTTTGATATTTAAATTAGGATTAAATAAATATTACAATTTTGGAATATAATACAACTTTAATTTAAGTAATGACCAATATCCTTCTATAAGTTCGTTTCATTCTTTGAAACTATTCACAATTCAAATTCTACACAAATGACTCCCTCCCTCAAGTTTCAAAGAAAAACTTGGGAGTGGGGGGAGAATAAGTATTTATTTTGTTAAAATGCGACGCTAATTGTTGTGTTTCTCATTAAGGATTAATTTAATAGCATCTATATACTTTTTGTCTCATTATACAGAAGCACTCGTGGCATTTTTATTATGCAAATAAAATATTGCGAGAAGCAAGGGAATTACAACCATAAATTCAATATAAGTATATATATATATATATATATATATATATATATATATATATATATATATATATATATATATATATATATATATATATATATATATATATATATATATATATATATATATATATATATATATATATATATATATATATATATATATATATATATATATATATATATATATATATATATATATATATATATATATAAATCCCTATAATCTATATATATATATATATATATATATAATCCCTACTAACAATATTCTATACTTTTTTTACGTCATGTTCTTTTAGAACAGTAATAACGACAAGAATATTCTTTTATTACCTTGTAGTTTAAATTGATAGAATAAGATATAGAATTAATGCTATTCTATGTCCCACGATAAACATACCATTTTAAAGTATTAATTATAACAAAATCATGAAAGTAAACATGACTTAAAATGAATATTCTTAATTTAGTTTATTTTTCAGCTTTCTTTCAATGGTAAGTTTTTTTTTTTTTTTTTTTTTTTTTTTCTCAGAAAACTGACTTTTATTAAGTGCTATATTATGATCCTCATACAACATACCCACCAAAAATGAAACATAAATTTTGTGAATAATCTTTTTCATACTCGATTTTTTCTTAAAATTATAATTGACTTTTCACATCATTGAATTAGTAATGTTAATTTTATTTGGGTTCATTTTATCTGTTGCGAGAAAAATTCTATCTGATCGTTTACTTTTTACAGTGAATGAAAGTATTCGGAGTTTTGTAAGCTTTTTTCTTTAAAAATAGACAAAAGTTGGTTTTATTTGAATTTCCTTTTATAAAATAACAAATGTAAAAAAATAGACTTTCAATATTCTTATTACTATTCCATGTATCTATTATTGCCATTTCTTATCTCACTTGATTGAAACTACCATCTAGGTCAAATCCGTGAATCCTTGCGAACCAAACCTTGATTATAGTGGTGTGACACTACCACCAAGATAAAATCAATGAACCAATGAATCAATACCTCGACAAACCAACATGTCATGAATAATTGCATTAAGATGCAGCTTAAGGATTTTGAAGTTCATGTAGCAACAAGACTTGAAGTCTAACTTTCAAAAACTAAGTTGCAAAGTGTTCATCAGAGAAAAATGTTAAAATTTTTAAATTCAAATGCGAGATACAAGTAGAAGACCCATGAAGCAATCCCACCACTACTAACAATATAATTTCACTTGGATTACACTCGACGGCTAAATATTTTAAGTATTCTATTCATAGCCAGCTTTAGAACAATTGTTGATTTTTTCTGCTGGTTTGAGCTTCGATGTGATTTCATCCAATAATGAAAATGACGTCATAATGAACCAGGTAAACTTAGAGCCATATATATCGGTTGAAATGAACTTTGTTAGAAATATCAATGATTTCTTCTGTTTAATTAATTATAACACAAGAAATTGCATAAATGCAATCAACGATATCATTTTTTATTTAAAACTTTTAAGATTTTTTCAAAATATGCAAGTATTTTTTTTAAGTTTTCACGGAACTATTAATTTAGTTTTATTGGAATCACATTTAACATTTGAGTGTTGATTTTGTTTTTCCTTAATATTTAACAATATCCGTAAAACATACATGAGTTTGGTTTTACAGAATATAAATTGTAAAATTTATAACATACATTCTATAAGCAACTTAAAATATTTTTAATCATTGTACAGAATTAAATAAACGTATGCTTAACTATATCTCTGCGGGGCTTAACTATTTTAATTAATAAGAATAATATTAGTTTCCGAGAATGTTATTTCATAGAAAAAATATCTTCGATTAATTTGAAGTATTCCTAGATAGAAAGTTTTTCTGAAATTCTTTCATAGGAACAATTTTAAGATTGAAAGGTTTATTCAATTTAAATTATGCAATCTATGATAAAAGACGATTTCATCATCTACTTCAAAATATGTAACAAAATTTTCCAACTTCTACAAAATATATATAAAAAAAATATTAAAATAATTACCTTTTAAAGAAATTTAAGGAGAAATATGCATCCGAATTTATTTTAATTTAAAATTATACAAAAATATAATAACATTTATATACTTTAAACAATTGTGCATAATTAAATTAAAATAATTTTTTGTGTTGAATTCTTAATGCAATTTGCAATGTAATACTTAGGCTGTTTCTCATATAAATTAAATAAAGAAATATTTTTTTAAGGAAAAATAAAACTTGAAATTGAAACGGAATCTTAAATATTACATGAAACTTTGGTCATGCATACTTCCATTTTTATTGTAAATGCATACGTAAAAAAAAAAAAAAAAAAAAAAAAAAAAACAGTGAAATTAAAATTTAAATCTTACCATTAACTGCACATAATGTTAGTATAAGCATCCATATTAGCGCCATATCACAACGCATGCAATCCTTTGATACAAGCCCACTCAATTTATAAAATTTTTGCTTGAATTTTTGTTATGAAAAAATCTGATCTTCAATCAACTCGAATTTAACTTTCCGGTAATGCTCCTTCTCCGATGAAACTATCCGAAGACGGAAGGAGCCGCGTTGCGCTCGCTACGCCGCTCAGCGCGCGTGTGTAGCCGGAAAAACAATCTGTCCTGTGGTTCACCGGAGTTTCGTATAATGGCGCATGCGCTATTTTGTGCCACGTGGTTTCCTTTTCTGTGAGGAACAATTCATTTCCTAAGAATTTCCTTTAAATTCCGCTCGAAAAGAAGACACTTTAAAAGGAATTTCGTACGAAAACAACTTTGGGGAATCATCTTTAAATTACACATACATAATATTTAACGCGTATTTCGTTAAAAGAAAATCAGCAGATTGTAATATATACATTAAATTTTAATTTTTAAATTTCTAGTTTTGAATTTTAGATACTTTTTTAATTATACGTTGGATTTGAGGTATAGATTAAATACCAGTATAGCTTCTGGGACGTTTTTATCGTAAAACGTTAGTAATATTTTTGAACATCATTTTTATTTATAATTCCTTAAATAATAAGAAACAATTAACGATATCAAGGTAAAGGTATTTATTCAAACATTTTTATTTGTTATGTTATAAAAAGTTATTATTATATGATATGCCTGAGAATGGATAGATTTCATTTTGTGATACATTTAAAAGCATGCATAAAAAGAAAATGATTGAACTACAGCTAACATTTTCATAGTTCATATTTTAATAAGTTTATAATTCTACAATAAGGAAAGGCAGAAATTACATAAGTAAGAATATTGTTTGTCCGATTTATAGTAGAAGTGATATAAGAAGTGATTTATAGTAGAAAAATGAATCAGCAAACAGAACTTCGTTAGATTCCTGATTTTTCTTAGATTGTCTAAATTTTGTTGAGATATTATTTTGAATATATCTGCCTAAAATTCAGTGTACATAAATAACTTTGAAGATCAAACATCATTAGTTAGTTGAATTGGAATGATATAGAAGCTATGTTATAGGGCAGTGATGTATCTGCATAACTTCAATGATGTTGACACATCATTATCCACAAAAATTTATAGAATTTATGACAATAGATGCACGTAAATGATTTTTCTTTCAAATACTTTCTCGAACTTGGATTAAAGATAAAAATCTTTTATGCGTACGCATTACGTTATGTGTATTAAAAATAGACATGTTATTGTTGGAAATTTTTAAAAAAAATTAGTCATTTGATTGAATTCTATCAAAAGAGTTAGGAGTTTAATATTTTTTTATAATTTGAATTATTAATTTCACTGGAGATTTTAAGTTTACCTTTTGGTCTACATTAAAAAAAATTCAAATATTTTATCAGAATAAAATTATTGGTTTAAAACACACATTTTATCTATGTGCCATATAGTTATGGGTTCCTTTACTTAGATTCGCAACAAGATATTTTCAGCCATAATATCATTTATTGTTATTTAATAACATAGTCACCAAATTCAAATGATTTATTGTCTAGATTCAAAACTCATATTTAAAATGAATGTTATTTTTACTACTATCTTCCAGAAAAAGCAGATGATATTATTTTTCGATAATACGGACTAGTATAGTTTCCAAAACCAAGATTTTTGATAATTTATATTTAAAGAGTATGAAAATGTGCATAGCTAAATACAAATTCACAGATATGCATACATAATGAAAATTAGGTTAATATTTTCTTTACCACTGCTTATTATTATCTTAATTACCTGCAAATGGTTTTCGTTGGTATAAAATTTTCTCGTGATAAATCGAAAAATTCCATAGATGGAATTTTTTTTTTTTTAAATGGCATGTATATAAAAGTTACCAATAATGCTTGGCACGGAATAATAGTTTGTTACATTCTAATCTGGAAAATGCAATCCTTTAGTTTCCTTTAGATTTCAAATGTTTATATTTTCTTTTTTTTATTTAAAATAATGCAAAAAATTATAAATAACTTAATATACTCATTCGCGTTTTTTTGTAATCAATTTCAATTTTGGAAATTCATTTCGCAATTTCTTGTAGTCAGAAATAAATATGATTAATAGAATTCAAATTAACCTTCAAAATAAATTAGGTTCAACTTAATGCTGGTTATTATTTCATTTGGGAGTTGTCTTAATTTTTAAATATTTTTATTGGAAGTTTAACACATACTTTACACGTTTGATACTATGATAAAATTATTTTTATTTATTTTTCTTTAACACAAGCAGTTACTAGTATACAATAGATTTTCCGTTTCCACCATTGAAGACACTAGTGTAATAATGTATGAATAAATGCATATATTCTTAAAAATTTCTAAGTTTCAGAGAAATAAATAAGCATTTTTCCATTTACCTATTTGATTTAATATGATTAAATAACAAAATAAACAAAATGTTTGGTATAATGAAATATACATCTCATAATTTATCTCAATGTGTATTTTTTAAATAGAACTAAAATCTATAAATTAAAAGAGCAAATAACTGAATTGTTGTAAGGAGGAATCAATTTAATCATTAATATATAAATATTAATTAATTGGCTATAAGTATAACATTACATAAAATTAATAAAAAAGTGATTTTTCTTTACATTATATATATGTATATATATGTATATATATATATATATTTATATATATTTATATATATATATATATTATATATATATATATATATATATATATATATAAATATATAAATATATATATATAATATATATATATAAATATAAATATATAAATATATATATATATATATATATATAATATATATATATATATATATATATATATATATATATAATATATATATATATATATATATATATATATATATATATATATATATATATATATATATATATATATATATATATATATATATATATATATATATATATATATATATATATATATGCACACACACACTCAAAGGAATAGAGGTAAAACTCTACGCACAATTGAATAGATAATTGGAAAAAGTCATCCTTCTATTCATATTGATTATTGTAAAAATAATTACAATTATTGAAATCTGTTATCTTAAAGCCTCAGAGTAACCGACCATCTAATCTGACATTACGAGTAAAGTTATACCTCCTTAAATCCATATGCTTATGTGCAAAGATTACTACACGTCAAATAGTACTTGGTATTAGAGAAAGGTTTAAAAACATTTCATGAAGATTCAATTCAAAAACATCTTAAGAAATCTGGCTATCATGACCGTATAGCTATGTATTTAAACTGCCAATAAGCAAAACCGCTTAAATTTTGCCTTTATAAATATTTTCATAAATCTTATGAGATTTTTGAAAAAGAAATTTTAGATGATGAAAGCAGGGTTTGTATCTTTGGCATCAAAGGGTGTAAACTGGTGTGTCGAAAAAACAATGTTTGGCTTTTGAGAAGCAAAATTTTGTGTCTACAGTTTAAAGTGTTGGAGGTGGTGTACAGATTTGGGAATGCATGGTTACAAGTGGAGTTGATAGATTCCACATTAGACCTTATGGGATATTTGCATATATTAAAAGAATATTTGTTGCAGAGTGCATACAATTTGAACCTGATGATTTCGGTTTTAACCAGGTAAAGATCCAAAACACGCAGCCCATAAATAATGTTGTAGAATATCAAATATATATTTCACATACTCCTCCACAATTGTCAGACTTAAATTCCAATTAATTGGAAGAGGTTCTTATACATAAAAGTTTTCCAACTAATTATTAACATTTAACAAACAATCCATGGAAACTTTTTTAAAAGTCTTTTCTCATTTGACGGAAACTTTTTCTGACTGTATTTTATGTAACTTTTAAATATTACTATATTTCCTTTGAAGTAATGAGTATTATCTTTTTAAAATTGTAACTAAAATTTAAGGAATTGTTAGAGATAAGCTTTGTATAAAAATTAAATTAATGCTGACATATGACATAATAATGTATTTTTATTCTCTGTAGAATGTTTACTGTTGTTTTGCTTTTGTATATGGAATTTTTCTGGCAAGAATATATATATATATATATATATATATATATATATATATCTTAAATATATAAGTTAAGAATTTATGCATTTAATCAATCTATATTATATTCTTTCAAATATGCTTCACAAAGAAATTTTGTTAAAATATATTGATATACTTTTCTAATTATTAAAGGAAAGCAATTTTTTATAAAAAAGTGAAATATTATTTTCATTTGATCTGTAACTACAGGCAATTTTTTTGGAATTTTAAGTTTATTTATTTTACATTAGTAATTTAGTAGATAATGAAAATAGTATAATTATTTACAATGTTAGTTAGCATACAACGCACACTATATATTTTAAATAAATAAATTCAGTTAAATACCTATACCTATATATATATAATGCGTATATATATATATATACATATATACATACATATATATATATATATATATATATATATATATATATATATATATATATATATATATATATATATATATATATATATATATATATATATATATATATATATATATATATATATATATATATATATATATATATATATATATATATATAAATATATATATATATATATATATATATATATATATATATATATATATATATATATATATATATATATATATATATATATATATATATATATATATATATGTATATATTTATATATATATATATATATATATATATATATAATATATATATATATATATATATATATATATATATATATATATATATATATAATATATATATATATATAATATATATATATATATATATATATATATATATATATATATATATATATATATATATATATATATATATATATATATATATATATATATATATATATATATATATATATATATATATATATATATATAAATATATAATTTCTGCTCTGTAATGACAGACTATACCCTATCTCCACGTAACTTATTTGTTCATCAAATAAAACATTAAATTATATAAATTTACTACTTCTTGTGTGTGTGAGTGAGTGTGTGTGTGAATTATATAGATATTGGTAAACTAACATTATTATTTTGATATTAATTTCAACTTATGAAATTGCTAGACATTTAAAATTATGAAATTGTTTATTTGTATATTCTTTAACTTAAACTGCCTCTGAATATCTTTTGACTGACATTAAAGTCGAAACATGTTTGATTCTTTGAAATCTTACCTTGAGGTGTTGAATTGTCCTGTCAAAACATTTTGGAAACTTTAAGATTTTCTTTGACTTCAAATCTTTACGAGATATTTCTTGAGGCTTTCGCAAATCGCCTGTGTCAATATTCTAAAAATATTCCCCTGAAATTATTTATGGTAAAAATATATATTCATTGCATGCACTTTAAAATATACCAAAAATCTGTATAATGAACTCCTACATCTTTTATATTCCTAATTTAATGGTGCACATACATGATTTTAATATCAGTTTTTAAGTTTTATTTTTCACAAAATTTATATATCAGGTAATTGGAAATGAGAGAAACATTATCTTTCTCTAACATTAAAATTCACGTTTTAAGGATGCATAGCTAGTGTTTTATGTATAATATTAAAAAAAAATATGAAATTAGATTTATACTCAGTTTTAGTTGTAGTATAATGTTCTTATGGAAAGAAATTGTGTTTATTCCCAATTGTTTCATTAATCATTAATATCAATGCATTTTGTAACTGTTAAGTATTTTCAAAATGTTATTTATTGATTTTGGGAAATAAATTTTAATAACACATTTTAAATGAAGATTTGACTAATACGTGTTTGACTATTACATAATTTACATGTTTATTGCTCAAGATAATGCAAGAAAATTAAATGATAATCAAGATAATGCAATAATATTAAATGATAATCAAGATAATGCAAGAAAATTAAATGATAATCAAGAAAACTTAATTCTTTAGAATAAAATGCAGACACTCATGATTATTAAATAACAGAAATAATATACAACAAAACAGAATGCTTAGGAGCTTTTTCTATGTAATTTAATGAATTTGAGAAAAAAAAAACAATTATTATTTTGCTTAGCTTAAATATTAAAATGGCGTCAAGAAAATATGTTACATATATTAACAACTTTTACTTGCATCAAATGTATTTGACATAAATATAAAATATATGGTAATTCATATATATTTTAAAATTTAAAATATTGTCTACCTGAAAAATAAAGCGTCTAAAAATAGTCAGAAAAACAAAAATCACATATTAATATCTTACAACACTTGCAATCATACGATGATGAGGAAAGTCTTTTCTCTAATCTACGCTCTCAAACATCATCCATCATTATTAGAGAGGTTGAAACACCCTCAAGCTATCATTAGTATAAAACTGACCTTCAAGTTTTTTGAGGGCTTATCTTGTTTTTTGTTGCATTATGAAAGAAGAGGATTAATCTATACATAAACGTGAACCTGGTAAAACAAAAAACGGGACACGCAAATTTGTTTTACCACTTAATGTAACATATTAAGAAAAATTTTCATGGGAAAGACATTTATCAATCTGAAAGGCAAAAAAGATTGTTTACCTTCAAAACTTGCATGAAACTGATGTAACTATCTTTTATTATTTATTCTAAAAAGAAAAATAAATATCCGCCACAGATTAATTTAACTAGGCAATGTGTATTTCAATTATTTTATATATTCTAGTAATATTTTTGGCCAGTAAGTTATTGTGTGATTATGATTTTGTAATTGATATGCCAATTTTCCTCAAAGACAAATCTTTTCTTGTAAATAAATTGGTGAATACATATTATTTATTTTTCAGTTAATTATTCGTCTTATCTAAATTATTTTACATTTTCAAAACACTTTAAATTTAAATATTATACCTTAAATAAATTTAAATATTATACCTTAAATTAATTTTCAATATGTCAAATGACTAATTCCAGTTTTTTATAACAGAATTTTAAAAATAATAGGATTAACATTTTGCTTTTTGAAAATGCCAATATACATATATTTAAAGTTTATATATAAATTAAAAGTTTTGATTTTACTAATTTAATTTTGCATAAATTTGCTCAATGGTCCTCTAAACTGTTACTTATTATATTATAAACATATTTTTCAAGCAGTATCGGGGAAAAGTGCAGGCTCGGATAAGAAACACCCAGAGTTTATTAAAAATCTAGGATATAATGCTCAATTGACTCTTTTATCTATTTTTATAAACAAAGTTGGAACTCTTATGTACCTACCATATGGGAAAAAGCCATTATAATTCCTATTTTGATAAAAGACAATCCTTCTGATAATATTAAAAGCTACCGACCTATTGCTTTGACTAGTGTTTTGTCGAAGACTATGGAAAGGATGATTGTCTCCAGACTAACTTGGTTTTTGGAAAGTAATAATCTTTTGTCCCACAGAGAAGTTGGATTCAGCCAATACCATTCCACGGCTCAGCAGGTCTCTTATGTTAGTCAAATCATTAAGAACTCCTTAGATAAATGCTTTTCCGACTTGACAGCTTTTATAGATTTTGAATCAGCATATGATAAGCTATGGCGACTTCGTACTGTTTAGATATTATAAAATCTGGGAATTAGTGGTAGGATGTTTGAATGGATTAGGAATTTTCTAGCACAGCGTTTTTCTGCTGTTAGATATGGCTGTGGAATTTGTGGTTTTAAAAAGACTGAGACTGGCCTAGACGGTTACTAGCCAGATTTTTTTTAATATTTTTATCAACGATTTACGGAATACTTTAGCACCGTTGGTGGATTCTGTCCTTTTCATTGAAGACTTCGTTATCTGGAGCAATGTTTCAAAAAAGAACCAGGATGGGTTGAATTAGATCCTCAATGGCGCCCTGATAGAACTGGAGAGCTGGTGCCTAAAAAATGGTATGATTATGAATCGGGGTAAAACCACTTGTCAGTTCTTCACTCTGAATAGACAGCCTTTTACCCCGAGTTTGACATATAAAAAGGTGTAGATCTTCAATATAATTATTCTACTTAGGTTGCGCTCTCGATATTCACTTAAATTGAAGAAATTATGCAGAAAATCTGAAAAATAAAGCCGTTGACTTTCTGTCTAGAAACGTTTAACACATAAGTATTGCGAATTGTTACTGGAGCTGAGAAAACTACCCCTGTTCATGCAATGCAACTCCTAACCGACATGGAAACTTTTCATCATTTTATTAAAAGAAAGTTTATTCTACTGTACCAAAAACTTGTGCGTTTACCTGGCAAATCTTTCTGGGGGAACTACAACAAAGAGATCCGTAGAAATCTTAAGACTCAAATTGGCTTCATCCAAGCTGCCGAGAGAGAATCTTATGCTTTAAATTTGAATATAATCTATTTAATTTTACTTCCTCCTACTTGTCATATTGATTATCTGAATTTGAATATAAATCTTGATCTTATTCAAAAAGTTGTTAAAAAAGAAATGAGTAATTTACAACTAAGATCTTTCGCAAAAGAGACTATTGAGGTTCGCTATCCTGAAAATGAGTGGTTGCATGTTTTCACTGATGGTTCTATATTGGAAAGAACGCTTGATACAGGAGCAGGTATCCATTGTGAGCTTTTCAGTTTTTATTTACCAATGGGTCCTTTTTCCTCAGCCTTTGATGGCGAAATTGAATTTATTTCAGTGGCTCTCCAACAGCTATTGATTTGCAGTCACTTTTTTAAAAGAGCGGTCATTTTATCAGATTCTAAGAGTGCGCTTCAAACTCTTTTGAATAATCAAAATAGTTCCCAAAGAATTTTAGAATGTAGACCTTTGCTTAAGGCTCTAAAACACAAAATTTCTTTTCAGTGGATCCCTGCCCATTGTGGTACTTTGGGCAATGAAAAGGTTGATTCACTGGCTAAAAAGAGATCCTGGATAGATCAACGTATGAATCGCCTTTTTTCATTTCATTCAACTAAATTGTTTGTTAACCTGATTCTCAAGAAGACTCTTATAAACAAGATATGGTTCAACGTGTGACGCACAAGATATTGAATATTTCGGGGGAGGAAAGAGCTGTTCCTGTTTTTCGAAGAAACACTGTGGTGGCCCTTTTTAGAGGTCTAACTGGACATGATTGTTTGCGAGACCATCTCTATAGGATTGAAATGATGGATTCCCCGGACTGTGTTTTGTGAGACTCTGGTCAACCAATCACTTTTGAACATTTAAATAATTGTGTGGTTCTTTCTCAGTATGAGGGCATTGTTGAAAAGTATTGGAGATCCCGTGAACTAATGACTTAAGTGCTAATATTCGGTATTTGTAAATAATAAATTTTCTAGCAGTTATTTTTATAACAATACATCATAAAAATACCTGATTCAAATAATGAGAAATATCAGTGCTCATAAATTTTAACGATAATATGATTGATTTCTTTAAATGTCCTTTATTACCTATAATATATTTTTTATTGAATAATTATACAAAAATTCATCCAATCCATTTTCTTAATATTTGTTTTTAAAAACGCATTGCATTCCTAAGTATATTAAAAACAATACCTTTATTTTCTATTCAATTGTTTATCTTCATTTCTTAATATTTTTGAAATAAATTAAATCATGTAGGCTTATATTCAAATAAATTATAAATTAATTTGATAAAATGAATAATATCTCGATTTCTCCCCAGTTTATTTTTAAAAAGTACTCAATATGTACATCAAATGCTGCTATGGTTCTGAAGGTTTCATTATACAGAAGTTAAAAGTGTGATTTTGGTGATTATATGGAGAATTTATAACAGTCTATTTGAATCGATTTATATAATACTGTTTTTTATTTAAATCATTTATTATTTTAGTTAAACAAATGTGTCACATTTCTTAATGAATGCGGATGATTTCCTTTAAACAAAATAACAGTTATTAACACTTTTTTACTTTAAGCTCATTCAGTATATTTATCTTCTTAATTTTTTATGTAAATATCAGTTATATGATAAAACTGATAGCCTAAAACAAATATGAAATACAATTCAAATCCTAAATTCTAAGTAATGTAAATAAATAATGATTTTTTTTTCAAAATTATATTATTTACAGTGATATTTTTGTTCGTATATAGCATTAATATATCTTATTAAGGCCAATAGATGAATATTTGAATCTATAACTATTCAAAGTTTGGAAATTTTTATTCTATTTAAAAGCATTTAAATTCAAAACATAATTACCAATCACGCAAAATTGCGATTTCTATGCGTAATAAACGATAATTTAAAAAAAAAAAAACAATGCAAAATATATTTCGAAGCATTTAAAGAATAAAAATTTTGAAACAAAGAAAAATTTTAAGTAAGCACATTATTTTGAAACTAAACTAAATGTGCATTTATTTAAAGAAAACAGACAAGGAAAAAATATCATTTTACGTTTTTATAGAGCTTATTTCTCCATGCATTTATATTTATTAACAACATAAACTGAGTTATTATTATCTTCCATCTATGTCTATGCATGTGCATCAGTTTATTTTTATATCCATTTACGTAAACATAAACTGTTTTATTTGTATATACAATAATTCCTAATTTTATTTAAAACTTTGTGTATTATTCAGATAACAAATATCTCAATGCATTCGAATTGAAATCATTCAAAATGAAAATTTAAAATTTTACGATAAGTAAGATCACCACTGTAAGGAATTAGACTTTATTCTGCTAAATTAAATATTTCGTAACATGAAAATTTTCCTACTGTTCATGCTACTAAAGTTTGAATTAATGCATAAATTTTGCATAAGTTAACCAAATTTATTTAGTTTATTTCAGTTTAACTGATGAACTTACGTATAATATTTGCACAAAGTCATGGTTTTGATATAATAAAACATTTTCCGTATTAATAAATCATCATTGAAAAAGAATGCAATGTATAATATCATTTATAATCTTTATTTAACTTAAATTAATTTTTTTATCCATAAAATTGTAGAACGTGAACATCTAAACAGTACAGCTTATAATAAAATAATAACATGTGAAAATCCTAAGAATGAAGTTGTAATATTGAATTAGTGATATAACATAAAATATTTAGATAGACAGCTTATAAAACATGCTGTTTTTCCTTCAGGAATATATTGTGAATGTTTTAGATAAATTAATACTTATAAATGTTAGTTATATTGAGTGATTTTTGATATTCATATCGAGAAAGGAAATCAAAATTAATACTCACAAAAGAAAATTTATTGGATCTTAACACATAATATAATATAAATAAAATCATTATTTATAGTTCCAACTAAAGTTTTGATCCAGAATGGCGCCATGGTATGGAGTGAATAATAAATGTAGTAGTTATTAAAAAAAACATGAATCCTAAATAATGTTAAAGACATATGTGTATTTGAAAATTTGTCGCAAAAATCAATGTTTATAAAAAATTAACATTATTTATGGAAAAGATAAAAAAAATACCGTTGTTATATTACTCATTAAAAATTAACACAATTTTTTAATTTTACATGCATTACGCTACTTTTTATTTTCCCAAGAAATCCTTTGCAGAACATAATTTTGAATTTGTCATAGACATTGAATCTAAATTTTTACGAAGAATATTTTTTATACTTTCCATATTTTATTTACACTGATTTGATTATTATCAATCAAATTTTAGAAACATGTTTAATTTAATGATTTCAGGAAAACTTAAAAAAATTATTTATATGCACATTGTTATATATTGGAGAATTTTCTTGGCTAAACCAATCAATAAACCATCACTATTGCTAAATAAATTAATAAATAGATTCGCCAAATCTAAAATGTGTATCCTGATGGCTTGTAGTTTAAAAATAATAATCGAATGTTTGGTAAAATGTTTTAAAATCTGTCATGTCATATTACTTCTCGGGAACACTCTATTACAGGTATATTATATTCTGTTTTAATCTTTTCAAGAGCCTATACTAAGCTACTCTATGGCTATTTCCTAAATTCTAAATTACCAAAGTTCTGCAACCTTGTCCGAGAGATAAGGTTGCAGAAAGCAGAATCACAACTCCTATAACTACTGTTTAATATTGGTTGGTAACCTATTTCCAAACTTTCACGACATAAACTGAAACCTTATCGTCTAGTTATGTAGAGGTAATTTTATATATTCAAACCAACCGTGAAATATAGTACAAGAAAAAAATATTATTATCATTTACGCTTCACACATATAAATATTTATTACGAAGCATAAATAGACTTGTTGAATTAACTATATATAAATAATCAAAATAAAAATATCAGAAAATTTGTGTAAATTCCTAATTTTATAAATGAAAAAACATACAAAAATAGAAAAATCATGGATTATTAATAGAATTAATATAATTTTTCCTTGACTACTGCTTTTTAAATTTGTTTGCATTAATATACTTGTTCTTATTAGTTGTTGTCTTCATTTACCACATTCACTTTCTTTCAATTTGTAAGCCTATGATTTTGAATGGCTTTAGGATCTTGGAATAATTTTGGTCCCTCGTCTTATGCCATGGGTTGTTGTAGTTGTGTGCCAGTTAGGTTGACGTTATGGGGTGCACTGCTTCACTTTTTCAACTGAACCATATTTTTGTGTGGAATCTGACTTCGTCAGCACACACATGTCATAAGTATCCGTTTATAGGGTAGGCAACCACTCACAACTCATTTTTAAAAGGAAAAGACTAAGACAGGAAAGATAGAAATAGTACATCCATCTTCAAGGTGGGATTCGAACCCAAGTCCTCCTTATCCGTATTCCGGCACACTGACCACTAGAAAAGTTGGGTGGCTTGTGCTGCGGGTGGAAAAGTGTGCGTCAATGAGATTAAGACCTCTCCATGAAGTAATTATGCTGGTAATCCCATCCATTTGCATATCTATACTTGTCTTTATTTTGTAATGAAGTGTGACATGCATTTGTATTTATATTAAGGCTTTCTTTTTGTTTCTTAAAGTATTAATAAATTTATATTTTACAGTTTACATTCATTACATTGTAATTACTTTAATTTTTGATTTTCGATAGATATTTTACAATCAGTAGTGCGTTTTTGAACACTCAAATCTGGCTAAAATTCACAGGAAACTGAACATAACATTTTTTCCCCTTTATATAAATAGTAACAAAATTCATGTATGATATATTTTAATATGAAGACAGTACATGCGCTTACAATTCGATCTCTCGTTTTAATATAATTTTAATTAAAATTCTAACATTTCTCTGATCACGTTCCCATAAAATACACGTATTTCAGGACATACAGATACTCTCAACATAAATCATTAATATTTTACATATAACTGTTATTGCTCAAAAGAAAATATCAAATTGAAGACTTATAATATTCACAGATCGTGAGTGTCCGATTCATTCATGTTTAATGACGTTTGTTATCTAAATTAGGAAATCCGTTGAATAGGTATACTGAATAAACATGTGATCCTTGAGATCGCGGAGAAGCGGAATCCTATGTTTAATTAGAATTTACAGTGAGCGATAATAGTTGTACTTGAAACTTAACCGCGGCTTGCTTTTATAGTTTCCATTATGAATAGGTTAAATATTCAAACTTCGCTTAGATGTAGGTCCACCGAACCATATAATCACTTCCTTCTCGCAGGTTTATGTATTTATAGTTAGCCACTAAATTCTAAAATTTTAAATTCCCATTATTCTATAGAAATGGGTATTAACATCATCAGCATTTGGATTTGTGGATGATTTTGTCGTTTGTTAGTCTTACTAATGTAAGTATTAAAATGACATCAGGTGTAACACTGAAATGACGGTTAATGTTTATTAATGAATAAATTTATTGAGGTTTATCTATGTAACCGCAATTAATATGCAATTAAGTCAGTTTTTTGAGGAATGTTTTCCCATAGGGGTTTTAACTAATTATTTCCGAAGAATTTAGCAACTGTTTCTTTATTTGTGGATTTAATTTCTTATCATGTTCCTTATAATTGCGACAAGCATTATAGTTAAACTTTTACATATTTTTAGATTTCAGTAACTTTAATTTATTGCAATAACTTTGAATATTTTATTCCTCTTATTGGTAGTAGGCAATATTTTAATAAGTAAGCAATATATGTTAACAATAAAAATTAATAAAGAATTATTGAATAAATATCTATTAGATTATTTTAAATTATTCAAAAATGCTGAAACTTTTACGTTTTATATGTAAGGTAATTTTATCTAATATTTTGTTTCATACATGTACCGTGCATTACCTTGAGAAATGTGACCTAAGAAAAATATATTAACGTTAACTATATTTTTTCCAAAAGAAAGTGAAACATGGATTTTATGAAAATTGTAAGTGAATTTAAAAAATAATAATAAAGTAGACTTTAGAGGTAGGTTATTGCTATATGTTGATTGAAACTTTATTCACATGGAATTCATTGCATATAAACAATTATAAAATAACTAAAAATTATAATTTGAAAGTATATAAAAATATTTTTGTGTTTCATCTCATGGACACAAGTAAAAGGAATGTTTCTTTTTCTGTTTTATAACCTATGAATTAGATAACCGAGTTACTTTAATTTCATGCAGAATTGCTTGGCTATCATATATCTAAAACTTCATAGTTTTAGATATATGATAGCCATGTACTGGAGGTAAATTAGGTAAGCATTAGCTTACCTCATTTACCACCGATACATTTGAAATACCTTTATTCAAAAATCATTGGTAGCATTTAGTCAAACAAAACTCAATTTGAAGAATCCACCACTCTTATTCTATAAAGAGCAGACCTTGCAAGCAGACATGTCTCGTTTGTCCTCTAAATAGAAACACCATTATATTATATTTAGAATTCATCATAAAAAAAGACAAAGGACTAAGGCAAAGAGCACTTTTATATTTAGTATTACCCAGGATGCACTACAAGGAGGCCAAATAAAATAATGTACACAATTTATTTAAATAATGTCTAATCTATTTTAAAGCCTCTTTTACTAATATTCAGAAAATAAAGTTCTAAAAATACTTATTTTGTTACGCACTATTTGTTTCAGTAAATACAATTTGAGAAAATTCTGGTTTATTTTAATCTTGATTGTTATAAGAATTACCTAAATGTAGGATTCTTGAACATTGAAACAAATCATGTTTAATAGATAATTGTGCAAGTATAATTCAAAAACATTTCCTTAGATAATTTAAAAGTGTTTCCTTATTTTAATTTATTTGAATCAGATCAAATTTTATTAGAAAATAAATGCATTAAATTAGAAATATTTAATATTACTTTTGAAACACTTTATGATTTCATTTTCTAATACAATTACTATAGCTAAAAGTTAAATGAATCCTTAAATAAATATAAATGGAAAGTTAAAAACATTTCATTAGGTAAATGCAATATATATATATATATATATCATATACTTGTTTCTATGTATAAAGAAATAATAATATCATTTTACAGACATATCATCCAAAATTTAGAAAAATCTTACATATAGAAAATGAGATAAAACCTTCACTAAAAGAAAGCAGTTTTTTTACGTTTACATTTTACGTGAATATCATTAATAAAATTGCAACAAAAATAATCATTTTCCGCATTTAAATATTTGTCATGATGACACCCAACTTGTTTAGTGGTCAGCGTGCCTGACTACGGATAGGAATATCCTAGGTTTGAACCCCAGTTCAGGCATTCATGTACTTTCTCCCTCTCTACCCTGTCTTTATCCTTTCCTTGTGTTTGTAAATGAAGTACGAATGATTCCCACCCTATAAATGGGTCCTTATGGCATGTGTGAGTGTGCGATGGTGGCCCACCCCCTATGGTGCTCCTGGGGCAATGCCTCGGCGGCTAAGAGGTTGGTGGCCGGTTCCTCGGGTATCAGGGAACAATAGATGAATAGACTCTGTTGCAGTTGTAACTGTCTAAAATCTGCCATTGGAAAAATATTTGTCATAATGAATCACCAGTGTTTGTATTCTTTTTTTTTTATTTTCTCTTGCCACAAGAGTGTCTTAAACCAAGTGTTTATTTTATTTACAAACAATTCATTATTTAGAAAAACGTTTAACCCTAAAATCTTTTTTGGGGAACAGGGAAAGTGAAGTTTTAAGATGCAATATCCAATCAATCAAAAAATTCCCTTTTCAATTGATTTAAGATTGCATGAAAAATAAATAAACTCAATTATTATATAAAGTACTTCGCGGCTCTTATTATGGATGCACTTACGATTTTAAAAATAATTGTTACCTTCCATCACCTGTTTACATTAATGATTTTTAACAATAATTTTTGCTGATTGTAATACTTTTAGGCATGAAATACAATATGTACTTAGATTTATAATATGGGGGACAAGCTATTTACAAAAATTTTGAAGATTATTCCCCAAACACTACAAGTGTTTCAATGTAAAAAAGAGTGATTATATAAATAAGAAATAAAAATCCTCAGCGTAACCATTTCTTTTTACATTTTTAATGTAATTTTTCAATTTTTTTAACTAAAAATATTTTCCTGTCTGATTGATCCTTTTAATATGCCTTACAAGACGCTTTTAATAAGCTTTGTTTTAACAAAAACTGAAATTTTTCAAAGAATGGGTCAGCGCTACATCAACGAAACATAAATTTGTTATTTAGAATAAGAAACTAACAATGAAATATTATTTTTGTGTTTCTTAAAATTCCTTCTTAATTCTATCTCTTCGTCTGATTATTCTATTTCTTTTTGGAAATTAGTTGAGAAATAATTGAAAATAATTTTGCCTTTGTTAATGCTTTTTTGTGCCGAAATGCTTTTTAGTGAGAATACTTAGCTCGAATTCACACTATTACAGATTAAAAAATAAGATTGTTCTAGCATTATAAAAGGTCAATGAATAAATGCATAAATTTGTATTGTCTCAATAATTGAAGGATAATGAAGTTTTATTTCATTGGGATACAACAAAATAATCAAACACATATCATTACATCAGCAAATAAATTCTAGAATAAAATTAAAAGAAAATATTTAAACAAATTTAGCCAAAAGTTATTTCTTAATAAAAATAATTAAATTTAAATTTTTCACATTCATTTCAAAATATATTTTTTCATTAAAATTTTTTACGGATATTTTTATAAGTTTTTTTATTTTATGGAAATTGTTTTGAAATAAATATTTAATGAAAATCTGCTTTTGTTAAAAATATATATTAATTAAAAATCTCTTCTTAAAAGGTTATAAATTTTATTGAATAATTATCGGTAGTATGATTTTGATATTTATATGGTAATCACAAATTTTAAAATTAAATATTTATATATTATTTCGATACGCATTATGGCACTTGTATAGAATAATGATTATTCTCTGTAATTGGTAATCTTGAGATGAATATAGAAAAGCTACGATTTACAGCATTGAACCATTGGTTGCACTACAGGAGGCTATTTTATAGATTTCTAAAAATAAATTGTCTATTTAATCAAACATTTATTTGTAACTTATAATATTGTACCGAGCTTGGGGGTTCGTGTTGATTGAGAGTTAAATAAAACAGCCTCTCCATGAAAACATATTCGTAAAAATTCCACTAGCTGTAACCAGCTGTAACAATTACAATTATACAGCCACAAATCGTCAGATACAATAAGTAATTTCTTCCAATCACAGGTCTCAAATACCTCAGGCAGAGAACAGCTTCTCTAGACTAGCAAACTCGACTAATCGTCTTCACTCACTGTCTTTACAAAACTAAATTCTTCTACGTCGGGTTGCGGTATTTATACCTGAATTGGCGGGGAAAACTAACAGTTTCGCCAAGATTCTGAAAGTTTCTATATAGGCCATCTCGCTAAATATTGGTCTTAGATCTTAGGTGATGGATGTTTCCAGAAGTATCTATTTCTCTTCAAGTCACCAAGAACCTTACCAACTGTCCCCAAGTTGCCAAGTTTACTCGCCAAAACATCGCAAGTAACCAAATCATCAGAAAACCCGCTTTTAACGTTTAACATGACTAAATTTTTGCCCAAAATGTGAGTATTTAAGATCTGTCTGAGATATTTTAAGACATATAGAATAATTATTTATACATTTGTAACAATATGAATTTCATTACATCTAATAGTTTCTAAAACATGTGCTTATAAAACATCTTCGAGATAATTATTGAGCATAGGATCTGCGATTACCATTGCGAGCATTTATCGATGAATGTCCTATTAATAAATTCTACTACCTCACTTCATAATTTTATAATTCCATAACCTTAATTAAAGTTAAACATTTTCTAAGTTAAACAATTCAAAGACAACTTTGCCTATAAAATTTTGTTACTATCATTCATAAGTTGCTTATGATATAAATTTACTCCATTATAAAATAACGAAATTCTAAAAGTGACCAAATAGAAACAAATTTTTTTACGAAATTTTCAGCAATTAAAAATTGTTTTAGATAATTTGTCATTAATATTTTTAGATAAAAATTAGTATAAATTTTAATTTATACTCATACAGAATTAAAGAAATTTTATTAAATTTTCTTTAATTTTGTTCAAATTTGAGAATAATTAATAAAGTGCATAATTTGTATCATCATTATTTATAATAATTATTTTTTATAAAATTAAAACAATTTTTTAATATTTTACTTAATATGGAATTTTTCTATTTATTTTGTCAGGTGATGGATTTTTATTTGAGGCACAGAAAGAAGATGATAACAGCTGCCACTCTGTAAGCCTTAAAAGCTAAATTGGAGAAAAACTATTTGAAGTAAAACATAAACTATGGAAGATAGGTAATACTTATATTATTTTGCATGTAATAATCACAATTCAAAGTGTATTCAAATGTAAAATAAAAAAAATTATAAAACTATAACTATTGAAGTATGAATAAGAATAGCATTTCGATATTTAAACATAGTATCCCTCAATTGTAGAGAAAAATCGAACTTATCATCAAAAATTAAAATAAAAAGGAAATTTAGCATAAAATGAAAGGATTTTTTTTAACTTGAAAATAACAATCAAGTAAGTATATCTTCTTAAAATATTGATACTGAATTCCTAACTAATGTTATTTAGTCTAGAAAAACTGCCCTTAAATACAATGAAAGCATTTTTTTACTATTTTACAAATATAATTGTGAAATATAGAAAGTATTTCAAATTTAAAATAGATATAAATCAATTAATTTTTGATAAAATTGAAAATATTTTGAAAATTAAATCTAATATATTTTTATCTAATATATAATAATTAAATCTAATATATAATAAAAATCTAAACATTTTTATAAGTGCTTAAAAAATGGTTTTTATATTATTCGTAAAATGTTTGTAATTATAATATATTGATATTAGTTTAACTTACAGTTATTAGGTCACAAATAATATTTAAAATTTAATATTCATATTGTGTGTGTGTGTTTGTGTGTGTGTGTGTGATTGTTTAATCGCGTGTTGGATGTTCGAAAATAATATTTAAATGTAACAGAACAAATTTATTTATATATAAATATTATTGTTTAATAAGTAAATATAACCAAATAAAATTGTGTTTATTACAAATATAACCATATTTATATAATTCTTACAATGAATATATTAGATAGGAATCTGCATAAATATTTATTTTAAGGAATAATAGAATTCTATAATTTTATATCGTAAGCTGATAAATTCATTTTAATATTCTAAGAATATTAGAAATATTCGTACTCATCCTTAGATTTATATACTTTTTGATAAGAATTAGATCATATAAATATATAATCTATTCATTAAAATCATTTTGTGACTTTCAAAATCACTCACAAACAATCTATAGAAATCATTAACTAATTTGCCTAATATTACACGAGTTCTAAGACTGTCGATACAAAATCAATACAACTGCTTTAATGTGGATACGTTATTGGCATATAATACCTTGGATGCATATATTAATCATTCGAGTGCAGAGCTGAGTTTAAACCAGTATAACATAGTTATAAATGCCAATAGTTTAAATGTAATAAATAGTTTCCAAACTCGAACACATTTATTTTCTTAAAAAAAATGAATGCATTACATATTTTATTTTTTTAGAATAAATGATATTAAGAAGTGTTATAACAATATTTTTACTAATGATAAGTCCTACAATTTCTTCGCTGTATCTGTAAGATGTTGTTAAATTATTGAATTTGCGTAACAATCTAAAAAATATTATTGAAAATAAGTTTGCTTTTAAGGCATAAAGAAATTGGAGATTAAGAGTGAGAAGCTATCATTATGTACAAAAATGTATTTCAATGCTTAAAATATTTTTATAAAATCATTGATCTCATTCTTTTACAATCAAAAATGTGTTTATAAAAACTAAAGTGGTAAGCATAAAAGCTTATCTGAAAGAAAACTTTGATTCCAATATTTTTAGGTTATTCACACTTTATTTAACTATATAAACTCCATCTTTCGATGTTTCTTTTTCTTTTAAGAATATTATCAATCAATTTTATTATTCCCTTTCATTAAATTATGTCAATTGAATATATGTCTATTTATTTTGAATTTTTCTCTATGCAAGTAGTATTCTGCACAATAGTATTCTATACAAGAAGTACATTTATACAAGTATTATCTTGCATAAAATTTACTAAAACATTTAGATATAAAATAGAACTATTTAAATATATTTAAACGCATCTATTTATACAAATATTATAATTTTTTGGTGATGCCAATTTTATTCAGAAATTATTTTTAGTATACAAGCCGGTATTTTTCGTACAGAAAAATATTATAGAGACTTATATCCATGTTGTAAACTTATTTATATTAGAATAAAACAACTTTATAGACATTAAATTACAAAAGAATATTATTTCTAATATAGATTTCTCAACATCATATTATCTATGATATGTTACTGTACTGTGTAATTTGGATATAATGTGTGCTTGCTGTATAATTTATGTTGTAAATTTTTTAATTAACAATCATCGGATCAATTTAAACACATTGCGCATGAGTAAAAAACATTATTAATTTTAAAATTTTTGCTTAAAACAATTGGGGTAACAATATCCTAAATTTTAGAATTTCATGCAAGTTTAATATTTATAATCATATTAATATTTTTTCATGAGCAACGGTTTCTTTATTGCTCCATGTCTTAACTAATTGTATAATAAAATAAGGCAATTAAGAATAATGGCATTATTTATTTTTGTGATAAACTAATTATTATATTTGTATTAAATAATGTAATTAATATTAATCAAAATGCGTAAGAGATGACGTTTTTTCATAACTTCCTCTGGAATACAATTTGCCGTTTAATACAGTACCAATATATTTAAAGCTTCGATATTTTTTCTTTTCATTTTATTCCTTTTTATATTATAATAATTAATTCTTATGGTACTTAGATACGTTAAAGCACATTTTACATATATTTTGATTTACTGAGTAAGGTATTATAAGCGCATTGTGCCTTACACAGCAAATTTATCGCCTTGTACTTAAATTAATACTTAATTAAACATATAATTTCAAAAATGAGCATATAGCAATAGTTTTATAATTTATAGTTTTAAATTTTTATAATTTTAATAATACTTATAGCAATAGTTTTATAATTTTTGAATAATTAAGTTAATATTTTTTAAATTATTTTATTACGTTAACAATTACATTCAATGTAATACTGGGATTATGAATAATTATATAATCTATGATGATAAAGAAATGCATTTTTTAAAATCCATTACATTTTAAAATTAATCTAGTAACTCCTTTAGGAAAGTTAGTGATAAAAAAATAATTAAATTTTATCTTCGATTATTATCTTTAGTACAATTAGCACTTCCAGACTCTGAAAAAAATTATTTTTTATATTTGTTTATGTTATGAAAATATTCTATGTATTTCTGTTATGTGATACATTTTCATTACTGTTTTGCATAATTTGGTGATAAGAGTAATTTCAAATAATCTTTGATTTCACTAAAATATTCTTAAGTAATAAAAAAAAATTCTTTAATAATATATAATCCAACATACTTATGTAGTCACTTCTTTCTAACATTAATATTTGAATAGATAAAATGTTTTCTTGAAAATTGTCTTCATTAGTTAAAAGGTATGTGCATGCAAGTAGTTAAAAAATTGTTTTAAGACAATGAAATTAAAGCTAAATAAACTTATATTAACAGTATAAATTTAAAAAATGTATTAGTTTTTATATAAAATAAAAAAAATTTGAAAATCTTTCGTCGTTTTGCGACAGGAAACTTTTTTATTTGAAGATTGATGACGCCATTAATTGCAATGTCTGTGCCATTCGTATCTCGTACACCTTTTCGAACAATATTTGCTCTTCCTATCTTTTTTCGAAACTTTTTTATTTTTCTCTATTTTTTTCTAAATCTAATTCCAATGATCGTAGGTATGGAAATGTGAATTTTTATTACAATTATGATACAAGCAGCTAACATTTTTTTTTTAAATTTTAGAAAGAAGAATTTAAAAATAACATTAAATTTACATATAATAACAACTTAAATATGTTTATAGAAAATGTAATTTTTATTTTTTAAAAAGCAAATTAGGCAATCTTGCTATCAAAATTAATTTGATAAATATTAAGCACACCTTTGAAAACAATTGTACATATTAAACAAGAATAAATATTTCGATTATGTACATTAGAATTGTAACTTTATTATATTTTCTAAAAATATAATGCAAATTATTTCTCAAAACATTAAGAATTCAAATAACGTAAATTTAAAGACAATTTTTAAAGAGCAATTGAGTAACATGTGCATTTTGTTCTTTACCATAAAAAAATGCGTGGAATTAATGAGTAAGCAGTGTTGCAAAAATTGCTTACTCATTTTGTTTTTAAAATGGATGTTGTTAAAATTTAGTAAACACTAAAATATTTACTGTAATATAAGTGATTTAAAATGTGCTCACATATTGAATAAGCAAAAAATTATTATTTGAAACTGATTATGCATGATTTCTTGTACAATTTATTAAATATATCAATTATTATGGTTATCTATTTTACTAACTTAGTCTTCAAATGGTGATTAAAATCCTAGTTCGGAAACAGGAATAAATTTAAATAATTGTAAATTGCCTGGAAGTAAACTTTATTAAAATTTAATAGAGCTAAGTTTAAACTATATTGAAATGATATCTACAGAGTCATTAACTTTCGAAGATGAATTATTTAAGATATTAAATTTCTAAATCTATACTAAAGCTATTCTATCCAATCTTTGATTAAACAAACGTTTTATCAGTCTTTATCTTGTTCTTAAAACAATATTTAATGGATAATTTTGGTTTTAAGAAAGATAGTTATTAAACTTCATCATTTTAATAACTGCATTTTCACTGTTAAAACAACTTATATAGGGACATTTACTTTAGAAGTTGAAGTATTTAATACATTAAAAGTCTTCGTTTACATTAGAATTGTTCAGTTCAGTCTTTGATTAAGCAAATAAGTTTATCAGCCTTAGTCTATTTCTTACAGAAATAATTAATCCACCATTTTATTAAGCTCTGATTTTTGACTTTAAATCATTTTTTATTAAAAATATGTAACATCAGAATAGCGATTATGCTTAATCTACTTTTTAATGTAATATTGAAACATACTACATTGCTTTTGATAAAAGTTCAAAGCTTATTCACCTGAAAGAAATTCGATAAATTATAAAAACTTATTTTACAAGGCATTTTAAGGCATGGGTAATAATTTCAGTTTAATCGGTCTATTTTATGTTATTTGAAAAAAATTAGATACTTGAGAATTACATTTAATAGCTTGAAAACCATATTATACATCTACTATTTGTAGTTAAAACTTTCCAAAAGGAATAAATAAAAAATAAAAAAACTAAATTCATGACTTAAACTGATTTTTTTTAACAATATGGCAATTTATCGATACAAATTAACTGTTTTGGATAAATCGTGTAATTTCTTTGATCATTATCTTTATATATAAGCAAATTTAATTTCATTCATGTTTTAAAATTTAAGTTTCTTATTCAATGGCACAAGATGATTAATTTTCTAAGTTGTTGACGTTTAACTTTTAAATTATAGGGCAATGCGTAAGCGCTAAATTACTAAAATGTATATTCATATAAATTCCTTTCTTAATATATTTGTTCTATGAAAATGTTAATTTTTATGAAATGTTAATTTAATGATTAATAAATTAATAAAAATAAAAATCTAGAACAAAGAGTAAAGTATTTTTCCTATTTTTGCACATTCTAATAGATATTGTTACGTTGTACTACATATTATCGATTTATTGTTTCTGTACTATACGTCGTAGTGAAGCTTATTAATTAATTTTACAAACATTTTCCAATTCTAAGATTCAAACACGACGTTAAGAGTTGAAATCTAGCTGTTGTTTGTTGTCTGCTGAAACGTACATACAAATAAGAATGAAGAAATTATTTTCAAACGTCTTAAGATAATAAAAAATATTATTTTATTCTAAGTTTTAGAATATAATTATAATTTTGTTGTCTATTAAACTTACTTTTTTCTTCTGCATTCCATTATATATACATTCATCATTCATACACACATATGTATGTAAGTATTATGTATATATATATATATATATATATATATTTATATATATATATATATATATATATATATATAGATATATATATATATATATATATATATATATATATATATATATATATAGATAGATAGATAGATAGATAGATAGATAGATAGATAATTACACCAATAAACATAAAAGTTAATTTCAATATATTGCTAAAATAAACATAAATTTTCATTAAAAATTTAATTATATTTAAATATATATTGGAATGAAAAGCCTCTTGATGAAAATTTTTTATTTTTGATCATTAAGTATATATATATATATATATATAAATATATATATATATACACAAACATATATGTATATATATATATATATATATACACAAACATATATGTATATATATATATATATATACAAACATAATTAACAATATATATTTAAACGTAATTAAATTTTTCATGGAAATTTATATTTATTTTAGCAATATATTGCAATTAACTTTTATGTTTATTGGTGTAGTCATCTTTGCCTAAAGCTTAACATTTTTACAGTGAAATCTATTACATCTACTACATTTACTAGAAAAAATAAAAAATTAATGGTGAATGAGCAAGATGTTTTAGTTACATTCCAGCTTATAAAATAATTTCCTTGATATAATAACATTTTAATCCCAAGATAATAAAAATATTTCAAATGTTACTTTTAACTAAGTTCAGAATTATTGGAAAAATGCTGGGGTATACAAATTCCCAATTCGTTTCTAAATTAGAATTTATGGTGGGAAAAATAATTTATTCTAAATTAAAGAATGTTTTTTTTTACTTGAAAAACTTAATTAAAATTTATCAAAGAAATAGTAAATTAGAAGAGACTTTATTGAATTGTTTCTTTCGAGTAGATTCAAATACTTTTTACTTTAATGAAACGAATTCTTAATTCGAAATGTATTCTGGCTTCAACATTTCTTAAATATATCTGAAATTGTTATTTTTGTTGAAGTAAAATATCTACAAAAAAGATAATTAAAAATTTACAAAAACATAATTTAAGCCTTTGTATTGTATTTTAATTATGTTCTAAGGCAACACACTTTCCTAAATGAGTTTGTCTTGAAATTCTACATTGTAATTAACATTTAATTCAAATCATTGTTATTCATTTACAGATTGATTCAGTGTATTTTATTGTAAAAACCAAATTGAATATTAATATACATTTCTGGAATGCATGTATATAGTTTAAAATTATCTAAATTATAGAAATATAGATACATAAATGTAGCTAATTTTAATAAAACATATTATTAGTTGCTTCTTAAAATATTTTTAAGGTTACCGAATTTATGACAAATTTGTGTAAAAATATTATTAATTAAATCTTTGTAAATAAATATCTAAATAATTTTGTTATATTAGTAGAAGATTTCTGAGTTAAAAACATCGGAATATATTATATATTTTCTATATTTTCATTTTTTTACAGGATTTCAAATTTTTCCCCAAGAAAAGCTTTTTATTTTTCTTTTACTTCAGGTAATTTCTAACTTTTAAATATAAAGCATTTAAACAATATCTGAAAGTGAAGACTGTACAAATGGGAATGAAAATACATGGCTATTTAACTATGTCAATATTAATACACATCTAAGAAAGTATTTATTATTGAAGCTATTTTAATTCATGACAAATATAAGAGATCATGAAATTAAAAGTTATTCACTTATTTTTACAAAAATGTCATTTTAGCTGATTATCTTGCTGTGTACTGTATTTAATAATTACTTTCAGAGATTAATAATTTTTCTCTAAGTTATACTTTTTGTTTTAAATTCAAAAGAGGAGATATTTAGAAAATGTTATGACGAATAATTCTATTCATAATCGAAAACGATATCTTTCCTAAGGATACTTATTGGATAACATTTTAGTTGCATGACTTTACACTCTTAGTAGACAAAAAAATGGTGAAAAATAATTTATTTGAATAAATTATTGACGAAATGTTTGAATATTCATGAAATCTTTTAGACTAGAAAAATAACCCTTATTTACTAAAAAAGTAATTTTTTTCGAAATCATTAGTTATTAAAATTTGTATATTTCAGAACAATTTTAGAAAAAAATGTTATTAAAATAATGACTCTTTTAATTTATTGTTAAGAGATATTTTTTGTCAATTTTGAAATTAACGAGTAACTATATTAAAAATACAACATATATCAATTTCTAGAATGAAAATATTCTAACTAATTCAATAATGAAATACTGTGTCATTTAAAAGTGCTTAGGTAAATGAAATACTTCAGCCATCTTTGTTATAATAAAAACGCCATTATTAAACATATCTATTAAACTAATGTTAGCGACTTTTCAATATATATTTATTATATTTTAAATATATATTTAAAACATATCTATTAAAATAATGTTGGTGACTTTTGAATATATATTTAAAACATATCTATTAAAATAATGTTTGTGACTTTTGAATATATATTTAAAACATATCTATTAAAATAATGTTGTTGACTTTTCAATATATATTTATTAACTTATAGGGATGTTTTATTGTTAAGTAAATTAATTTTTCTTAAATGAATATCTTACATTATCACAAGTGTAATTAATATATAGTTTAATTTCACAATTTCCTTTCAATCATAGCCTTTTAATGCTTGAAAATTCCTTTCTTTATTCCATCTACTCTTCTAGTACTTGGTCTTTCTTTGGTTTATTTCCCCAATAATTGCCTAATAGATAAATTTGAATTGTTATATTAGTAGCATCTTAAGATATGACCCAACTCCAGAGTCCTAAGTTAATAAATTAATTCGTCACATTAGCTTTTTTGAATTTGATAAATTTCAAATTTATAATGAATTTTTAAAATTCTTCAGAATTATGTCACCAGAATATCATTTCCAGATATTTCCTTTTATTTGTTTTTTATTTGTTTATTGGTTTTGTTAAACTTCCTTACGATCAGTGTACCACCTTTGTTTAAGTATGGAGAGTAATTTATCTTTCATTTTTTTTAATCCAATGATGGCAAAATTTATATAAATTGATTTCTATTTTTAGTGAAATCAAACAGTTATTAGTCAAATGTCGGACGTTTTATATCTTCAAAATAATATTTTCTTCTCTGTTTTGCTACATAATAAGCAATTTTCTGAACATGGTTAAATATTTCGAATGACTTCAGGAAACCCAAGGCATACGCTTTACCATGAAACACTCTCATTTATGAATAATTATTTCTATTTTCTATTCCTAAAAACATTAAACCTTACCAACTAAAGCTCAGGATTTTAATAATTTAAGAGTCCAGTCAAAGAGAAATAATCAGTCCTCAAATGAAATTTACGATTATATAGATCGTGATACCGTCTATGATTTTAATTATTGCCAACAACTGCTTTCGAATTGCACAATAGTTACTCTCTAGATTTGGTATAGATTTGCTGAAATAATAAAAAGACATAAAGGCTCATTTTTTAATAAAAATTAATTGCGTCCATTCCTTCGATAGTAGCATCTATGTTCAAAGTAATGGTATCCTGAGGATTAGGATAAATAAAACCTGGGGAATGTGTTAATGTTGTCTTCAAAATTATCTTAACATGGAGACCATAGGAGGGTTTATTCAAAGGTCTGAGGGAGAATTTTACAATCTAAATGAACTATTTAAAAAAAAATCTCTTGTAATACATGCATAACCTTAGGAAATTTTGTTAGCTTGTGTTTTTATCCTTCTTTTGAGATTAGCTTTTAGCGATGAAATTCTCCTCAGTTAAGAATCTTACAACATCGTAAGAAATGATATGCTTCATTCACACTTATAGAGTTTTCTATGGCAGAATAGAAATATAGCAAATTTTCGAAATGATGATTCAGCATTTTGTTTTCGTGGATCACTTTCAACAAACTCAAATTTTATACTCCTTCTTCATGTAAGTTTAGATATTATTTTAATTGCAAGCCCCTGATAACTAGTTTTTATGCTTTATATCGATAAAAAAATACTAACTTTTGTTACTAAAAATACCTTCAAAATTGTCAGTAATTTTTACAATATCACATTGAAATTTCTTAGTTCTCACATAATTTTATATATATTTATATATACATCCTCAGTCAAAGTAAAATGATGTTTCTTTAATATTTCAACATGCATCGCATTACAAATATCACCTACTTACAATCTGTTGTACATTTAAACTAAAAGAATCAATCATACGTTGCTTATATTATTTGGGATCAAAAGTCAGGATCATTAGTGGATCGTTTCAGTAGACTAACGTGTTACACCAAACATCATAAATGAGAGAAATTCTATGTTTAATTAAAATTTACAGCGTGGTCTGATAATTGCAATCATGATTTGATCCTCACGCACGCTTTTACCGTTTACATTATAACTACGTGTTCCATTCAGAGCTATACGTAGAATGAATTTCCAAAACTTCAAAATAATTTCGTGTTGAATTAGTGAATCTGTATTTAGCTTCCTTATATTAAGATATAATAAATATATTATACTTTATAAATATGTATACATAGCACACTGACATATTATATTACTTTCAAGAAATAAGCGCTAAAAGTAAATTGAATCTATGTATAGCTGATCTAGTGTATGTTATTTAATTTTATAATAGTTTAAGCAAAATAAATTATTTCCAAATTCTGCTAAGTAAATATGAATACATTTTTAATTTCATTTATTTTACAAATTAAATCATGTAAAATAAATTATTAATGTATTTAAATGACCTGTTAACTAATGTTTTACAAGAGTGGAAAATTAAAATATAATTATACATTTTGTAACTTTATATTGATGTTATCTCTAAAGAAAAATATAATGATAATTTTGGTTAGCATATTTTATCGAAGTATTAGAAAAGTAGAAAAATATTAAGTTAGGAAATAACTTAACTAAATTATTTATTGTTTATTATGTGATTGATTAATTAAATGAAATTTGATAACTAGTTTTATTTTTTATAAATTTGTGGTTAATTTAGAATGCCATTTTAAATTGCCATACTTTTATCAACTTTAACAACAGGTATTTTATGTAAAAAAAATTGTTCAGTTGTCGAATGATTTTAGTACGGCATACTATCTGTGATGTGGTGTACATAGTTGTAGATTGAAAAATATTTATAGTAAAAAAAATTATCGTATTTCTAGAATTGATATTCAGATTTTTTTAAATGTGATATTTTTATTATTTAATTTTATAATTATTATATGAAATAAAAAATGATATATATATATATATATATATATATATATATATATATATATATATATATATAATTTTTCAGTTGTTTGCTCGCTATCATTTTGACGATATTTTACTTTAGATAAAATAATTATTCTTTTTTCAAATTCAAAAGAACAATGCAAATAATAATTTATTGATTAATATGAATATTTCAATTAATTGATAATTAAAATAAATTATTTTACTCCTAAATATTTCATTAAATAATTCTCCATTTCCGTGAAAATTTCTGAAAATTTGGAGCAGTTTTTGACATTTATTTTTAGTAAAATGATAGTTTTATTTTTTATGTTATGTTCGTAGGCATATTCATTTTAATAACTTTGAATTATTTCTTAACAGATAAAAGATATTAATAAATTTTCAAAATTGTAATCCCCAAATTTGAGGCAATATGTTTTATTCCCGATGTTCTTAATAGATATCTTCACCTGCAATATTAGTTATAGTAGGACATTAAGAAATACGTCTTGCGTGTTTGTTTGGAATTCCGTAAGTGTCATTATATGAGAATGTTCAGAATTTCCATAATTAGGACTTTTGTGTGTATCTTACTATCTGTATAAGATCAGCTTCTTACAAAACAATTGGCAACCAGTATAATACTTACAAATGGTAATGTTTTTTTAACATTCAGTTGTTCAGTAATAATTAAAATCACTTACTGCCTTTAAAATTATGTGGTTTAAAATGACATCTAGTTAAATATAAATATAAAACTTTAGTAATTATAACTAAATCATAGTGTTTTCAACGCTTGCGAAATAAATTTCTTTAAAATATAAAATAGTAAGTGATTTTTAATAAATTTATTTCTAGGAAATCAAAAAAAAAATAATAATAATAATGTACATTCTTAAGTCTAGTTGAGACCAAAAGAGTATGCATGTTACCAATCTATGAGTTTATTTAAAAAATAAATTTATTTGAGTTTAATTGAACCTCTCTTCAAATTGTAATATTAAAACAGTATGTGCTCAGAAATGTGTAATGCCATTTTTTAAATGAAACTGTATTTTAGTAAAAAGCACAAATATGTCATACATGTAACTATTATTGACTTTATTTATTTTACATATTTCAAAATATTCTGTGTTATCAAAATATACATATATTTTTAGATTCTATAAAATTTCTATATTAGCAGTAATATTGCATCATAATTTCTTGCACTATCTTCAAGTCACAATATTAAATCGTAAATATATAATTTACAAGTATTTGTTATAAATAAATGATATTTCAAAAATATTGTAAGATAATTAAAATAATAAATAATTAAAATGAGATCAAATTTTTTAGTTCATATTTTAAAGAGTGTATATAGGTTTTCTTCCAATGGATCTCTTAAAATTTTGATAAACGAACACTTTCACAATTTAATTTACTTCTTAGTTTCCACAGCATAGTTTTTGCTTATTTTTTCTAGGCAATAAATTAACTTGTATGTTTTTTGTATAAATAAATCAAAAATTGTGACAAACAAAAGTTTACAAAATTACCTTTAATTTTAATCCTACTTAATTTTATTGAAGAACATTTGAGATAAATAGTGACAAGATACTTTTTAAAAAGTTATTTACGTAATATTTCAGTTAACAAGTTCATATTTTATTTCACATATTTTAACACCTTGCTTAATGGTCGAATGTATGAATTAGTGCTTTTTTTTTATAAAACTTACAAAATAGAAGAATATCATTTGTTAATATAGAGCCACTAGTACCACGATAAACAAATAATATTTAATTGCACACAAAAATCAGTTATATTTTTATTTCCTACATTTAATGCTTAATAAAAGTAAGATAATTTTAAATCCAAGTACAGAACAATCATATTATTGCCATTGTAATTGCACAGCGTTTTATGTGAAAGAAATTTAAATCAATTTTCATTTACATTATATCTGTCCTAATTAATTACAAAATTTAAAGCTCACTAAATCACTGTCAAATATGAAATAGATTTCTGAAAATTATTATAACAAAAATATCTCAGTTTTAATGAAATTTGAAGTCACTTAAATTGTAAATGCAAAATGAGTTCAACTGAAATATGATGATATTTAACTGACTTCCATTTTGTAAATGGAATAAAATTTCTGCTTTGAAAATTACTCCGTTTGATATCAGGAATTTTAAAATACTACAGTATCACTTCTTAAAATTTCTGAAAATTCCCAATCGAATTATTTTTATATTTATGAATTTATAATGATATGAATTATGCTTGAAACTATACGTATTAGCAGAACCAGTCTGTAGTCGATTGTACTTTTCTAAATCAGAATTATTAAAATGACAAACAGAATTTTTCCTGAAAATTAACTTACAAACTTATGTAATATTAAGCAGTACTTTTTCTTAATATTAATATTGTTATAAATTACTTCAGACCAAGCAAAATTACCAACAATAAAGTTTGCTATACATTATACATCGCGCGCGTAGATGAAAAACATCAAATAAACAGTGACATCTGTTAATCAAATCTGTTAATGAAATTACAGTAACTGTTAATCAAATTAACAGTTAGTTAGTGAAAAAAGGAGAAATTTATTGTGCATTAGGCAATTAAATTCTCAAAATTATGACTTTTACAACACATATAATATCACATTAATAAGACAATAAATGTGCATTTACTTTTAAATAAATTAAAAAATGATTTACATTTATAATAATCAATAAATCACTAGCATTTCAAATTGAAAATTAAATTATGCATTTTTTAAATATTTTTTATTAAAGATGAACTACATTAAACTTTAATCTAATATAGGTGTTGTATAATAGGTAATATGAATCAAAATAAGATAATCGATGTAATCACAAAAATTAAACATAATTATGTATATTTATGTAAATATATATATATATATATATATATATATATACATATATATATATATATATATGTATATATATATATACATATAAATGTATATATATATACATATATATATATATATATATATATATATATATATATATATATATATATATATATATATATATATATATATATATATATATATATATATATATATATATATATATATATATATATATATATATATATATATATATATATATATATATATATATATATATATATATATATATATATATATATATATATATATATATATATATATATGTATATATATATATATATATATATATATATATATTAATACATATGGTAAGTAAATTGAGAAATAAAAATTTGAAAATAAGCAATGTATTATTATGTGTAAGATTGTCATAAACAAAAAGTGAAAGAATGTTTTTATTATTCTTTAATTTTTAGTAATATTCGTTTATTTTAAAAGAAAAATTCTTTTATAAATCTACTTTATCTTAAAACATTTCCTAGTTTAATTAAAATTTAAAAACATGAAAATACTATATAATCTTCTTATCCTTAAATCTATCAGAGTAAAAATATTTTTATGGGATTTATTTTGAAAAAATATTAATAATTATTTCTTATATTATTATACAGCAAAACGGTTCTATGTATTCTTATAATTTTAAATTGTATCAATGGAACATTAACTTTGTATAAGATATATTTTAATAAGCATAAAAAATTAGGGGATAGAAATATTGTTAAAATATTTTCAGAAATAAGATTTAAAATAATGTTTAATTAGAAAATAATAATTATTATTAATATTATATATATATATATACATATATATATATATATAACATTTTTAACATATATATATATATATATATATATATATATATTACATATTCAATGCCTTCATTTTCGTTTACTATAAATGTAGAAAAAGTGAATTGTATTTAAAAATTAATCTTTATATTCAAAATTTATAAAGCATATAATTTGCTAATACTTGAGGCTCTTAAATTTTACTTCAATATTACGGAAATCATTTTATTACATTAAAATTCCTTTCTTGGAAATATGTGAAATATAAATTAACATAGAAAAAAAAAATAGAAACTTTTTAAATAACATTTTTATATCATAAATAATTAAATTTTTAAATTATAAATAATTAAATTTGAATATTTATTTATTTTTATATGAATATTGCTGTTTATTTCTAACGACACTAAAATAAGAATGCCATTCTTTAATAACTACACATACACTGGGCTACAGATACCACTGTTTCGATATAAACCGTTCCAATCCGCCCTTTCGTTTTGAGACTGTTTACTCTCCAACCATGTTGCATGCCAAATAATACAGCAGTAAGTCATCATCACGAGCTTATAGTTTGACATTAAAACATGGGCGGAAAAAAATTGTACAATATTTTTATCTGTCAATTCCTATTTTTCTCTTAATCCAGAAGTTAGATATATATTTATCTTCATAGAACATGACTCTAAAAATATTCCTGCATGAGAGCTTGAAGGTGTTTCGAGTGATAATATATGATGGATTCTACGTTAATGTGCTTACTGATTTCCATATCTTTCAAAATAAGGTTGTGCCCAGTTGGCGATACAAAGATGAAATCATCAGACATATTGTAGTCACATACGCAGAAGCAGTTAGAAATTACTACATGATAATTGACTCCGCTTGACCTCTAAACCAGGCTAATTAAAGAGTTTATTTCTTTTTGGCATATGGTCAAAATCTTCTCATGATGCACATGGGATGAGATGCAAATTGGAACATTCTGGGAGAAATTCTGGGTGTTTTGCTAACTCGATTCTTTCCCTCCTTTAAATTCTATGATAACTAGAAATAGCTTCTCTGAAGGAAGGGGAACAAAGTATATCTGTGTATTATTAAGTGATTGACTCGGTGCTTCAAAGCTATTTAACATTGCTGGCTATTCGGAGAAATCATACCTCATTGTCATTGTCATACCTCATTGAAATTTTTGGCATGTCTTCCCGGCATCAATTAGATGATTTATGCGAGGCCGAATTATTAAAAAAATCGAAGAATGGCGAAAAATAACAAATATTGCCGGAGAGTTCGACATCGCTTACAGCGTTATTTCAGGGCTGTGAAAGTCATTTAAAACTACTATAATGAGTAGTAGGCGGCACGGGGGAGGTCGTGTTAGAAATACGATGCCTGCAGAAGACATATATATCGTCCTATCAGCAAAAAGGAACAGGCGCACCACAGCTCAGCAGGTGGCAAATCAGTTTCTTGCTGCTTCAGGAAAGCAGATCTCCTGAAAAACTGTTGCCAGACGTTTGAGTGGAGGAGGACTATACGCCCGCAGAACTGTTGTGTGTGTCCCATTACCAGACAGCACCGTACTGCCCGCTTGCAATGATGTCGTGAGTATCGTAAATGGACTGAATAAGACTGGGCATGCGTACTATTCTCAGATGAGAGTAGGTTCAGTCTTACATCGGATTGTAAATGCCAACCGATCTGGCGCGAGAGTGGTACTGCTTATCGTCCAGAAAATACCCAGGAAAGGGACTGATTTCCGACATGTAATGTCATGGTGTGAGCAGCCATCGTGATCAATTACCGAAAGACCCTACATGTGGTTGCGAATGGGACTATGACGTGCCAAAGATACATTAATGGAGTTCTACTTCCTCATGTTCGTCTTTTCCGTGGTGCTGTCGGTGATAAATTTGTTTTTATGAGCTACAACGCAACATGTCATCGAACACTCTTTGTTCAGGATTGTCTAGACAGTGAGGGTATTCAACGCCTCGTAAGGCCTTCACGTTCTCGTGATCTAAACACCATTGAAAATGTGTGGGATTCTTTGGAGAGTCTAGTTGGTGGTCGAAACTATCCTCCGACAAACAAGAACATCCTCATCCGAGCACTCACAGAGGAATGGAATAAATTGCCTCAACAGCTGCTGGATAATGTTGTGAAAAGTATGATATGACGTGTGGAATGTTGTATCACACTCCACGGTGGACATATCGCGTACTGATACCTTTCTTCAAGGTGCCTTCTGACTTTTAGATGCATTGGTCCAGTTTTCTGTATGCAGCATCAAATGAACCTTTTTTTCTTTCAGATGTTTTACAGCTTTTGTGTACATTACAGAACAAAAATTATTCTTTATTCTAATGTCTGAACAGTGTTGCAAAGATATTTTATCCTAATAGGCCTCATGTTTGGCTTAATGTTATGATACATTCCAATTTGTGATCCGTCGTTTTCAACTATCCAGCATTGTGTGAGTATATATATATATAATATATATATATATATATGTGTGTGTGTGTGTGTGTGTGTATTATATATATATGTATATATAAATGCTTATTTATTGATCAATAAATATTTCAATTATTTTTTCATAAATTGTTTTAATGTATTATTTTTGTGTGTACACAAATGTTTTTCCATTAATATATAAATTTTATTAATTCCAAGTTTTATGCATAGTTAACAACTCATTACAATTATTCGATGTTATTGTACTTGCTTGAAATTTACTGGATCAGACATATTTTTAAATTTTATTGCACATCGCAAACTGCTTGTGTTTCTCTACTTGTGTGAGTGTTTAATCTTTGACATTTATGAAGATATTTAATTAAAATAATGGAAAAGTTCTTTTCCGAATTAGGTTTAATCTTCAAAGATTACATGAATAAAACAAGCTTAACATTCATCTGGTTAAAATTCTCAAAGTTATTTCAAAGTTGGTACACAATTGTCGTGATCAAATATTTGTAGCATTTCAACAAATTATATGCAATATAAATTGTCTCAGAATTGAGAAATTCTAATGTGAGAGAGAGGGAATTAGAATTTACAGCCAGCATAATAAATTTTTGCTTCGTATTTTAAAACTCCTATAAGATTAATAATTTGTTCTTCGAGTTCATTGCACACATAAAGTCTTATTCATAATCTGCTTAATTGTTCATACAGTTACTGAAACTTCAAACGGTGAAGTAATGCTTACTTTTGAAATTTTGAAATACAGTTTTGCCATTTACCTTCAGAATGATAATTGTAAAACGATTCCTTGATTTTTATGATTACTTTATGTTATATATACTGTTTGTCTTAAAATGTATTTTGAAAAAGGATAGGCATTTAGAAAATATATTACATTAGTGGAAATGAATACTATTTTTATGTTTTTTCACTTAATTTGTTAAATAAAAAATACACTTGTGTAAATATTTGCTTAACTCAACTTCAATAGAGGTTTTCTATGATATATAAAGGTTCTACTAATTGCAACTGTTTTTATTTTTAAGTTAAATTTCGGAAAAACTTATTACCTTTCATAAATTATTTTAAAAATGTCATGTTCAAATTTTAGTGTTTTTATTAATAAAGCTTTTCTAGTTTGTCATTAAATTGAATATAACTAAAATTTATCAAAAACCATATCTTTTGAATTATGTTTAGACATGAAATGTATTTTATAATTACTGTTTTTCTTACCTGACTTCAAATCTATTTTCAATGTGCAAATATTGTTGTTGTTTAAATTTAAATCGTTACATTTTATGAAATTAATAATATAATTGTAAAGAGGATGTTAAACTTGAGACATATCCCACTTTATACATTGTGAAATCTTAAATTTAAATTAAAAATTAAATTAAAAAAAGTAATTTTATCTTATAATTGTTCAAAATTTCCACTTATTCCATTTTGTGCGATCGCTCATAATAAAAATAAAATCTCTTAACCTTACTATTCTAATTTTTGACCTTTTAAATTAAAGTTGAATTAAAACAAAGCTTGTTCTACAAAATCAGAAAATAGAACATCATCAATCAGTAATGTAAAAGCATACTTTTATCATTTATGTAAATTTTTTAATGCAATATATTATTATGCAAAGTATGTTTTTATTTACCATGCTATATATTTTACAATATGCACTTTTAAAAAAAGATATAATTGGAGGGGCTCATCTTATTTATCAGCTTTTGTACAAATAATGCTAAAATATATATGTTTTTAAAATGTAAGAGAAGTTTAAATTAAATTCATTTAATTCTAAAGGAAGATGCTCACTCTTAACTCCTGTACTTTCATAACATTTTTGATGAATTAAGAACTTTATTTAAAGAAAACCGCGATTTAAATCACATACTTTAATATGGCCAATATAAAACATTTAAAAGCAATATAACCTTGTTTAAAATTTAACTTTCTTTAATACTCATGTAAAACATAATATAAAATTATCAAAAATTTCAGCACTTTCTCTCATTTTTTTTTCTTTTTTGAAGATCATTACGAACAGATATAAGAAATAAATATGAGCAAAACGGAAGCAAAAGACAAGATTCAAAATATTGCAAAATATATTACACTCATTCTCATCTTTTTGTTTTAGATTGAAGGCAATTTTTTCTCACAAATTGTTTTTGACAGATAGTGAGGATATAATGGATATCCATAAAGTGCTCTGTTTCAAATCCATTAGTAAAAGAATATAAATAACATATACAATGCTTCATTTGACAGAATAGTTTTGTGATAAAGTACAACATATTAAAATATATTTATATTTTTAAATAAAGTCAAACCACAGATGAAATATATACAAAAACAAATGTATATATATATATGTATATATATATATATATAGTAGATATATATATATATATATATATATTTATATATATATATATATATATATAGAAAATAATTTAATTTTCTTATTGGTTTTCAGCTAAAAATACTATTTTATTTTCAAAAAAATATATCTTTATTTTTTATCTAACCAATAGCAGTCATGTTTATAAAGTTTTCCCATATTAAGCAATCGGTAGCCTTATAGTTGCAAGACCTCAAATTTTGTAGTTTTGACAGTTTCATTACCAAAATAATTCCGAATATTATGAATTTAAGGTACAAAGAATGGTCCCTGGAACGTTTTTTGGGCATGAATTAAAAAATATTTTATTACATGTTTGTATGATGTGATTGTAAATTAAATAGATATCTCAGGAAAAGAAATTCCACAAAAATAATAATTTTTAAAAATACTTTTTAAGTTAACTGTGGTTTTGAATTCCGGAAATATCTGAAAATAATGATATAACTTATATTTTGTAAGTACTGAAGTGAAATATGGTGGTTATATTGAAAAGTACAGTCTACCTAAAGCTTATCATAAGGCATTTTATAATATTTTTCTTATGGAAACAAATTCTGGTTCTAAATATGTGATTTCAATTTTATGATTACTATTTCAATATATGTATTTTTGAAATTATATACATGTCTCGAGTTCTATGTGATATTTATGTCTGCATAAGCGTTTAAATATTGAAATGTAAGTCACAGGACTATGGGTGATTTATTTAAATAATTTAAATATTTTAAATTATCAATTATTAAAATTACACTTTTAAAAACCAAATTTCCTCCATTGTATATATTTATGTCATTTCCAACTATGATCAAATTATATGCTGGATTTTTTATATGTAAATACGATGAATATAATTAATTTTGTATTTATTTTGTATTTTGTCTTATTTCAATAGTTAAAAAGAAAGAAATTTACTAAAAGAAGCATAATCTTTAAAGTAAGAAAATAATGCATTACATTATTGAATATTCATTCTAATTATAATGTGATTTTATTCTGAAATTTTGATCTTTAATTCCAACAAAATATTAAAATAAATTGTAAGCAAAAATATTGACACAATATATTCAATTTTATTAAAAAAAGTTAACTAGCTTTTCTTAAAAATTATTAATAAACTCTAGTTATTCAATGATAATACGCTTTTCATTAGAAGGATTTTTATAATGAGTATTAATTTAATAATATGTTAGATTAAATGGAATTCTCAGTTTTATATTTCTTTAATGAAATTAAGGTTTCTAACAATAACAATTTATAAAATATTAATCTTTATTTGATAAGTCTGAAGTTTTCGCAACATTAAATGTAAGCAATTTCTATGGTATAGTACTTGTGTCATAGAAAATATATAAATGTTATACTAAAAAAACAAGTTAAATTAACTTAATTTATTTACAGTTGATTCCATTAAATTTATTTATTCAATTTAAAGTTTAAAAAAAAACTATTAATTCATATATTATTTTGTAAATATGCAATCCCGATACCAATATCTGCTAATTTACATTTTTATTTATCTTACATTTTTTTTAACTAAGCAATTATACAAATAAATAACTATATAAATAAATAAATCAACCAGTTTATGTAATTATATAAGAATACCGGGAAAAGAGTTTATTTTTCTCAACAATGTAGTTAGCTTGATCAGAAATTCTTATGGTAACTAGAGTTAATGATTGATAGATTTCTACCGCAGAAATGAACAGCAGCTTCCTTTTCCCACACAACAAACTTATCAGGTAGAATGAGATGAATGAAATGCTTCTAGGAAATATTACATAACACATCCCACATATTCTCACAGATCAACTTCGCCTGCACGCTAATGAAGTCACAGTGAACACTTCCATGTTTAATCTGACAAACCCAAAGCAGAAATCCCTCTACACTTTAGTACCTGCACGTACTGGATTGATGAACAGGAAGTTATATAAATTGCTGTGTTCTCTTTATTAAAGTAAGTTTGTAATCTTATTATATCCAGGGGAAATACCTTTGCTTGGTGCATGTATTTAGATAGTAAAGTAAATATCGTTGCTTATTACATAATTCTTATCAATTTGTTAATTAAATATATAAAATTTGTATTTTAAAAACAAATCAACTAATTATCAAAACTTGCTTAATTATAAATTTTACTGATATGTTGAACTAATAGCTATATGTTACTAAATTATAAAAAAGTAGTTTTTGATTATTTTAATATAAATTATTTTGAGAGAAAGTAGTAAAAGTTCAGAATTTTTACGTTTAGTTTGGTGGTTTAAAATTTTTGACAAAGCTAAAGGTGCATCATAAGTTGCTAGTCAATCGCCTTCACTTTAAAATTCATTCTTAGATTTCCTTTTAAAATTTATGTTTAATTTGTTGCCAAATTTGAATGCGAATCTGTTATAATTCCTTATGTGTATCTCAAATAACTCTTTAAAATCAATTTATGCCAAATGTTGCATCACAATTTAAATAAACTTTATAGATTCAAATATCATAATAGCAGAGTTTTTTAAACAATCATTATTCTGTGCAAATATATTTGATTTTTCAAAACTGCTAATTTATAAGATTTTGCATGTGCTGTGAAATAGACCAATTTCTCATTAAATTTAAAGATGTGATTCAAGAAATAACATTATTTGTGATTATTAACAGGGCATGTCTCTAATTAGTCACTCTAGCATTTAATTTTTGAATTTTTTCTTTGTAACGCATAATTGTTGAACCTACACGTTATAGTGGCTCATAGTGGGTTAAATTTAAAATATTTAGGCTCATTAAAAGCTTTGCATATTCCATATAAATTTCAATGAACTTTGCTTCTACAAGTATAATTGAAGTATACATAACATTTAAAGAGAAACATTAATATAATTAAAGTATATATAACACCTAAAGAGGAAATAAAGAGAAGTAATGTTGTTTTATTTATGATATATAATGAGAAAGATAAGCGAAAGATAAAGGATTCTCGTGAAAATCATATGCAGAATGATGTCAAAAATACTGTCGGAAAAGTATATAATGGAAAGATAAAGTGTGAACTCTCTATATTAATATAATTTAATAAATGTTAAATGAGTTAAAAATGCAATTCATTGCAATTTAAAGAAAAATTGTAATTATTATTATTTTCTTTTGAGTATTTACTTGATGAAAACGCATCCTGTAATTACAATTTGTAACAGCAAGAGTTTATTCAAATAAGTAACTTATATTTTTCATCTTTTAATTAAATTAGACGTCTTACATTTTTTCAAAGAATATTTTAATGAAATATAACTTAAAATTATAAGTAAATATTTAAAAGAGAGATGACCAGTTAATTTAGTTCAAACGAATCAATTAAATTAATTTTCTTCAGTACACCCAGCTTCAAAAAATATATATATGACTGCAACACTTTCATTTCTGAAGATGTAGTGAAGTAATTAACAGAGTGTCCTTGTATGCCAAAATGAGAATATTGCAATTATCGATAACACGATTCCTTGTCATGTATTAATAATCCCTTTCGCAATCCTTCCGACGTCGAGCTAGTTTGGAAGACACTTTGAGGTTGGAAAACTTTCCCTTTGATGCGTTCAGAACATGTTTTATCTTTCACAAGTTAATTAATTTACGGAGACAGACGATAAATTGCATTAAGATTATACATTGAACTTGCTGCTGTTTGTTTTGCGATCTGCCAATTTCGACTTTCACAAAAATAAATGATATATAGTTTTATGATAAATTGTCATAAATATCACTTCATTTAAATCTTCAAAGAGAGAAAGAAGCAGTGTACTTTATTAGCTTTCCCTTTATAAATACCTTAAAAAATAATAATATTTGATAAAAATATGCTACCCATCCTATATCCGAAATTAACAGTTTCAACAAAATTTCAAACCACTAAAAACATTCAAACCTAATATAGGAATTGAACCTACTCATAACAAAGGTAAAATCACTAATACTAAACACCATTCTCTGTCAGCATTGTATAACAAAAATTAAAGAATATATATATATATATATATATATATATATATATATATATATATATATATATATATATATATATATATATATATATATATATATATATATATATATATATATACAGAGTATGTCCCTTGAAGTCCCTTGCCACCCTCTTATTTTTGGAATGGCTGCTACTATAATTATAAAAGTGGTAAATGAGGTCTAGGTATAGTAAAGTAGCCATGCGTTACTGAATGAAACCAACTACCACACCACCAGGTGGAAAACTGTGGCGATAACATTATTACCTCTAAAACGGAACGAGATGAGAGAAAAATTGATTTACAAAATTGTAGAGAATCCTCGATTTAGTATAAAACTATACTTTGTAGGCATTAATGTGAAGAATACAGCGGTTAAAACGCGCGATTGTTGTTTCGTGCTGTAACATGATAAAGGTATCTAAGAAAGAAAAAAAAAAAGAAATAGTTATATCAATATACTTTATTTAAGATGTTTAAACTTCTCACCGTCAGCTGCAATGCACATTTGTATCCTCACTTGAAGATCACGCTGCATACATTGTAGCATACAGCGTGACACGTTGGAACACGCAATAGTAATGCGTCGTTTACGGTCCAGCAATTTTTGTGAAGGGGTCATATACCTGCTGTTTCAAGTATCCTCACAGGAAAAAATCCAGAAGAGTCATGTCAGGAGAACGTGGAGGACACTTTTTGAAACCACCATACCCTAGTATTTGGTTGACAAATTCCTTGACTAGGTACTGATTCACTGAAGATTCCTTGTGAGCAGGCGTGCCACCATGTTAAAGCAATAGATTCTTAAGATTAAACAACGGCAGGTTCTCCACGAAATCCTGTATTACCTTCTGTAAAAATTGTAAATATCGTGTACCCGTTAACGAGCCATGGTAAAATATTGGGCCTATCAGCTTTTTATTGTAAATTGCGCACCAAACGTTAATAGCATACTGCATTTGATATCGATCGTCGATGAAACATTTAGGATTTTCCAGTACCCAGTAATAGGTACTTTGCCTATTGTACATCCCATTCCGTGAAAAGCATGCCTCATCCATCCGCATTATATCTGCCAAGAATGTTGGCTGTACCTGTACCTGATTCCTGACGAAGTTGCACCAATCATAGCGTCACTCGGCATCAACGTCCATTAAACTGTTCAGATGTTGGTCAGTATGGATGAGCACCTGATTCGCTTATAATTTTCCAAACCTGACTCTTGGTGAGACCACAGTGTTGACTGATCTCTCTAACGCTACATTTCGGATATGCAAGGGCTTATGCTAATACCTCATCTGGTTGAACTTGCCGTTCTACATTAGCTGGTCTGCAAGATCGAGGTCGACTAGTAACGTAACCTATCTTCCTTAAATGTTTTACAACAGTTAGGATGGTTTGATGAGAAGGATGCGGGCCTGTAGGGAAACGTTAGCGGTACAACCTTGCTGCTGATCGTGCCTTGCGTCAACCATACAGTAAAATCATCTCATAGTACTCAGCTTTGGAATATTCAGGCATGACCATGATCATTAACATACTAAAGCCCGAGGAAGATGTCTCCTATATAGCTGCCTCATGTGAACAAGAGTGACGTTTTTTACGTGTTTGCATACTGCATATAAATTGTTGGACGTATTTTTAATACTTCCGTTCTTCCCATTTCGAAATAAAAGTGGTAAATATAATCACGAAAATGTAAATTGTTTTCTTTCATCGCATAGCAGTGAAAGAAAATGATTTTTTTTTGTTTTTTAAATATGTACATGTACGATGTGCCACGTCACAGCACGAAACAACAAATGCCCGTTTTTACCATTATATTCTTTACATTAATGCCTACAAGGTATCTTTTCGTAATAAATCTAGGATGCTCAACAACTTTATATATCAGTTTTTTTTTGTATTTTTTTATACCTATCTCGTTCCGTTTTGAGATACGAATGCTAACTCCACAGTTTTCCACCAGGTGGCATGGTAGATGGTTTCATTCAGTAGCGCAAGGCTACTTTACCTAGCCACTACTTTGATGAATATCGCAGCAGCCTTTCCGAAGTTAAGAGGGTGGCAAGGGAATTTAGCGGACATACTGTATATATATATATATATATATATATATATATATATATATAAGGTAGATAGAAGTAAAGCTTTATACAGTTTATATAAATGGAAATATTTTATATTACTTTATTTTAAAAATATTACTATTACTGCAATATAATTTAATATTTTTCTACCTCAGATGATAAAATTTTGAATAGTATTAAAAAAGAATGTTGAATATTTTTAGAAAATGCCTAGCACCTCAAATAATTGGATTAAAAATAATAATTTAAAGAGCAAAACTTTTCTGTAAATGTTCAAGTTTCCATTAAAATAAAATGATTCATTTTAAGAAACTTATGTTTCATGCATAAAAACTTTAATCCATATTTAATTATGACTTCATATTAATTAATAATAATAGATAAACACACATCATGATTATGATATTAATGATTTTAAAGAAGCTCCATTCATTTCATCGAAGAATAATAATGGTCTGTCGTAAAATATTTACAAAAATATCTAAGAAAAATAATTTACTTATATACCGGGTGATTATAATTAAAGTCCCGATTTTAAAAATCGATAATTTTAAAACTACTGGTCAGAAGGACTTGATATTTTAGCAGAACAATCGTAAGGCAATGGAATTTTATTTGTCGAAAAAAAAATAGTTCTAAATTGTGCCGATAGATGGCGTTTACATTGTCTAGATATAAGCAAATTACTAATACGTGACATGCGCACATGAGACTTAGCTGCCATAAAAATGCAGAGCACCAGCTCTTTGCCTAAATGCTTCATCATGACTCTGACTATGAAGGATCGCGCTCTGCTCTTGAAGTTTTTTTTATAAGAACGATGACTGTGCACTTACAGCTATTAGGATGTTTCGGACATTAAAATCCATTAAATGGGGTCCAATAACCACAAAAGTTCTGCGAAAAATGATTGCTAAATTCGAAGAGACCGGTTCATTTGACGTAAAACGGGGTAGAGGTAGAAAACCAGTTTCGGCTGCGGCAGTGGAAGATGGGGCTATATCATTACAAGAACAGACTAACAGTGATGTTGGAATCAGCAGTGCACGGGGAATTGGCCGAATACTGGATATACCGAACAGCACGGTGCGTAAAATCCTACGGAAGATCTTGCTCAGTTATCCATACGGATAATCGAGCAAGAGATAACTCATGTGCAGGAGTTGCTACCGACTAACCTGGAAGCACGTCAATCTTTTGCACTGCAATTTCTTGCCCGGATGGAAGTGGACAACGGATGGCCATGGAACATTCTGTGGTCTGACGAAGCCCACTTTCATTTGCAAGGTTCTTTAAATACACAAAATTGTAGGATATGGGCGACCGAGAATCTGTCCCAGCTACAGCCATTACCTCTTCAGTCTGAAAAGGTTACTGTGTGGTGCGGAATAACGGCAGCGTTTATCGTTGTTCCGTTTTTCTTCGAAGAGATCTCACCTGCGGGTCCCGTTACCTGCACCGTTACTGGCAAGCGGTATGAAACACTTTTGCGTAACCATGTCCTTCCGGCACTTCAGTAGCGTCAGAGTGTGGATCGCACAATATTCATGCAAGATGCCGCTCCTCCGCACATTGCTACTCCTGTGAAGCAGCTACTGAGTGCTAATTTCGGAGATGACAGGATCATAAGCCGTCATTTTCCAACAACGTGGCCGCCACGTTCCCCCGACTTAAACCCGTGTGATTTCTGGCTTTGAGGGTACATGAACAATGTTGTTTACAGCGGGAGTTTTCAGAATCTAGCCGACTTGAAGGCAAGCATATCACACACCACATCCGTTGCATCACTACAGATACCCTCCGATCTGTTGTGGAGCATGTCGTTTTGCGCTTCCAATTAGTAGCGGAACAAGGCGGAGGGCATTATCGAGCAACTTATGCTTTAATCATCAGCAAGGTGTTGATTCCATGAAGATCTTTTTTTGTCATAATCGCTGTTGTCACTGTATTCTTGTCTTTTCGCTAATAAATCTTTAGTAAATCCCTAAACTGTAATTTTTTTTTCTTTTGGCTAACAACATTTCTGTATGTAACGAATACATTTTTGGACCTTCCTCCTGATATTACCCAGACAGCGCCATCTATCGGCACATTTTGGAACTATTTTTTTTGCCAAACAAAATTCTATTGATTTACGATTGTTCTGCTAAAATATTAAGTCATTCTGACCAGTAGTTTTAAAATTATCGATTTTTAAAATCGGTACTTTAATTATAATCACCCGGTAGGTGAACAGTGGTCAGTTTGGGAAGAAGTATAATCAGTAATATAACACACAAAACTTCTAGGAAACTAACAATAAAGTTGGATGGTGATAGTTTATGTTGATCGTTGAAGTACCTTGTGTGATTCGGTATATGGCTGGCTGAAAGAAGGTTGTTGATGGTCAGTGCGCAAGAAAATATGAGTGCATTGTTGCAAATCTGAGACACAAAATTTACTAAAATTATTTATATTATTCTATTCAAGAGCAAATATTTTCAGCTATATTATATATTCATTGTATGATGTTTCATATAATATTATTTAATATTTTATTTAAATAATATATAATAAATTTAATATATGGGGTTTTTTTGTTTAAAAAAATATTTGAAATTGCTGAAAACTCACTATTGTTACGCATAGCCCTGAGAAGAAAAAAAAATAATAGTTGCGATAAATTTTAACATTAGATTTCACACGACATTATATTAACTAATCACTCGATAGATTAATATGACATAGGGTACTTAAAACAGAGTTATTTGGGCTTTCGTAGGGAATCGTGTAAATTGTTCGCATGAAGTTACTATTTCCTGCGGAAGAAGAAACAAGACAGTTCTGGTAAAGACCTATCCTCGTAATGGTGCTCATCAAAACTGAGCATCCGAAGATTTCCACTCTCTTTTGCCCGATTACAAACAAAAGAAAACTTCCTCCAAACTTAGCAATGTCTTTTAAGGATAACCTATTCTTGTATTCTGTTTTTATTTTTGGCCTTTCTTTTTCACGCCGCTGTTACAATCTCACCACTTTCTTTATCTTTTTTTTTTTTTGTTTCTCTTTCTTTTATTCGAGACAGAAGCTCAGTGGGTGTGTTACTTCGTAAGTTTCTTGACGAGAACTATCGGTTGTAGGACGTATCTCACTAATATGTGTTATTGTGACGATACCAATCGTGAAGGATTACCGAAAAGGGACCCTAGAAAATATCTCTTAAGCTAGAGGAAAGTCTCATAGACGATTAAATCATGCCAACGGGGAAAGAAACAAAACTGTTTCTAGATAATACATAGCATGATTCATTACTCAATGGTTTATGGTGAAGAGAATTAAAACTGATTTTGTTTAGTTACAGTGAATTAAACATGGAAATAATTGTATACCTTCTTTATTTATAGATTTTATATACTTCGCGATAAATACTTATATATAATGTGAGTGAAATATTTTTTTTATTTTTTCTGCTTTCAAAAATTTCCCAAATTATATTTTTACGATTGAATATCTTGAACTCCTAAAAGTATTTAAAACAATTATATTTTGATTTAAATTTAAAAATTTGTAATTAATTTTAAATATAGGAAGTTTAAAATGTTATAATTTTTTTCCATAAGAAAAAAATGTAATGTCCAATTTTGAGAGTGTTTGTTGGTAATCATTGTGAAAAAATATTCATATTCTATTGCTTTTAAATATCCCAATATACATTGTGTTTAGTAGATTTAAAAGGATTTCCAGAAATAATTTGATGCATTTAAATCAGTTATTTTTGTCTACTTTTAAATTGCTTTAGAATAGATATTTTAGTTAATGAATTTGATTGTTAAAAATTCTGTGAGAATGTTAAAGTCCTGTTAAAATCCTGTCTGTGTCTCATTCCTCTATATTAGACAAGCTTGGTATACTTCCCACTTATAAAAAATATTGTTGCCCTAATAGATCAAAGTTACGAGGTAGAAACCACAGAAAATTAATATTACACATATTTTAATACACAAATTTTGATATCATCGGAATTGTTGGGAAGCAACAGCTGATGTCATGCTGTCGAAAATATTCTGTTGTGTTGCGGGAAAATCTTAAGCTCAATTATCAACGTGTAGATATACTACTAAAATGACAAAAACAAGAATTTCAATAATACTGAATATTATTTGATACTTCAAATGCATTTAATTTGAACATGGGATCAAGATAATTTTAAGAAATTGCAATGATCAGTTATGTATGGAAAAAAAATAATCATTAAAAATAAACTTAATACTTTTCAAACATACGCATAGCAATTACCTATCTACACTACTGGCCATTAAAATTGCCACACCAGGAAGAAATGCAGATAACAAAATGATATTTATTGGACAATATATTATACTAGATATAACAAGTGATTAAATTTTCAAAAAAATTTGGCTGGATAGATCCTGATAAATCAGTACCCAGAACAACCACCTCTGACAGTAAAAACAGTAGTTATACTCCTAGTCATTGAGTCAAACAGAGATTGGATTGCATGTACAGGTACAGATGCCCATGAAGCTTCAACACGATGCCACAGTTCATCAACCGTAGTGACTGGCGTTTGGTAACGAGCCAGTCGTTCGGCAAACCATTGACCAGACGTTTTCTATTGGTGAAAGGTCTGGAGAACGTATTGGCCAGGGCATCAGCCGAACATGTTTCGTATCAAGGAAGGTCCGTACAATGCCGGCAACATGCGGTCGGGCATTATCCTGCTGAAACGTAGGGTTTCACAGGGTTCGAATAAAGGGTAGAGCCACGGGTCGTAACACACCATATAACGTACACTGTTCAAAGCACCGTCAATGCGAACAAGAGGTGAATGAGATGTGTATCCAATGGCAACCCATACCATCACGCCAGGTGATGGGCCAGTATGACGATGACGAATGCACGCTGCCAGTGTGCGTTCACCACGATGCCTCCAAGCACGGATACGACCATCATGATACTGTACACAGAACCTGGATTCATCTGAAAAGATGACGTCTCGCCATTCGTGCGCCTAGGTTCATTGTTAATCGCACCATTGAAGGCGCTCTTGTCTATGACGCAGCGTCAAGGGAAGCCGCAGCCATGGTCTCCGAGATGAGAGTCCATGCTGCTGCAAACGTCGTCGAACTGTTTGTGCCGACACTTGTTGTCTTCCAACGACCCCGTTTCTTGACTCACGGCTCGTGACGTGGTTGCACGATCCATTACGGTCATGCGGATAATATGCCTGTCTTTTCGGCTGCTAGTGATAGGTGGCCGTTGAGATCCTGCATGGTGCTTCGTATTACCGTCCTGAACCCATCGATTCCATATACTGCTAACAGTCATTGGATCTCAACCGACGCGAGCAGCAATACTGCGATAAGATAAACCGCAATCCCGGTACGCTACAATTCGACCTTTATCAAAGTCAGAAACGTGCTTGTACGCATTTCTCCTTCTTACACGAGGCTTCTGAACAACTTTTCACCAGGCAACAACGTTCTAATGCAATTTGTGTATGAGGAACCGGCTGAACAATTTCCTCATTTAAACACAATTTAGTTGTCGCTACTGGCGCCTGCTTTGTCTGAATGTGCTGAAAAGCTAATCATTTGCATATCACAGCATCTTCTTCCTTTCGTATAAATTTCACGTCTGTAGCATATCGACTTCTTTGTGTAGCAATTTTAATGGCCAGTAGTGTATTTGACATTCTAATGAATAATAAATGTGTTTCATTTTTAAACTAGTTTTAAAAGTAAAAAAGTGACACATTAAATAAATAAGTGCCTAATTTCAAATCTTTTGTTGCAAGAAAATACAGAATTTTATTAATTTATATTGTTAAACATTTTCTTAATGACTCATGCACATGATGTTATATGTACGTGCGTGAAAGCTATGGCATTTATCAATATGATGCTTATATGTATATCCTGTAATCCTGTACACATACCATTATAAATACGTGGTAAGGAAAATAAAACTATATCGTGACAACATGTTAAGATGTTTGAATCAATAGAGTTTAATTTAAATACTTGAATTATTTACAGCATAAAGTATCTTCATGTTTCAGAGATTATTTACAGTATATTTCATTGGTCTAAAAAATATTAACAAATTTGACAATTTCTAGAAAAACCATTTTGAAATACTTCTGTACTTTTGTTATAATAAATTCAGACTGTTTAGTGAGTTATTGTTTAATATAAGATGAAACATACTAAAAAAATTAATTTATGTAACTTTCAAAAGCAAAACTAAATTTGACAAGTTTTCCACTCCAGATCATTTTGTTCAGAAAAAAGCAACCAACTGTCTGTTCTACCAACATGAAATGTATGTACGTACAATTTACATTTCAGTAAATAGTTCAATATATTTATATATATCAATGCATAAATAATGTCAAATCTGAAATATTCTTAATATTACATACGAATGTTCGTAAATAACTTCCGAATTATACAAATTTCAAATACTTTGAAGATTTTAAATTTTTCATTTCTGATGGAAATAAAAGGACTTTCTCATACCTTCAAAACAATAATTTAAAAGGTTTGGAAATTGTCAGTCGAAAATCCAATAATTTTACTCCTGTAATATCTTGCGTACAGCAAGTTATTATAAAAGATTCACAGTTGGTCTCTGTAAATGTAACACCCTGAAGAAAGCATGCAGATAACATATATACTAACTGCATTTGTGAGGTGAGGTATGCAAATGATTAGAATTTCTGCGCAAACGCACATCATGTGCGCCAGGGGCGTCACTTTAAAGGGCTTCTTAAATCTTGTAGATTTCGACGATTTCAGGTTAAGCCATTGAGTTTTTCTTGAGGTTATTTTCAAAAACACGATTTATGCCTCGAAGAAAACAGCGATCATTTTTTTCATCAAGAATCATAGTTCGACAGAGGAAGTTTAGTGGCCGACTGAGATTGTGGATTATCTTTCAAGGAAATCTGCAGTCGCGTTGGGTGAAACCAAACAACTGTAATGCGGATATGTGTTCCTTTAATGCATGGGAGTACGACAGACCAACGTGTTCGAACACATCCACCTCAGTACAACACTAAAATTTATGACAAAGCAAGAGTTGCCCATGGACAAATGGACCGCTCAGTCACTATTCGATGCCGGTTAAAGCAGAATGGTCTGTCAGCAAGACGTCCATTGCTTCGTCTACCTTTGGCGTACACAGACACCTCCACCACCAATGGTACGATAAATGTAGGATTGGACGGCAGAATAGAATGAAATTGTCTTTACTGATGAGTCACGACAATCGCCAGATTGAATTGCTTCCCAAGCCAGCACGTTCCTGAATGCTTCGCCGATAGAAAATATTTGGTTATGATTGCTCAATGATAGACCTAATTTACATCTCCAGTAGTCACATCAGATCAATTTTAGTAAGGTGTAGAAGCTGCTTGACCTGGTGTGTCCCTAGAACACACCCAAAGTCTCTTTGAATTAATGCCGAGGTGAGTGGCAGTTGTGATCTTTAACAATTATGGCTATTCTCGCTACTGATTTAACAAGAGCCGCACTTCTCTGAAGTCTACAAATATAATCATTTGATACCTGGTTAACATGTTATCTACAAAATGAATTTTGCTGTGATATCTCTTGTCTTTCTTGGTGTTGGAATTTCAATGGCCAGTAAAGTAATATTTACTTTACATCCTGCAAGTATAATTGTAATACTTTTAAATATCAAGAATAACCTAATGCTATTTATACCACATTTTAAATTACTTAATGATAATCATATGGGGAAATAAAAACAAATGGTTTTTAAGTGTGTGGAAATACTATATTCATTTATATTTTCATTCATATTTTTCTTTTGCATTTTCGTGTTTCTTCAAATATAATTAATTACTTTCAGTGATATGTTGAATCATGCTATTAAGTATCTTAATCATTTATTGTTACATTTGTTTTTGTTTATATATATATAATAATTAATATATATATATATATATATGTATATATATATATGTATATATATAAGTGGTTCAAGAACACATGTTTTTCTCAGCTAAAAAAATCAAAGTAATTTATTTAAAAAAATTAACAGCACTGGTGATTAAATTCCTTTGTAAATTGACTTTTTATCCCCAGATATCTCTTTTAGAGACACTTTTATACCAAATTGGTTAAATTTGACTCTTATAAAAATAATTATATCTCTATGTTTTCCATAAATATGTTAAATATGTTTTATATAATTCTTGAAAGAAACATTCACAGTAATTTTGTAAATTATGAAGTTTTATTCTTTTTTAAGGAACTTGCCAAGAATAAACATTTTGAATATTTCTTAAAAATACAATGCTTATAATTCCGTTAATTGTTTTTAAAATTTACATACATAAATAAATTTACGCACATACATAAATTTATTTACCTTTATGTACCATAAAGGAAAAATAAATTATGGTGTCAATGAAACCTGAAACACTTATCGAAATATAAATAATTTAGTTTGTATAAGATTTTACAATATTTATTATTTATAATGAGTAATTTATAATCCAATTAAAAACAATCACTTCAATTAATATATTTGCACACATTTTAAATTTCTACAACAACTAAATACAAAGTGATACAAATGAAGATTAATTGCTCTTACTTTGTGTAATTAATGAAGTAAATTCAAATTAGTTACAGAATTATTTATTCTTTTATTGCTCTTATATATTGTTTAGTAAATTTAACTTGCATTTTCGCAGAACATTAATCTGACTATAATTGTTTAAAGCTAAGTAAAAATTTTAAATTATGAATAACTTTTCTTGCAAATATTTAATTTGTTTTATAAAAAAAGCAACATATTATTTGAGTACAGTTGCTTTTGGTAATGTAAATATTAAAATAAGGAAACTCTGCAGTATAAACATTTATTTAAAATTATAAATGTAAATTCTCATTCAATAATATAATGCAATTCATGAACAAAAAATGTTTATTTAAAATGTAAGTTTTGCCATATTTATATTGTATACAGTAAATAGTGATTCAGTAAATAATAAATTATAAACAAAAGTTTGAAGCAAACATTTCAAATAAGATTTGATAATATATCTCGTCTATTTGTTTGCATATAATTTTATTTAATTTTTACTATAAGGAAATGCTGTTGATTCTAAAAACTATTACATAAGTTACATTTTTTTTAAAAATTTAGAATTTTAAATTTTAGATTTAATCATTTATGATATATTTTTAATACAGTAAATCTTAAAAATATGTAAAAAAATGAAGGTTTAGGAGGCGATATATGCTTTAATTAAAATACAATTTAATGTAAACAAAGATATTTGCGTGAATATATTTAAAAATATTTAATAAAGGAATTAATACTAAAAAATTCATATTTATATGTCTATCTATTTCAATCTAATCTTTGCATGCGGAATATATACCAATTTCATAATATAAAACAACACAGTTTAGATGAAAAAGGCTATGAGTATAAAAATGAGAAAAATGCCAAATGAATAACACTTAAATTATTCTGGTTTATTTTTGAAATTGTGGTATTAGAAATATTAATGACATAAATTGCATTTTAATATTTTTTTTAATTAGGAAAAATAATACCGCAATTTTTGAGTATTTATTTTTTTTTACAATTTCTTATGCAATATAAATTAAATTTTAATCTGAACAATCGCATAAATAATATAAGTAAATCTACATTTATTTGAAAATAAATTCTTATAACTGATTTAAATCATATTTTCCAATTAATAAATTTAAAAAGATTTTATTAATTTCGATTAATTTTTAAACATAATAAATTAAAACGATTGCTGTTACATTTTATTTCATTTCAGTTAAACATTAAAATCTCTGTAAAAATTAAATATGTAATGAGAACTATTTAAAATTGACGTATCTAAAAACATTTACGCATATTGTTAATTTTTAAAATTCAACTGTGCAGGCACTATTTATAACAATAATGTTTCCTGAGCATGAGTTCTTTAAATCATAAATAAAGTTATATTCAATATGTTACTCATATTTTAAATTAAAAAAAAATTAAGAATTAAGGAAATTTTAGATACATTGAAATTAAATTCTACCTATGTTTTATGGATATATGGTTTCCTTATTTTTAACTAAACTTAAAATAAATAAAGAGAAATTGATCCAAAGAAATTTAAATATAGTCCGTTAAATAAGAATATAATGTTTTGGCATTGCATTTTTGAACATTAAAATTTAGACAACATATTAAATCTCAGATAAATTGGTCCGAGCTGGCAGCCGAATGGTTAGCGCTCTTGCCTTCGGTTCAGCAATTCGTGGGTTCGAATTTCACCTTAGGCATGGATGTTTGCAGTGGTTTGGAATCCACTTTAAACCGTAGGTAACGATCTAATTAGCCCTTGTGAGCAAAACATTACCGTTGAGTGAAAAACAAACCAACCCTCAGATAAATTTATATTATTTGAGCTTTAATATGTTGTCTAAATTTTAATGTTCGAATTCCTCCTAAATTAAATTACTAAATACAAATGAATTATGTAATATGAATTCAAATTACTCTTCAAACCAAAAGTTACTAGTTCTCCAGTATTGGTGAGTAAATGGACGTGTGGATGTTGTGTTTTTTTTTATTCTACGTGAATATCTCTCCGATAGATTTTTAAAAGTTTAATAGTTTTTTTTGTAAAAATTCCTTTTAAAAGTGCCATACAGCAAATTGCAAAAATATGATGCAGCTGTGCACTGTTAAAAGTTCAGTAGTAAAACCAGGCTTACCCAGCAGTGTTAAACAATGAGAGAATGCCTCTTATACTTCTGATTTTACTCCACATGAAATTGAAATATTTAAGAGTTTTATTTCTTGAAACACATGTGCAAATAAGGCTAACTTTTAAAAATGAAATGTATAAGGAAAAAACATTACTTATAATGACAAAATGTTTTACAATGGAATTTAGCCGATAAGGTTTATACAATCTTTAATCAAAAATTTAAATTTTATTCAAAGTTAAATTTAAGTTTTGAAGTACATAAGCTCTTATAATTAAAAATTAATAAGATCTAATATATGCATTAAGTGCGAAAAAAGAAAAATGCGATATAGTTGAAAAGGAAACTATCTCGCCTCTTTCTTCTTGGTAATTAATTTTGAAGTCTTATATAGAGTGAATTTAGGGGCATTAAATGTGATGAATTTACAAACGCGAATGTAAGACTTCCAAGAAAATAAACAAGTTATTAATAACTTTTTACTAAAAGAGAGAAAAATGCTATTTTTATATAAAATTCAGTGATTTTATTGAACTCTTATTACTGAATGCAACACATTGAAAATTTTCAGCACATTGTGTAATTTAGCATATATCAAAACTGGGAACTATTAGTGATCTCATTAAAATGCTATTTTCAGGAAAAAAAAAAATTCTATTCAATCAGTATTAGCACTTCATTTTTTTGAACAGTTTCTTTTGAAATAAACTTTTGAATTCCCATCTAGGGTAGAATGTTCTAAAAACTCTCATTTAAGAATGCTTTTACAGCAATTGTAAGGAAGATTTTTCAAGAATGTTTTTTTTCTGCCCAATATGAAAGCTATTTATTAATTTTTAATTTAAACACGCAAGCATATGTCTGTTTATTCAATTATAAGAAAGTAAATGTATTCCAACGTATTTCAAATCATTAGAATTAATGTAAGTATTTCTTAACAACATAAAAATTAATTTTGAATATCACATTTTTATTTGAATTGTATAGTCGAGATGGACCAAACCAAAGAAAATGTTTTTTTTATCAGGGAATTATTATTTTCATCTTTAATCAGAATTTCAAAATAAGTAAAACATAATTATCTAAAAGATTACATAAGAATACATATAAATATATATAAAAATATTTTCATACATTTTGAGATGTAAACCCTACTATTCTGTGAAGTTAAAATTAATTATATCCTTATTGCAGCAATAAATTGCAGTAACCACTGATATTTAAAATTAACATAAATGTATATTTGCTGAAAGAAATGTGATATATTAGCTAAAATCTGCATTTAGTTCTAAGATATTGTAGAAATATAATTGGTGTATTGCAGTTTCCATATATTTTATTAAATTTAATACAAATAAACATTTCAGGATGCCTGCAACAACAGGATGCCTGCAAAAACGCTGATTTTGCAGTATATATTGTATTTTATGAGGCAATAACTGAAAAAAAAGTAACGGAACTTTATTTCTTACTTTTCCTGTTTGCAAATACGCGGAAAACCAGTTGAAATAGTATATGTCTTTAGTAATACTTAAGTATATTACCAAATCTCAAATGCTTTCAATTTCAATTGTTAGCAATTTATAATCATGTCATTATCAACTTATTCATGTTAATAACGATAAGTTGTTATTATATAATGTGAGGCCTAGCTATTTAATTTTTATTCATCTACTCATGAATGCATTAAATAATGACACCTTTTTATTTGATTTAAAAGAGTATAGAACGTCTTAAAGAGATGTTGGTTGGTTATAATTTTTAAAATGATATATATATATATATATATACATATATATATATATATCATTTTAAAAATAATATATATATATCTGTATATATATATATATATATATATATATATATATATATATATATATATATATATTAATTATATATATATATTAATATATGCCAATAATTCTTATGTACTAAAATTTAGTTACTGGTGTTATCCTCCATATGAAAAGTTGTAAATATTATTCTACTTTGGTTAAAAATAAGGGATGGCTGTATTTTCTCCATTCTAAAGATAGATTCATTGCTTTAGGGATTATCATGTTAGCTCACATGAGAATATTCTTAACGATTATAAATTTCTATAGAAATTTGTATATTATTATTTATCTTAAATGTCAGATTATAGATAGAAAAATATTAAACAAACAACTGAAATTCTCATTCGAAGTATTACATTTCTACATTCTTTGTCTAGATCATATAATTTATATAATTTACTACTAGAAAAAATGTTTATTTTCTATTACATATTTTATATTAGCGTATTTTAGGTTACTTAGCTTAGTGAATACATTTTATTAATTTTTAAGAAATACAATGTATTCAATGTATGTAAATATATCCATGTTTAATTCACATCGTTAAGCACTTAAACATATACTGAAAGCTTATATTCAATTTTTTTTTAAAAAAATACGAGAAATTTTTGGTTTATTAATTTTCCTTATTCTTTTTTTAAAATCAAAAGACATAGTTTGTAAACCAAACTGTTCTTCTTTATAGAGTGAATTTGTAGGGTACATTCTTTTCCTTCAAACAACAAATATTTGTTAGTTAAAAATATTGAAATAGATTTTTTCGGAAAATTATCATTTTCATTACTTTAGTTTTTGTTTTTATGAAACCAACATTTGTTTTAATTAGATTTGTGACAATTAAAGCAAATTAACTAAAACTTTAAAGGTGAAAATTAATGACTAATTAACTTTGGAATTTAATCAAAGGAAAAAAATACATCTAAGAAACAATTATATCCATTTTTAAGAGAAATTATTTAAGTTTTATATACCATTCCGGACATATATGTTATGAAGCGTAATATATTTTTATTACATTAGTTTTTATGATACTAAACACTTAAATTTTAAAAGGTCTACAAGGAATATTTTTAAGCGAATATTTCAAAAGTATTTCAAATGTTTAATATTTACATAAAATTAGAAAAAAAATTATTTTAAATCATTTGCAGTTTAAGAATTCGAGCATATCTACAATCAACATCATCTGAACTAGTAAATGCTATAACTATTTTTTATATACTCTATCAAAATATTATACTTATGTTTTTAGGTATGGTAAGTTATTATTGTATGGGTCCTTGGTATATTCTGAAAATATTAAATGTAGTTAACATGTTGCATTGATATATTAAAATATAATATAAAAATATATTTTTCAAGTCATTTGTTGTTCAATAAAGTCTTATATGTCTTGCTATACTTTGAAATTTTAATATTCGATTGTTCAACGATGCATAAAATGAATTTTGGTTTAATTGAATGAAGAAAATATAAATAGAAGGGGATAAAATAGCGGGGAAAATAGTATATTTCATTTGTTATTAAACAACAATTATAATTAAACACTTCAAGCACATAGTACACTTTACAACCAATTACTTGATAATTTTTTTTAATTAATGATTTAAGGAAACATACTAACAAAATGCTAAACCTTTCTTAACAATATGTTTTGGAAATACACAATGTATAAAAAATATAAATAAATATTCTGGAGCATACTCTTTCAAATTTGGCTCAAACCAAGTTTATAATATAATTAAATGTGAAATCCTTTGGTTTATCTATTTCTTGTAAAGTTAAATGTTATGAAATAAATATTATTTCTAAAAGTTAAATTTAAATATAAAAAGCAAACTCAAAATATTCTCACCTTAAACAACTTAGATATTTGTTAAATTTTTAATAAAAAAAAATAACTCTACGTTTTTCTTTACTTTTCCACATAGGATTAATTAATTTTGATAAAAGCTCAAATAAACAGAATTAATAATTTTTATATCCATGAATAAATTATATATATTTTTATTAGAAATGGGATTCAATTTAATTGATTCTATTCAAGAATTTTTTGTTAGTAAAAATATTCTTATGTATTCTTGAAATATTGCATGTATACAATTTAGTGGTACCCAAAACCAAACCTCTTAAATCATTTATTTACAAAAGCAGTTGGACATGTGACATCGGGTGAAGGAATACAGTTGCTTGCTGCTCATGTATCTCGAAAATGCATCTCTAGCTTGCGTGTGTCTCCTCTCTCTCGCTTTCTACACTTAATCCTATTCTATGTCTCCCATATACCCCTTGCTCTTTTGTTAGGGTCACGCTTTGTTAATTATGCTCCTTGAGAGCCTGGGAAAGGGCTAAAGACATTGTGTGGGAGGGCGGTGCGGGATCAAAGATGTCAGCTTCTATCATTTATCACTTTCTCCATTCTAAGGGAATGGGAGGTGCAATTTATAGCCATGCTTTCTGGCTTGTTCCGCATTTTGAATACACTGAGTTGTCAGTGTCTCTTTATGGTTGGCGAAATCGCTAGTTAGTTAAGGTTTTTAGTCGTGTATTTAAAAATTTAAAGTTAATTTGTGTTTTCGGCTGGTTTGGGAACTTCAATAATTACTTAAAGAATTGAAGTTGATGTTTATCAGAATATTTGAGCCGTATAAACTGTGGTAATTTTGAGTGCTATAAATCACTAAATTAAACCTAAGGATGCATTACTTAAAACGCTTTCAATTTAACGGGCTCTGAGATGATATGAATGTTATAAGATGCAAGGAAATGGAAAAGCCAAAGCTGCGAGCAATAAATACCTATTAAATATGCTACATATACTCATTTTTCTTCTTTGTTTTAGTATAATGTATTCAGAATATCAATTTGTTTAATTAATTTGAGGAATGTATTAGAAATCTTTTAAAATTTGAATCAAATTAAATAGACAGATTTTAACCGTATTTTGGTATAGTGTATTTGTAGTATATTCATATTGATGTACTTTAGCTTTATTGCATAAAATAGAACAAATGTAAAATTATAATGAATATTTCATAATCATAAATTTTTATTTTTATAAAAAAAATAAATAGCTACCACTCACATACAAGTCAAAAAAATGGTAGTATATAAGATTTTAAAATATTCAAACTGAAAAGAAAAAAGAAAAAAAAAACACAGTAAATTTCATTTTTGTTAGAAGGATTGGTAATTGCAGAAATTTGATCCCTTGATATAAATTAAAAAAAGAATAAGATTTTAATTAAATTAAATGTACATGTAAGTACACATAAAATTAATATTATCATCAGTTATAGTGTGATCATATGTTACAAATTCACTTCTAAAATCATTGATAATATGCTTCACAAAGTGCAGTTTCTTAAATAGGTGACATTATCATTCATTGGATAAAACAATGTGTTGCAAATATTTTATTGTAGAAATATTTAACAAACTAGAATTTAATTATTTTGTTAAGAAATTTTATAAAAAAATATATTTGTTCAGTGTTTACCAGAAATAAAAGATACATACATTTTTATTTAAACTGAAGTTTCAAATAAGTGAAAGACTTTTAATTGCTAATTCTATAGATAATAAGTAAATTTTTATGAAATATACAAATAAAAAATCTTTAGAATGTGTATTGATGTGAATTAAATTAAAATGTGAAATTAACATATATATATCGCATTGTATAAAAACTATTTTATTTTTATTTTTGAGTATTAAACATTGAGAGGGATCTTTTAAAGGAATTTTATTTAGTGAAGTATAAGCACACTTTACAAATTTCATTAAATGTCTTTTGTAACGAACAAATTCTTGTTACCAACTAGAATTGAATAAGGTATTAAATATTCAAATTCTTTTCCCTGTTAAAGTTCATACTAATTATTTAAATAATTTCTATATTTTCAGAAATGCATTAAAATGCTTTTAGTCGCAGACATGAAGATGATTCCAATATTAAAATATTTATCCCTATTTTTAACGCAATGTTATATTTACACAAGCCAGTAACTGGAAAAAAGAATAAGATAAATGTAGCGGCTTTAAAACATACCTATGGATTATATAATATAAATTAAGGGATTTTCAGAGAATGCATTAAAATATTTCATTATTTGAAGTATGCATTTCGTTATTTAAAATATACAAAATTTTACGATCAAAGAAGTGAGAACTGAAATTAATTTCCTTTCAAAGCTCTTGAGCCCAATGGTATAGTATACTTACTTATTACAGCATCTAATGTAAGGTTTACATTTTTAAATTTCTGCTTATGGTAGCATAAAAAGATGTATTTTCTTTATAGTTTATTGCCTTTAAGGATATGATATTAATATATATCTCTTATATTTACTAAGTAAAAATTCTAACACATGCTTATAGAAAAATATAATAACATTAATTATTCTGCTTTAAATTAATTCTTAAAAATATATTTGAGCAAATTTTGACACACACACATTAGTGTAAGTTAAAAATATTGTAATTAAATAAAATAATTATTTTAAATGTAATTTCAGTTTTATTTATTAAATCACATTAACTAATTTTTTAATAATTTGAATAAAAATTAATTATAAAAATTTTCTTAAAAAGAAAGAAACAAACTTAATTTGAACAGCAAAAAAAAAAAAAAAAAATCGAAATTTTCATTTAAATCTTAATTCTAATGTTTTTGTTCATAGTTCAAAGCTATTTGTGCAAATTCAATTAAAAAACGAACTCCCGAAGCATTACTATATTCATTTCTATTTTCTGAAATCATAGTATAAAGTTTAATTATGTATAACAATTTTGATAAAATATTTTATTAAAATATTAATTTTCAAACTTAGTTTTCTATAAAACATAAAATTACACCTAATTTATTATTTAAAGTAATTATAAGTAGCAATTAAAATTCGAAAACTTTTCTTGAATTTTAGATTAAAACAAACGTTGCTTGCTATTGCGCATAGAAAATGCATAGAAAAATACATGCAAAAAATACATAGACGTTTGGAAATTATATTTTGCTTTTCAATAACATAAATAGGATAATAAACGATATTAGTAGTAGAAGTTCAATGCCAAAAATAATGTAAAAATTAGATAACAAAACATTATGTATCTATATTCACATACTTATGGCAAAACATGGAGACATTTTATTGTTTTCAGAAAAGTTGAACACTTTCATATTTTTTCTTATTTATATAATTTTGGTTTTCTTATATATATTTTTTATTGTTGAGTAATACTGCATTTTATCATTATTGAAATTAGAATTAATAAAAAATATAACGCTTCAAATCATGCAATTTTAAATCCCAGCACATTTTCTCCTTACATTTTTAAACCTTACTTAAGAGATTGATATTTTTATCATATCAAATAAATTAGTTAGTTTGATTCGCATTTAACGTATCTAAATGCCATTTTAGTCTTAACCCAATCAGTTGCTTAAAATACAATTCAAACGGAAATTACTAAACATACATTAAATAGTTGTATCTAAAATATTCAGGTTTAATTGTATTCTGTAAATCTTTCAATAATATGAAAATTACTTAATTCATTTGTTTTATTTATTATTAGCACATGTTAATAAAATTCCAAATCCTAACCATAATAATATATTCAAAGATATTATATCCCTGAAATAAATACTTCTATATATTTTAATAGAAAAAAAATAGTGTTGTATCTAGGAAGAATTTTCAGTATTAAACAACACAAATGAATTAAATTCACCAATTTGTATACTTTTTTAAAAATTACAGTTTAAGAAAATTTCAGCAAGCTTGGTATTTTTCTTTGACACCTTTTAAAAAACCAACAGTTTTGAAAGACAAAACACTGATCTTACAGCTTTCTCCACAGGAACTTTTTATTTTTAGAATGCAAAGCTTTCATTACTGTCTACGCTGGTTTCATATCAAATCTAAGTTGCAAGAATGGAAATGCGTTTAAGTTAAAGTGTCATCAAGAAAAAAATTAGACAGCATAAGCAATGACAAAACAAGGATAGTTATGCATGAATTATTTAAATTTAGTTAAATTATTTCTCTTATAGGTAATTTATACTTTTATGGAATGAAAGGGTATTTTTTTATTTTTTAACAAATTACTTTCGTTTGATATTTGCTTTTATATTACAAATTTATACGCCATTACTTGTCTTAAAAACAATTGGGTCATTTAATTTATTTTAATACTTTGCTTACTTGTACTTCATTAAATAAAATAAAATTAAATTGTTACGGTCTTTTATTATGCATAATTATTTTCTAAATTTTCAACTTGGTCTGATTAATAAATATCGCAACTTTTTTTTTTTCAATAAAACTATGCTATAGAATAACAGATTATTTTTAATATCTTGAAATTTGATTTAGTTAACTTATTATGAATGTTACGCTTGGAACATATAATGATAACTTTCTTTCAATTGTTGATTTTCTGGTTTATTTATGTGCATTTATATAATACCATATCATGTAAACCTTAAATGAACTCCATAAAAGGCGAATTGAAATTCAACTTTGGAGTAAATTGAAATTCACCATAAATGATGGTTTACTTAATTATTAATTTTAAAGATATAGCTATTATTGTAATTATTAAAGTAATTTTTACTTTAATTGCATATATTTGACACACACACATGTATATATATATATATATATATATATATATATATATATATATATATATATATATATATATATATATATATATATATATATATATATATATATATATATATATATATATATATAATTATAAGCAAAAAATATATACATATAGCAAAAAATTCATGTATATATATAAGAATATAAATATATATAAAAATACAATACAGAATATACAATACAATAGGGAAATCTGTGCCAGCATAAGCAGCTAAAGAAAAGATTTGCCAATATAAATAAGATAAAATATGAAAAATAAAAATGAAATTGGAAAAAACAGTGAAATATAAATAAAATAAAACATGAAAAATATGGAAAAGCACTGAAATATATGAAACAGATGAAAGAAGAATACATAGGAGCCACGTCTTCATCAGGAGAGATGGCCAGCTATGCTAAAAAGAAAAAACACTCTTTCTGACATGCTCGAAGGACAAATGTCTAAAGATCTTTCGAGCAATTCCCCAAAGAGTGTTCGTATTCAAGAACCTAGGTTAAACATTTGAATAAATATAAATGCAGAAAATTAGAAATACCTATACTTAAACACAAATGCAATTAGAAATACTCATATAAATGAAACATACATACAGTAAAAATTTAAATACATAAAGCCAAAGTCAGCAAATCAGATGGGATTTATACATGAAAATAGTATGAAAGTTGCCAAAAGTAATTTTAAAATTATAGTAAAGAAGTGTTGCCAGTTGTAATTAGATTAAATTTAAAATATAAATGTAAGGTGTTTTAAAGAATTCTTGTAATAACTTCAATAGCTTAGGTGGCCCTTATGTAGTTATAAAAACTACGCATTACTTCAATCTTACAAGCGATTCCCTACTTCCTACATATTTTTAAAATAAAATTAATTGAATATTATTATTTTTAAGTGATCTATCAGTCGTTTAATTTGATTTTTAGTAGATTCATGGTTGTTGCAAATATTATAAATGCGATTAAGTTCATTAATTATAACGTTTCTGTATATTTTTAAAGAAATATTTGAGTTCCAGGAAATTAACTTATTAACATGAAAATTAAATTGATTAGCCTTTGTCGAAGACATCAATATATGTAGTAGAATTATCAATAGTGATAAATAAATCCAAAATTCTGTTTTAGTATCAAATAAATTAGTTTTAATTAGAAAGCTCTTCAGGATAAATAGTTTTAGAAATATCTTGAAATTTTAAATTGTTAAAAATAATGAAATCATCTATGTATCTGAAAGCATAAGGATATTGATAAAGAAGTTTTTTCAGGAAATAATGTAGAAATAAATTTGCTAGTGTGCTGGAAAAAGTTTGATCTCTGTGGAATTCACAATTTTGAATAAAATATTTTCACCGTTAAATATATAATTGTTATAAATACACATTTTCACTAGATTATTCCAATATTCAAAATTAATATTTAATAATTTTCTATAGTCCTGATAATAAATGTGTAATACGTTATTTAGTTTATCAATAGGAATACTTGTAAAAAGGTCTTTAAAGTCAAAGGAATTAACACTATGAATTTTATTTTTTGATTAGAAATCCAAAATAGGTTTATTGTTATTAATGATCCAAGTAGTATCTGATTTAATAATATAGTCTAGTATAATATTAAAAATCCCTGGAATCATTTTTGCAAAAATTTTTAATATTATACTAGACTATATTATTAAATCAGATACAAATTGGATCATTAATAACAATAAACCTATTTTGGATTTCTTATCAAAAAATAAAATTCATAGTGTTAATTCCTTTGACTTTAAAGACCTTTTTACAAGTATTCCTATTGATAAACTAAATAACGTATTACACATTTATTATCAGGACTATAGAAAATTATTAAATATTAATTTTGAATATTGGAATAATCTAGTTAAAATGTGTATTTATAACAATTATATATTTAACGGTGAAAATATTTTCATTCAAAATTGTGGAATTCCACAGGGATCAAACTTTTCCAGCACACTAGCAAATTTATTTATACATTATTTCGAAAAAACTTCTTTATCAATATCCTTATGCTTTCAGATACATAGATGATTTCATTATTTTTAACAATTTAAAATTTCAAGATATTTCTAAAACTATTTATCCTGAAGAGCTTTCTCTAATTAAAACTAATTTATTTGATACTAAAACAGAATTTTTGGATTTATTTATCACTATTGATAATTCTACTACATATATTGATGTTTTCGACAAAACTAATCAATTTAATTTTCATGTTAATAAGTTAATTTCCTGGAACTCAAATATTTCTTTAAAAATATACAGAAACGTTATAATTAATGAACTTAATCGCATTTATAATATTTGCAACAACCATGAATCTACTAAAAATCAAATTAAACGACTGATAGATCACTTAAAAATAATAATATTCCAATTAATTTTATTTTAAAATATGTAGGAAGTAGGGAATCGCTTGTAAGATTGAAGTAATGCGTAGTTTTTATAACTACATAAGGGCCACCTAAGCATTGAAGTTATTACAAGAATCCTTAAAACACCTACATTTATATTTTAAATTTAATCTAATTACAACTGGCAACACTTCTTTACTATAATTTTAAAATTACTTTTGGCAACTTTCATACTATTTTCATGTATAAATCCCATCTGATTTGCTGACTTTGGCTTTATGTATTTAAATTTTTACTGTATGTATGTTTCATTTATATGAGTATCGCTAATTGCATTTGTGTTTAATTTATAGGTTTTTTTAATTTTCTGCATTTATATTTATTCAAATGTTTTAACCTAGGTTCTTTGAATACGAACACTCTTTGGGAGAATTGCTCGAAGATCTTTAGACATTTGTCCTTCGAGCATGTCAGAAAGGTGTTCTTTCTTTCATAGCTGGCCATCTCCCTCCTGATGAAGACGTGGCCCCTATGTATTCTTCTTTTCATCTGTTTCATATATTTCAGTGCTTTTCCATATTTTTCATGTTTTATTTTATTTATATTTCACTGTTTTTCCAATTTCATATTTTCATATTTTATCTTATTTATATATATACATATATATATATATATATATATATATATATATATATATATATATATATATATATATATATATATATATATATATATATATATATATATATATAGTCTGGGTAGTAGTCAAACCAAAAAAATTGCATTGCACACTATGCATAAAATCATGTTTACCTTTCAAATATTTTTGAAAATTGCAGTTTGTAACCTCGTATATGAAGAAGTTATTTATTCATTACCTTCATGTTGTTTAATGTTTTTGAGATCCTTTTATCCCACGTTATATGAAGTTTATGTGAAAATTATTTAAATGGAATTTTTTAAACGATAAAAAATACGTTTTATTTTAATTTCTTTGCACAACGATATTCATTTATTTTACATATTTATAGTAATCAAATCAACAAAAAATTGGTAAAAACTGTTAATTTTACTATAAATGTTTAACTTTGAATTAGCTATAAGTTTTTAACTTTCCTTAAGCTTCTAATTTTTAAACATGCACATAAATTTATCACACTTTTTGTGACTAATAAAATTTAAAACACATTCTTTATTTATATTTTACCATCTAATATAAAATTTAATTGATTATTATGTAATGTAATTCATTTGTTAAATAAATTTAAAATGTACCTTTTTAAATTTTAACTTCTAATTTGAGGTTAATATTTTTGATTAATGTTATTGTGAAAATAATCATCAATATGAAAGTTGTGCAAAGTAAATAAAGGTATTTTAAAATTAATTATTTGCAACTTACGTAAAATATAAATTTAATTAAATTTTAGCGTAATAAGAAAAATTTATAACATCCAAAAGCACTTCATCTATCATTCTTTACAAGACTTAAAAAAAATCAAAGATATTGCAATTCTCTGTGTTTCTAATAAAAGTATTACATTGATATTGAAGTTCATTCATTATTGTCATAATACACGCTTTTGTTATTATTCCTTTCTTTTTGAGATATTACTTCGAACAGGTACGGAAACAATGGTATCTAGATGAAGATAAGAATTCGATAATATTTCATAAAAGCTGGAAGATTTATCGGTCTGTTTCACATTCCACTCACAAAAGTATCTCATTTTTTGGGAAGGAGGTTAAAATAGAAAAGTATATCTTGAGCAAAAAATATGGTCGTAATTTCTCTAGAGAATAAAACCAATTTCCCAGTTTCATCGCGCTTAGCTGAACTCCGTCTTTGAGTGGTTGATTGCAGTTTTCTTTTTTTTTTTTCCACTTTTCATCTTCACTTTATTTCATTTTGTTTACTTATCCTGAAGAGCATATATAAATCTCTGGTTCTTTACTAAGCTGTTTCCTAAAAAAAAATAAAAAAATAAAAAATTCTTGAGATAATAATAAAAAATAAGATTTCTCTTAACTAAACATCAATCCTGAAATTTACTGCTCACAATATTTCTACTGAGAAAAAGAGAATATGTTTTACTCCCAATCATAGAGCAGAAATCAAAAGAAGCATGTGCCTCTAACTCACATTTCCATTTAATTCATTTAAAGATCAGTCCTATATTTTAAAAATTAGAAGATAAATGATTGCTGCAGAATTTTGAGTTCTTAAATCAATCAAAGGCCTTCTATATTGTAAGAATGTTGTTTGAATACAATTTAAAATTTATCTTGATATTTAACGAAGCATTTTTAATTACATTACAGAAGAAGGAAATTTGGTAATTTTATACCCTATATTGAGTTCAAATTCAGTTTCTAATTCAAACATGGTTATTTCATAAAAGAATAAAAAATAAAAATTAAAATGTTTAAATTTGAAAACTAAACATTTTTAATATTGGTAAGATAAAATATAGATTAAAAGCTTCTTCATAAATAATTCTTATAATGAATTTTTAAGTTTATAATAAATATTTAAAAAAATAATAAACAGTTGATACAACTTAAAACATTTTTCTTAACAAGGAAAATTTTAAATTGAAGAATCACATTTAATTTAAGATTAAATTACTCTGAATTATTTCAATTATATACATCTTAAGCATATATTTTTTAATATTTAAATTTGTAATTAATTTTTGTTTGCATTAAACAAACATATTAATCATTGTAATATTATAAATATTAATGAAATATGAAATAAAAATAAAATAACTATTTAATTTCTACAAATATATATATATATATATATATATATATATATATATATATATATATATATATATATATATATATATATATATATATATATATATATATATATATATATATATATATATATATATATATATATATATATATATATATATATATATATATATATATATATATATATATACATATATATATATATATATATATATATATATATATATATATATATATATATATATATATATATATATATATATATATATATATATATATATATATATATATATATACATATACACATATATATATACATATCTACATTACATATATATATATATATATATATATATATATATATAATATTTATTTTGAAAATAATTAATTTTAAATTAATATAAATATTATTTATCAACCTTTTATCATAAGTATACTAACGATACTTATTAAATTATAAATTGGAAAAGAAAGAATCATAAAGTAATTGATAAATTGTTTTATGATTGAAAATGAAATTTTAGAAAATATACTATGCTTCATTTTTAGAAATATAAAGAGAAGAAATAATTGCCTTTAATATTTGTATTTTAAAGATTAAAGATTAATTCTTAAATATTATATGATATTCAATATTATCAATAACAATATCTCTGGAAATAAATTTGTGTGATATCAAATTCAAAATTGTTACTATGTTGAGTCATTAATTAATTTAGAGAAAAATTAATGGTTATTATAAAAATTTTGTTGATTTCAAAATCTTATTTTTAAAGTAAAATTAGTGACTTATTATATATGAATACATTTTAAGTACGTATGAATTTAAATATGTTTTAAGATAGTCACAATATTGATAATAAATCTTAAGAACAGTCGGATCATGATCTGGATCGTGAATTTTAATAGCAGCCAGATCGTGATATAAGAAAATGTAGTTGAAATGAAGACCAGACTGCTAACCATTAAGTTTCCAGGATGAAAGAAATATTATTAAGAAATAGAATCTATCAAATGTGCATAGATGAAGACTTTACTATCTCTTGAACACTTCATCTCTTTGCAACACAATTAGTTATTAACTATATTATACTTTCAATGAAAAAACAGTGATGTGTAAATTTATATTGTTTTTGAAAATTATAAATTTGCGTTCTATTTTTAATTGTAGTGCATATCATAAAGGTTATATAAAATAGAAGCATGTTTCACATACATTTTAAATTGGATTTTCATATAAATGTGTGAATGACTATTGCAGATAAAATTTGTACTACTAAAATCTTACACCTGCTTTTTATTAGATTGTTTATTATAATTAAATTTGAAAATTTATTTAGAAAATTAAATCGTTATTTTTGTTTAATTAAGAGAGTTCTACGTATAGTTACTTAATTATTTAATCACAAACATATGCTGTTCTAACATTTAAAAATATCTTGTTTCTCATTTACATTGTTTATGCAAAACATGCATGGAAAATGTCCTGTTTTCAGTGTGTTATCACTGGTTAGAATCAAAACCTTTATCTAAAATCCGAATAAAGTTCCTTTATTACTACTTTTTGGTGATAAATAGTTTTAAAGTTGATATACAAGATACCATATGGCAATTAAACAAGAATACTTGCAGAAAATCAGATGTGAAAATTAAATACCATGGGTTAAAATATCACATCACCACATTTTCAAATTTTATACATAAAATTGAATTAAATTCAATATAAATTTTTTAATGATACAAAAATCCAACAATTTGTAAAATTATTGCCTTTGCTTAAAAATTACAAAAATTGATTTTCAGCATTGAAAAAAGTTAAAAATATTAAATTTATTAAAGTAACCCCATTACAAAATGAGAGTAAAAATGTATTTATATACAATATAGTTTAGGATTTGAAATTAGCTACACAAATGAAAATGAGTAATATTCAAAATACATAGCATGAGCCTTATGTGATAGTTAAAATTTATCACTCTGATCTTCTTTACAATTTATAGACCATTTTGAATTAGGATGTTCTTAAAGATTCGGGATACATTTTAAAATCTGGTTGACATATCTAGCCCAATGTATGGTGATTAATTAATAAAATAATGAAGACTTTATATTTTAATAAATTACATATGTTAGAGAAAAATTCCATGGGGATACTTTTAAAATTAACAAAAATATACTTTAACGTGAATATTTAATTTTGACAGTCATTTAGGAAATGTAAATATGCCTTATGATAGTAATTTGCTTTGTTTTATAACGTATAATTATTTTTAAATTTTATAAACTAAGTTAATTTTCATATGATTGGTCATTATGCTACATTTATTAATAACAATTTAAGAATAATTTTTACAAAAAATATTATATGCGAGATTTTTAAAACTAAAATAAAAAAAACCTTGCATGAAAAATAAGTATTTTAATACATTTATAAGCGATGCACTAAAGAAAATACAAAAATTCCAAATGTAATATTACTATAAGTGTGATTTTATAAGCAAATTAAAGAAAGTTAATATTAAATAGAATATAATGTGTACTTTTAAGAATTTCAGATATACATGAAAAATGTAACTTTAATGTCACTTTTTATATATAGCATACTTTTCTTATAATGTAAATACACTTTAATTATTTTATTTACTTCCATTAAGCATTTTCTTTTGCGGAAAATTTAATTTTAAAATGTAATCTAAAATAATCATTAAGATATACTTTCAATACACTATTTACTTTTGATTTTATTGAGTTTCAAAACTTTCAAGAAATTTTGCCATCAAAATACTTTTGAAGGTCTTTCCTTATTCTAAAATGCTTCATCTAGGTAGAGCTGTCATCACTTTTACGTTGGCAACTTAGAAGATGTCACAGATTATTAAGAAATTTATTTTAAAGTGCTTACATTGTTTTGAACTTCTTTCAAAATTGTTCCTCAGAAAAAAGACTTGCCTTTAGCACCTGGAAAAGCCTGAGTAATCATTCTAAAAATTGTTTGAGGAGAAAATGAAGTTACCTTCATAAAAAAAAAAATCTCTTATTTTTATAAAATAGTATCTATTTTACAGCAAAACTTCATTAATAATCAATAACTATTTATTATTGAATTGAAAGATAAAATATATATTTTAAATTTACAACCCATAGCTTAAAACTAATTTACATACATAGCAAATTATCCCATGAAAAAGATGATAATTATTCCAAATTTATTGAGGAAACAATACAAAAATATGTTTTTATAAATAAATATAAAGTTATGTAATATCCAGCTTAGTTTTTTTATATATGAAATTATTGTTATATATTACAGTTATGTAATAATAATCACATTAATAATTTAAGGAAAAAATCAATTTCAAGTAAAAACCATTTTACTAACTTGAAAATCTTTGAATGATTTTTATTTCGAAATGTAAATTACATTAACAGTATCTTGAAAATTTTAAATTAGTGAAAATTTATAAATCACTCAGAGTTTTTTTATAAATATTTATTATTTTATTTACTTTAATATTTGCTATTATTTGGCTTTAAATAATTGCTTTAAACTTTTAATAAACCTAAAAAAGATTTAAATATAATATAAAATACATTTAGTGTGTTTTTTAATCTATTATAAATGCATTGCTATTTGTTATATTGTGTTGAGATATAAAGTTTTACAATGTACAATGTAGCATGGATAACTAAAACAACGAATAATGATAAAAACAAAATTAAGGAATTAAAAAAAGTTTTACAAAATTAACTATAAAATAAGGAAATTGAATTGTTAATAGCAGCTTACTGGTTTTATTATCTCATTAGTTAAAAATTAGTGCCTTGCAAATAATAACGTTTAAAATATGCGAACTAGAAAAGTAAAATATATATAATTTGTTATGGTTTCTGCTTAGAAGTTTCTATTTATTATGATTGAAAAACTCAGTATATAATGCTTATAAACAAAAAAGCTTTAAAATAAAACAGGTGTTCCAAAATACTAACGTTCTGGATGGATACTATTTCAATTTGATAAGATATTTGTCATACAACCTCTATCCTAAGAGGTTCGAATTTTCTTGGAGATTCCAAATCGTATGATCAATATTACATTTGTATATCATACGTTAAAACATTGATACTTAACCATCAATAAAATAAAAGAAAATGAAACTGTAATTTAATCTTAATTGTTATCAATAAATCAACTGTGCTGAATGTTTAGACATTTTAACAGAAAAAGATATAAACATATACATTTTATTATCTACATATTATCCGAACGTTTCATAAATAGTATTTTATGTATAAGATAGCTTAAAATATATCATTGAGAAATATAGAAATCTGTAACATTAATTTATAATTTTTGTGCTGTTAATTAAAATAAATTTCTAGTACACTGTTGCATAAATTAAAACTTAATATTTTTTATAAGTTAAGCTATTTGTTTTATAGTAGAAAATGAATATTAATAATATTTTCTTTATTGCTGCAAAAAGTATTTCTGGGACTTAAAAATGGTAACTTCTGATATTGTCATAGTCTTAGGTATAATAATAGGTTATTTTATTCAGTTATTGAATTTATCATTTTGAAATGAAAGTCAAAAATAATATTTTTTTCCAGTTCAATTCCAATTTAATTTGCTCTGTATAGTGGTAATTAAAAAGATTAACATAAAGCATTTGATACATTTCATCAAATGATGAATTTTATATTATGAAAAACATTACCTAAAGATGTGTTTTTATAATCGTATTACACAAGACAGTATAAATAAAAAATATCGCAATAGAATAATTGATCTCATGTCATTGCGATTATTTTTGGTTAAATCACTTCTATCAAAATAAATTGTATTCAATCTGTTTTACCAGTAATTTTCGGTTTTATATTTTTTAAATTAAAATTTGCATTTTATACATTTCATTAAATGATAATTTTTATCTTATGAAAAACATTACCTAAAGATGTGTTTTTTAATCATATTACACAAGACAGTTTAAATTAAAAATATCGCAATAGAATAATTGATCTCATGTCATTGTGATTATTTTTGGTTAAATCACTTCTATCAAAATAAATTGTATTCAATATGATTTACCAGTAATTTTCGGTTTTATATTTTTTTAATTAAAATTTGCATTTTATACATTTCATCAAATGATAATTTTTATATTATGAAAAACATTACCTAAAGATGTGTTTTTATAATCATATTACATAAGACAGTTTAAATAAAAAAATATCGCAATAGAATAATTGATCTCATGTCATTGTGATTATTTTCGGTTAAATCACTTCTATCAAAATAAATTGTATTCAGTATGATTTACTAGTAATTTACGGTTTTATATTTTTTTTAATATTTAAATTAAATTCTTCAAATTAATTCGGCTTGAATATTTTTTTTCTATTTTGCTAAGAAAATTTTAAATTTCAAATATTGTCAAATTCATTTATCTAATTCCTTATGCACTTTTTTTAACTTATGAATTTGATAACTTTATACTCGTTTCGTAACTGGTAATCCCAAGGGTAATCACAGCTTCGGAAAAAATGCAATCACATTTGCTATTTTTTTAACCACAATGTAAGACAGCTATTTATTTTCTTGTTCTCTCTTTTTTTTATGCACTATACAAGACAATCGATTGTAGAAAGTAAAAGAAAAAAAATAAAGGAAACCTACACCATTGCTTGGTAGTAAAGAAGAAAAAACGTATTGAATTAATGGTTCCTTGAAAAAAAAATTGGTCCAAGTAAAAGTACAAATAGAGAAAACGAAACGCAAACAGTTTTTTTTAATCCTATTTACGAGATTTTTTCGCAAAGAAGAAAATGCGCAAAACTTTTGAGTTAGTGAAGAAATTGCAGAAGAACGTGTGTTGGTTATTGAGAAAAAAGGAATCTTTGTGATCCATCACTAGTTTCATTTGGAGCATGTTTGGAACACCTAAAATTGCGAAGAAATTTCTTTTCAAATTGATTATCTAATCTGTAATCAGTTTAAAAGAAAAAAGTAAAATACTCCCTTTTGTGTTGAAAAAATGCACGAATGAAATCATTTGAAATTAAAAAGAATTTTATTCAAATACATGGTTTGTTTCTTAAATAAGGTAAAAAAATTTATTTCTTTATGTTTTGATTAACTTGGACAAAGGAAAAATTCTAGCAATTTTGCATAACGTTTTAAAAAAATGTTGTTATATCCCCAAATGGTGTTTGAAAAATATATATTATACAAATGAATTATTGAACACATTCATTAATCATTTTTCTTCAGTTATTTTTAACAGTAATTCCTGCTGTCAATAATAAATATGTATACAACACTTTTATCTGTAGATTTAAAGTGAATTTGTAGCTATTTTGCATCACTTGATAATTTCCTTTAGATAAAGAAATGACTTGGAAATGTGAAGAAAATGACAAGAAAAGAAATTATTGATTAAAAAGAAATCACATTTTTACAACGCCAGAAAATTATAATAATTCTTTTTCTTTGTAATAATATCTAAATGATGCATGCAATTAAATATGTAATTGCAGAAATACACTAAAGTGAATACTTGAATTATAATTAAAAGCATACTGGTGCTATCCTTAAAAATTTATCACAAAGAAACTCTGAAGTTATACATGGAAAAATCTAAACAAAGTTATTGACTGCACACAATAAAAGGAGGTGTTTTATATTTACTGTCTTCATTAGCTAAAAATATATAAATGTATTACGTTTTGATCAGTAATACTAAATTGGAACTCTACTTAAATTGACTTTCACAAAATTATAAAGGAAGAATTTGCTTACTTCAATAACAAAATAATATTGCAATTTTTCTTGATTTAAAAATTAGGTTAAAAATACAACAACATAAAATATAAAATTACCTTAATGTATAAAAGGATTGAAAAGCATGCTACTTGAACTTCATAATTTTTTTGTAAAAATGTTGACAATAATGAACATTCTATTTCAATGGAATATGTTGCAGTGTTTTATTTACAGCTCTATTATTCTGCAACATATTTCCTGTGTTTATTGTTTTTAAATTTATTTTATTATTATATTTATTTTCTGTATTTATTAATCATAAGCATTTCATTATAATGATGAGAAATATTCTATTAATCTTTATGTGTTGTTCACACAGACATAACCTCAATTAATTATAATAATTTTAATATACACCTAAATTAATTTACAAAATTGTTTCATTTCTTTACAAATATAATTTCCTAATTTACTATAATTTATTATACAAATGTGTTTATATTACACATTACACACACACACACACACACACACACACACACACACACACACACACACACACACACACACATACACACACACACACACACACACACATATATATATATATATATATATATATATATATATATATATATATATATATATATTTATATATATATCCATTTAAATATTTACATAAACATTTATATACATTTAATATTTAATTTTACTTTCATTTATCCATTTTGTCTTGCTACTTTTAATAACATTTGTATTCTTTTTTTACTGTGATGAACAAAATTTTCATGTTTAAATCTTCCGTTATTTTTCAATTTAAAAAAAAAACAACATAAAACAAATTATAGCATAATATATACTTTTTAATAAATCACTTATAATCGGGAAACTTATCTAAAGTATTCTTTGCAAAGATTCCTTAGATTTCTTTCAAATTCCAACAATCTAGATTATAGTTAAATGATATAAAGATAAAAAAATTCTCGATCTTACATGAAATAATTTTCATTTACTTTGATCATTGCCTTAAAGCAGAATACAATCTCATAAACTGGTACTCTTTCCTGATGTTAGAGCTTTAGTGGTTTGTAGACGAAAAATAAATCAGAGTGCCATATTTTTATAAGAATAAGAGTTTTTGGCATGTATGTAGGGTTGTATTTCTTGCTTATATGTAATGATATATTGATGACTCAAGCCTCCAAAAGTTAATGTCACGAGTGACATTCCATAACGTAGTATTCAATTGGCCTAATGGTATGGCTTTTTCTTTCTTTCACTTTGGTCATATTGCATAGGAATAATAAAAATAATATCGCAACAATCGAGTAGAATTCGCCTCACGTTTCTCAGGGATTGGTCAGAAGGCATAGCTGCCAGAAGATGTGTAAATGTTCCTAATTTTTTTGCATGTCTTCATCTATAAGAGTTCCAAGATAATATATTTCAAATGGAATGATTTTTACATTTAGTCATGTTATTGGGTTGCATTTATATGATTTATTTTAAGAAGTAGTTTCCTAATTGAAAGCAATATAATTATATCATTACATTATAAAATTAACATTCAAATATTATTTTAAATTCCCATATTAATATCTTTTATTATTTAAAAATTAGTATTGCATCTTATAACTTAAAATGAATTACCTCTCATTAAATAATTAACAGATAATATTTAGAAAATGCTACTAGGAAAATAAGATATTTTTAGATAAATATTTACTATAATACACTATATGTAGAATATTCATTTAATAATTTATGTTAATTTAGTTATTATGTTGGTTTAAATTTTATATAAAACTATTCCAATTAAAACCAACAGTACATGTTTTCCATTCATAATTACTTTTAAACTGGTTCGTATTCCTTATACAAAAAAAAAAACATGGTTATTTCGTATCGAAATTTGTTTATTGATTAAACAGAATAATTTGCAGAGAAACGAGCTTTTAGGTTCATTATATTTCTTATAACTCACAAATATATTTCAAGCATTGAACTAAAAATCTTATAATAAGGCACATTCTGTTTGAATAACATCGTATAGAAATGACATTGTTTTATCATATTTTATTTATTTTCAATATTATTTATTTTCGTTAAAAGTAGAATAAAAATTCATTTCATTGTGTAATACTTGGTAATATGAATATAGTAATTTAAATAATAGAATGAACAAATATATCAATTATTTTTAACTTATTTAATTTTCCATTACATTGTTATTTATATCAATTGATTCGCTTTTTTTCATTGATTCATTTTTAGTCACAATGTTCTCCGAACCAGATAATCAGTTTCTACTTTATTAGAAGTTTTTCCACGAAACTTGTTAATCATCATTATCCTTCAAGCTAGAATAAAAATTGATCACACTTCCCTACGAATGGATAATCAATAATACTGATGTAATTATGCTTGTCTTTGCGGATAGATGCGCATTGTTTGAGAAATGATTAGAATTACAGCATTTCAAAGAAACGCTTTTGGTGTAGGTTATATTTGGTTAAGGGGAAGTATATTAAAAATAACACAAAATATGGTTTCCATATTGATATTAAGATAATTTCTTTTCATAAAAGTGAATATTTTATAAATTAAATTCATTTCATAACGAGAAGAACTTAATATTTCCGAGTATTTTTGTAAATTAAACATTTGGAGTTATTTTAATAATTATAGTTTAAAATATATTCTATAATTGCAGCAAATGCAAATAAAAGTACGTTAGTTCAAATTTATTGAATAAAATATTAATTTGAGTTATATTTTTTTATTTTATCATCAAACATCATTTAAGGCTTTTAAAAGTGTAATTTTTTCGGTTGCAAAAAAATAAAATAAAAAAATATATAAAAAAACATAAATAAATAAACTAAAATTATATTGCAAAAATGTAAGATTTAATAAACTTTAATTTAATACCAAAAACTTTAAAAATTAATATTTCTATAGCAAACAAGCAAATAATAAAAATTCAGAAAATAGTTGACTTGCAATTTCAAATTTTTATGATATATAATGTTTACTTTGAACGAATAAATTTTAAAGGCACAGTCTTTCATCAAGGCATTTACACACTTCCCACTATATAAATGTATATGGACATTTAAAATACGTATCAGGGTATGTAATAGATTGCATATAAAGATTAAACAAACTGTCACACACATTCTTGAAATAAGATATCAACAATTAATGATACATTTGCATTAAAAATTATAGTTTATACATATAGCTCCGAAAACAATTATAAAATCTTTAAATGTCATTAATGTTTTTAAAATCTTAATAAACATAATTCTAAAAACTTATTAGTTCATTTTTAACAAATCAGATTTAAAATTCATTAATTATGTTATTTTAACAATTCTTTAAGTGCTATATATTGCAATTTCATTAAGAATTATGCTATATAATGTCTAAAAAACTACTAAAATTGTTAAATGAAGATGTTTTTGAAATCTCTGATATTAATGCATATACAGTTTGCATATATATTTCCCAGATTAGGTAAATTATTTGAAACGCAATTCAAAATATTAATACTTAAAACAACATGTTTTATAATAAGATAATAACTTTATATTTCTCCTTTGTACACTTAAAGTCTTTAATTTTTGGGTAAATTATCTTATTTTAGCAATAACAAATAATAATTTGGGCAACAACTTTCTATAAAAAGAAATATCGACAACTGAAATATTATGTGCATCTTAACATTTCAGACATGATTGCGCACAAATTTTATACATTTAAAACATTTGACAAAGAATATTTAGATAACAGCTGAAAAATAAAAATATTGAAACATATTAAAATTTTAATGCTATGCATAATAAACTTACGGCAATTGAATGAAATGAAGTAAAATACTATTATTATTATTTTTTTTTGAAATTGTTAGTTTGTGCATTACGTGTTAGAGAAAACTGTGGTTATAGACGAAGTTAAAACTAATTGGTGTACATTAAAACTCTTTCAGCATTTAGGAATTTGTGATTTCATAATCCGAAAAAAAATCTATAACTAACAGGAGAACAGTAATAGCTGCAAAACAAAGTGTCTTGACTAAAATATCTATAAGATTAAGGAAACATTATTTCATATAATAATTTTTACTGTAATAAATACTTTTCTCTTTTTTATATTATGTCACATTTATTTTATTTATTTTTTAAAGCAAACTTATGCTCCTATTTGCTTAAATTAATTTAAACTAATATTCCACAAACTTCTAGAGGACATTTTTTAATAAGATTTTGATACGATCCAACATTTCAGTAAGGATTTGCTAAAACAATTTTTATGTCTTAAACTTTTAGTTTTGTTACAATGTTATGCAGTTAAAAGAAGTGAATTTTGTGTAAGTACTTAGTTATCACCAGTAATTTTACTACAGACGAAAATATTTCTTAGAATAAATTTTTTTAAATATTAAATATAAAAAAGTAATAAATGTAAATGCTTTTAAAAAATTTGTTTCAAAAAAGAATAATCTTTTAACTATAACATTTCAATAATCAGAAATACAGCCTTAACAAAAGGGATTATACGACATAGTTAAATATTTTATGAATGAAAAAATTTTTAGGATAAAATGTTTTTAAAAATTTGCAATGCAGTTTTAAATTCTAATTTATATTGAAATGGTTTGGAATTCATATCCAGGAAAAATCATTTATAAAATGTTTATTATAGTTTCAATTTCACTTAAGTATTTAGATAGTAAACGTGATAATGTTGACTTTAGAGAAACAAAAAAATAAACTTTAAAAGATTTCGGATGAGATATGGTTAAAATAGAAAAATTCCTATTGTTATATTAGTTCTATCATTATTTTTGCCTTATTACTCTGCAAAATTTATTTGTGAGAAAACACATATGCAATTATAGATAAAAAAGCCTAAATCATTGTAAAATATTTATCATAAAAAATAAATGGATTGATAAAAAATTAATGAAATAAATAGACAAATTTAGCTATAACTAGTTCTATAAAGCAGAATGTAGAAAGAATGATTCTTTGGATATATACTTTGCCTTCAGCAGTCCATGCGTATCCTCCATATTGATAAAGTAGTGATACAAAAGTTAGGCTTTTGTAGGACAATTAGTGTATCCTGTGACAGATGTTTGCAAGGATGAATTTGACGCTTTCATTTCACCTTGAATGGAAAGAATTATTGACCAAGAGAATAATTCTATTTGATGGTTAAAATTGGCTAGTGAACATTGTAATTTATTTATGGTTATCTATTATCATGTAGAAATATAGCTAATAGAAAGCAATGAATGTATGGAAAAACCAGAGTTTTCAAAACCAAAAATAACTTAACAGATGGAATTTTTAGCAGCATTTTCTACATCCAGCTACAATCATACCAAAATACTAGGTAAAAAAAAAAAGACAAGTGTGGTAAAAAAGACCGGAAAATATTCAGACAAATCAGTTATTTACATCAGATAACGAGGTGCAGATTAAAAATATCTAGACCAACGGGCCAATAATTAGAGTAATGTACACAAGTATCTTAACATAAAGAGAGGAGGTATTTGCATAGGCAGATTCGAAGTCTGGGGAATCTTGCCAGAGGTGTGGTGGTGTAGTTGGAGTTAAACAAAACAGTTATATATATATATATATATATATATATATATATATATATATATATCCACAAACTACAGGCCATTAAAATTGCTATACCAAGAAGGCAACATGCTACAGACGTGAACTTTATACGAAAGGAAGAAGGTGCTGTGATATGCAAATGATTAGCTTTTCATCGCATTCAGACAAAGCAGGCGCCAGTAGAGACACCTATATTGTGTTTAAACAAGGAAATTGTTCAGCCGGTTCCTCATACACAAATTGCATTTCAACGTTGTTGCCTGGCGAAAAGTTGTTGTAACGCCTCGTGTAAGAAGGAGAAATGCATACCAGCACGTTTCTGACTTTGATAAAGGTCGAATTGTAGCGTACCGGGAATGCGGTTCATTTTGTCGCAGTATTGCTGCTCGGGTTGGTCGAGATCCAATGACTGTTAGCAGAATATGGAATCGATGGGTTCATGACGGTAATACGGAACGCCATGTGGAATCTCAACGGCCACCTATAACTAGCAGACGAGAAGACAGTCATATTATCCGTATGGCCGTAATGGATCGTGCAATCACGTAACGAGCCGTAAGTCAAGAAACGGGATCGTTTGGAAGACAACAAGTGTCTGCATGAACAGTTCGACGACGTTTGCAGCAGCATGGACTCTCAGCTCGGAGAACATGGTTGCGGCTTCCCTTGACGCTGCGTCATAGACAAGAGCGTCTTCAATGGTGTGATCAACGACGAACCTGGGCCCACGAATGGCGAGACGCCATATTTTCAGATGAATCCAGGTTCTGTGTACAGCATCATGATGGTCGCATCCGTGTTTGGCAGCATCGTGGTGAACGCACACTGGCAGTGTGCATTCGTCATCGTCGTACTGGCCCATCACCTGGCGTGATGGTATGGGGTGCCATTGGATACACGTCTCGGTCACCTCTTGTTCGCATTGACGGTGCTTTGAACACTGCACGTTACATTTCTGGTGTTTTACGACCCGTGGCTATAGCCTTTATTCGATCCCTGCGAAACTCTACTTTTCAGCAGGATAATGCCCGACCTGATGTTGCCGGTATTTTACGGACCTTCCTTGATACTGAATATGTTCGGCTGTTGCCCTGCACAGCACGTTCTCCAGATCATTCACCAATAGAAAACGTCTCGTCAATAGTTTCCGAGCGACTGGCTCGTCACCAAACGCCAGTCACTACGGTTGATGAACTGTGGCATCGTGTTGAAGCTCCATCGGCATCTGTACCTGTACATGCAATCCAATCTCTGTTTAACTCAATGCCCAGGCGTATAACTGCTGTTATTACTGCTAGAGGTGTTTGTTCTGGGTACTGATTTCTCAGGATCTATTCAGCCAAATTTTTTGAAAATTTAATCACTTGTTATTTCTAGTATAATGTATTTGTCCAATAAATATCATTTTGTTATATGCAATTCTTCCTGGTGTAGCAATTTTAATTGTCAGTAGTGTATATATAAAGTATATATATATATGTATATATATATATTATATTATATATATATACATACATATATATATATATATATATTATATTATATATATATACATACATATATATAGATATATATATATATTCAAATTATCAATT